>LQNS02276498.1:4887427-4947412 GCA_001587735.2 Parhyale hawaiensis | reverse complement strand
AAAAAATTTGTTAGGTATCCATTAAAGATTTTATTAGGCTTTTGAAAATGGGAGAAGTATCCCGAAACGTCAAGTTTTAATTATTAGTTCGTGTCGACTTTTTCAATTTTATAATAAAATAAAGTAACACAACCTGGGCACGGCAAGAACAATGCAATTTTATGTACTATTTTTCATTTCTGATGGTACGATTCCCCATGTTACAGAATGGTATGCCTATACAGCTGGCTAGCATACAAAGCTTAGCCCATTAAAATCTAGCAGCTACAGAATACAAATTCACTCGCTCCCACTTTAATCTATTGTACCAGCATAATTTACGTTTGACCCCACGCCATTATAACAATGTAGGTATTCTGAAGTAGCTATTGATTACTATTGAGTAGCATGAAGCAATTTCGTCTCGTGCTCTCTCCAACAGTTCATCGACTCATAAGCTACCGGTATTGCCGCAAGACTCTGCAGACTTGGTAACTAACCATCTAAATCCACGTATGTCAGCTTACTCAGTAACTGCACTGTAGTCCTACACTCCTTCCCCTACCTGGTCGAAGATGCCCGTCTGTGGACTATATAGTATCGCCCTCTGCATAGGCATAACTAACAAATGCTGCACAGCCAGCCAGTCACAGTATTACACTACTTAAGATGCAGTCATAGTCACATGGGCATTTCAGCGCCTAAAGAAAGTTTATCGCTGTGTGTAGTACTGTGTACTGTACATAGAGAGCAAGAAACCAATTGACGTGAAAACGATTAATCTCACCTCATTGGAGTACAAAGAAGATTCGGAGAGCATAGGCATGCTGTCTTGAGCGGGCGAACTTTCCGAGATCACCATATCACTGCAAGAGATGTTGTCATGTTGAAAAGCGCCGCTGCACTTGTGAAAATCAGTTTTCAAGAGGCCCAGCTGAGACATGGCGTAGCACACACTGAGAATTTTGGATGGTTTCACAATAAATTGTTTGAACTCACAGAACCGGAAAAATACGCCAAGATACAAGCGTCGTAATGCTGGGGACAACATACATATGCATTTCTACGCCCGACTGGATGCTAGGATGAGCAACTCGAGAGCAGTTTCAAAGTATAATTAAAATCGGTAGCATAGATACAAACAGCATCAAAGTCTTGCAGCTTTGCTTCAAGTTGCCTGTGTAAGCGTCTCGTGAGGTCCCGGCACAATATGGACACTTGCCGTAACAGGAAGTAAAGTTATCGAGATTGTCTAAGCCTCACAGACCAGAAACTCAGCTTCTACAAGGGTTTTTCTCAATCTCCTCATTGAAATCGTTTCTTTTTGCAATTTAGTTACTTTATGGAATAAATTTCAAAATCTTTGGATTCGCGACTGTGCACCCTGTTAAAATTTCAGAAGTTTTTAGGGCCAGACCAAGGAGCTTGGGCCAGACACGACCGCTAGTTTTAAAAAAGGGAAATGCGTAAGGTTCCTAAAGGCGCCGTCAGTAAACTACGTCCTTACAAACAAATCACGAAAAATGATTGAAGCACAAACAAGCCACTTTTGCTTGGGCTTATCATACAAATCACACAGATTGATACAAATACATAAACAATACAATGAGATGCCTGGCTAAACTCAGAGCAAAGTTTACGAAGTTTGACCTATTAATCAAGGAAAGGCAGTTCACCTTAAATATAATTAAGAAATACCCGCTATTATTACCGTTGGGCTTAAGCTTTGTGACTTGAAGAGTTCCGTAGACGAGCATAAAATTTCATATAGTTCTGCGACACTGCTATACCTATAAGCAAAGTGTACAATATTTCTTGAGCTTGTTTTATAAACTGAATTAAGAGTGCAGATGAGCATAATATCGGCAAGAGCTACCTGCTATTCTCGGCATGTTGGTCTTCCATACACGGCTGCCTCTTCTCTGGCGACGCGATGCTCTCAGCCTCCCCCAACACACTCGTGGAACGGGAGAAGTGGGACGCGTGGGACACAACCCTCGGTACGTACACCAGCTGCTGGGAAAATATGAGTTTCTAACTCATAAAAGGGAATGCGAGGTAAGCAATCAATTTAAAAATAAGAAATATAAGGGAAAGCGAAGGATCGAGCGCTGGTTTTAGTATTAAACAGGAAGCCACTTTTAGGTTGGGCGCTTTCGAGTTAGGTTTAACTCGTGCCCAATGAATTGTAAGACACGTAACTGAAATGCTGTGAGAAGGCGACAATGGAGTCAACACACCATGTATAGGGTCAAATGTGTTTGCCAAACCGACTGGCATTATATTTAGTGAAAACGTTCTACAGATGGAGAATAATTATAGTGTTGTACCGACAGAATAAACTACCGGTAAGTCATCAACGTAACAAACCGATAAATTTAGAGTTAGGATGACATACGATAATTTTCGAACTTCTAACACGGATATCTTCGGAAGAAGTTAGTGCATGAATCCATGGTCACATGGGCCGGATAAAACTATGAAAGTTGCCTATAAACAAGCAACAAATTCACTAAAACGATTGAGGAATCAGTCGCACAAACAATTTGCTGAAACTTAAGCAGAAACACTCGTACCTAAATAGGTATGAAAGACCGCTAATATTTTCATGAATTTATTTTTTTTTCAAAGGAAGCATAAAATTTTTCGATGAAAACCCTAATGTGAGTCATGCTTATGCTGTCCAATTCAGTCGTAGATGATACTTTTTTCTTCGCAAAAAACGTTTGGCAGTGGAAAATTTACGGGATCGCAAGTACAGTCATACATAAGAGCACCGATGCACATAATACAAAAATACACAACGGCTGATAAAATGTAATCTGTGTGCATACACAACTAGATGTTTGGTACCTATAGGTACTTTTCCAACGAAGGGGCACCTTTTCTCATTGAATGTGGCATGGGATATAAGGTGTCTGAAGATAGCTGCTTTTGTATAGGAGCACGCGCAGGAGAATTTGGCGGGAATATATTTTTTTTTGTTGAAAAAAAAGTAAATAAATAAAAATAGTAAATAAAAAAGAAAAATAACGAAAAAAATGAAGCTAGAGTGCTAATGGAGAGTACATCACCCTGAGACTGCTCATTGGGAGACATTTACAATAACACACTTGCTTAAAAAAATATATATAGAATATCACTAACCCCTTGTTCAGCAGCTGCAGCATCGTCGAGCTCCGACCTGAGGCTCTCGGGCTGGTGGGACATGGAGCACCTAAGCTGTCCCGAAGCAGACGCCACGCTGCCCCGGACCGAACCAGGCTCTACCTTGACGGAGGTGGCCCGAGAGTCCGACCTCTTCCTCAAGTGGACAATCCCATGGGGAGATTTGGGGTGTAAATGGTGTTGTTGAGGTTGTTGGTGGGGGTTGGCTGGGTGATGGTGGTGGAGGTGGTCCGTATGGCGTTGTTGTAGAGGCTGTCCGTTCTGTGGGAATAAGTTACCTTTGTCTTCCATCAACTGAAAGAAAAACAAAGCGTAGATGACATATAGTGAGCTACAGCTAGAGGAATAATAGAAAAATTGTTTGCCTGACTAAGTTCTGACTAAGTCAATCAGTGAAATATAAGGCAGCATTATCTATCACGAAAAACGGCACTCCCTTTTCAATTTCAACAAGTCTGTTTTGAGAGGAGTTGAGTAGATTTAAATTTGCACTCAATTAATCGTTGCATTTTTTTTATCTGGAGTGCAGATAATTGCAGTTAAATAAGATAACTAAGTTTCGCGTTTTCTTTGTTTCTTAAATGTAGAAAATATTACGAGTTTACAGGGTAGCTATCGATAACGCAAGGTGAATTAATTATTTTTTCAAGAGTGTGCTTAGCATATGACGTATATACAGTGAATATTTTCATCCAATTTTTGAACCTCGCGCTATAACTTTACCGTATAAAATTACTTTGCTCGAGTAGTGTACGTTACAAAGCAAGCAAGACAACATATAGTTGACAATTAAATACATGCTTATTGAAGGATTTTTTTCAATATTCAACGCTGTACTGAGCGCTAAACTACAAAATCTTGCAACAAATTTACAAAAGGCAAATTGCATCAAATCGAAAAAAAATTCACTGCCTAAAAAACTAGGTATGTTGTGAAATAACTAATGGGTAATACGACCCTATTTCGGTTCTATAAAAAATGAGGCAACAAATGTTTGTGGGGAAAATATTTCCAGCATAATTCCCAATTTATTAAACTGATAAATTTACACAATCATAGGTGGAAGTGAAATCCCTTAAAAATAACTTTGATGGAATGATCCTGAAAGAAATTGAGGATTATCAACAATAAAATGGCTAGTGGAACATCATACAACGGATATTCACTCAAGGCCTTTGAATAAAACCACAACAAGCTGGCAAAGAAATGAATGATTTTGTAAATGCATATGAGTATGCAAATGTGAAAAATGTAAAGATGGAAATAGCATGATATTGAGCATGATTAGCGAAATGAAGATGCTAATGATAGTTTCCACTGAGGGTGCTGCTGCATTAATTGGACTTGTACTTATCTAATGCAGAGTACAAGTTAGTGTTGGTACGTAGTCTAGGTTGCGACAAAAAATATTATTTCCTTTAGCGTTTGTTTCTCCATTCTATATCAGTGAGTAAACTTTGAGAAACGAATGCAATTTTCCTGCGGTGTTGCTAATTCTCTCTACAAGGAAATCATGGTGACGAGTTGGCTGACAGAACGGTGCCTAAGACTTTAAGGTCCTTGAAGGAAGCAGAAGGACAGTCATTAGTTTTGTGGACGATTTATTCAATAAAGACGAGAAGAACACACAGAAATACAGGGAGCTCGCAATGAAAACTCGGTAACACAATATGTCTGGTACGTCAGCGCCCAACATAATTAATATCAACATCAATATAGATAAAGCTGCATTCAAAGTCATTATAAATCGGGTGCTTTCTCATACGGCCCAGAAGAAAAATGTTTAATAGGAGTAGTGTTTCCGAAATCTTTATTCAGCTAGAACTGTCTCAAAAATTGATTTGTAAAGCAAAGGGGAGCATACATTTTTGGAGAAAAGTGCTGTTGAGAACCAGCCCGCAGGCCTGCATACAGATACCAAATACTTGCCACGGCGCGCTCGTGCATCTCTTAAAAACAGAAATTTTGGAGATGCATGAAAAAGCCCCAGCAAGTAGGTATTTCGCGTCTGGTTACGGGGCAACGTGCTGGTTTTGGAACCACAAGTTTCTTAGTGTACACTATATTATATTTGCTGACCCACTCCTACCAAATAGATCCTTCTGCTGATTACTTTAAATCCATTCTGAATAACACAATTTCAATAAAGGAGCCCATTCACTACGCATGCCGGCAACTCCAACTCAAGCACATGCAAGGTTGGAGCTGCGACTTGTGTAAACTTGCTTCCCCACACACTGCGCAAGCCCAACCTCTCAGTTCGGCTACAAAACACGAAATATTAGCATACGCAAACACTGGTAGAAATCCAAGCGAATATAATAGAGCCACTTTATAATAGAGATATTAAACCTCCTTGTGCAGTACAAACTGTAAGCTCCGCCCACATAATATCAGGAAAATCTGAACAGCTCCAACTCTAACTCAAGCCTAGAAATTGGACTTGAGTAGGAGCATGAGCGCATCCACACACTACGCAATCTGGCTTGAGTTTGGATTTGCTCACTGAGTTTGAGTTGGCGGCCTGTGCAGGGTGTGGGGCTTTAAGAAAGAATCATACTGTTCATAGTGACCCAAGAAAGGCGTATCTTAGGAAGAAATACACAATCAATGACGAAAGCCACTGATAAGAGGAAAAACTTTTCATCAGTTTAAGGTCACTTTGCTGCCTCAAAATTCAACGACTGTCTCACACCCTAAGACTGTATTTACTATTTTACATATCCTACTAATGAATGCATCAGAATAAATTACTTCATTGCCCATCAGAAGGATGTATTTGGTATTCTGAGCGGAAAATCACTTATAGAGTGGTAAATATAATAATAAATGATATAATCTTCAAACCATCAGGTTTGGTGTCTCCGAATTTCGACGATGAAGTTTCGTTTAGTTAGCGATAATAGCTTAGATTTTAAATCAAATAAGAGTTTTGATTCGCTAAAAATTAAAGACATTTAGATAAAAATTATTATATAGTGTACTGTACGCTACGTTTAACATTTCTAGGCCTTAAACAGATATATTCGCTAATTTACGCGACCGATTTACGCAAACCGTATTATGTATGCGGCGGACCTCAGCGGCATATCTGGCACATGGATTTATTATTTCATGTTTAGGGGTTTTACTTCATTATTACTCCATAAAGAACAAAAGAATAGTATTTTCCAGTGGTGCAGACTAAGCAATTGAATAGGGAAATTGTTTATTCCTGTAAAGTGAAGTATCCGGCATTCAAAACAGAGTCGATGGATCTAAAATAGTGCAAAGTGAAGGTTAAATGTTGCGAACAGATTCAATTGGCAGATTTCTTTACGTTCAGGCACTTCGGCTTCGGCGGAGGAGTATACACTATAGATTATTCAAATGCACTTTACGCGTCATGTGTAGTAGGCGCAACGATTTCTTTCACCAGATCGAAAAAAAAAGCTTACTAAGACAACACTTCTCGCTCTTTAGGCAGTTGTGCCAGAAACGCATAAAACTTCGGAACAAAGGTAACATTTTCAATAAATTATTACGATATTTTCAAGTTATTTTATGCTCAATAGCTGTTGTCGTTCATTTAAGTTAAAGGCGTTTCCGATATAAACACGAAATATTAGCATACGCAAACACAGTTAGAATTCCAAGTGAATATAGTCGATATTCTTTATAATTACGTGATCAAATGAAAGTGAAAAGTGTACTTCACCCACTTACTGGTGTATGAAATTTGCGGAAGCGTGATAGGACTGTGACGGCACTCGTGGCATGGATTTTGGTCACGTGTGAATAACTTTCTATATTGCAGTCACTGTGATAGAGACAATCTTTGAGGAATTGTTGTTTGCAAGAAAGAATTCAAACATATAGTTTCACTAAGGCGATGGCAGAAGGTGCTGGTAATTTTCAGTTATTTAATTAAGCGTCCGTTAGCCGTGAAGCAAATCCCAATAGTTTTAACTTGCAAAACTGACTGAATAATCGTCACGCTGTCTTCAATGGCTCTAGTGCTATGTACCGTTCTGTCAACTAGCTTACAACAATTTCTTCTAAAAGGGGTAGGCATATCGTTATCCAATTTTAAGAGATTTTTCTCCCTCTGCAGTTCACGTACTTCAGATATTGAAAAGCGAAATTTTTAACGCTTGCAACCCAGTCCTGCCATGCTGCTTCTTACATTAGTTATAGCGCCCTGAAATCAGCACGACTTGAGCAGCTCGGCTTGGGGCAATTAATTAAAACTTTGGTGGTTAAGTTAGAAAGGCAACTAATACTTTGAACTGGCCAGTTATAAGCAAAAAATTAGCAACAAAAAACTGGCACGTGCGTATGAAATTATCATCACTTGGAATTTGTTGACTCTGTTGTTAATATTCAGCCAAACGCACAGCCAGTTTTGTCTTATTGTATATTTAAGTGAAACATTGTAGTTCTTGGGAAAATTTCGCAGTGTACTTCATCACTTAATTAAAATTAAAAAAAAAAAATTACTCAAATTTCCACAAACGACACAAATGATTGGGAAAATCAACTAATCATGTGTAGGTTTTTCCACCATTGCTGAACCCCGAGTCTTTGTAGAAGTTTTTAAACGCAGGTTTGATTTACGCTTCTTCTGCGATGATTGAGGCAGTATGTAATACATCAGCAGTAAACGTACTTGTTCAGAATTTCCAGACTGTCCTAAGGAATGTAAAGTAGAAGATGTATGGCTACTGTACATGAATTCTTCAATAACCTTAGCTGGGATTCTTCCCCTCAATTTTTTTCTTGTCTTTCCCCAAGTCCTCTACATCCTACTAACTAATGGCAATAGCTCATAGAGGGCCGGGGTGTAAGTCCCGGTGTCACTTTGGAAATGGGCCTGTTGGTTCGTCTACTGCTACTTATCTAATCTAATCTAATCTAATCTAACTGGACCGTTTCTTGCACAACTTAAGAAACGTAAACAAAGTTCAATAACTGGACGGTTTATTTACACAAGTTATGCAAGGAAATTCACAGGTCGAGGCTGCCGCACTACACATCAACTTCCCTCTGCTAGCTGTGTGTTGCCTCGACCTTGTTCATTCCACACTTTTTCTCTAAGTAGATACCCGCGTATCAAATGAACCAGGCTCTTTTTCCAGCAGTGCAAACTATATATGATAAATGAATAAATTGGATACACTTGAAGTTTGAAAAATAATTGGACGTTCACTTTGACCTACGATATAAATAAACGTAGCATGTACGTATAAAATTGTCATACTTGTGTTGCAGAACCATATTGCTAGGCGAAAAATAGTCACGTTTTCGTCTTAAGTGGAAAAGATCCTCATTCGAAGTAGTAAACGATATGGTTATATCGGAGTCATGATGCGTGATGAAAACCATGTAGAGTTCAAAGGTAAGTGTATCGATCGGTGGGAAAATGAAGGCGAATATTGATGGTGAAAAAATGATATGATTAATAGAAACGAATCACTCTATTAATAGGAAAAACCTGTCGCACTAATGAGCAACATTCATAATTTCTATTATATTGATCTCCGTAACCACTACAAAGGTTTTTCACGAAGGAGAAGGAAATGACAGGGACTCTCAGCAAGATATCAACGGGAATCTCAAGCGTGAAGGAAAGCGAGGAAAGCGACACATCAAAAGGATTGTTGGCAGAAGAAAAAGAAAGAACCAATGTCAGGCTCTCGGAAAGAATGACGTTTGATAGGTTCTAAAATAATCTATCGGGTTCTTTTTTCATACAAATGGAACATTGGATGTCGGAACAACAACAACAACAACGTCTAAAATAGACTCAGGTGCTTCGTCTTGGACAAGATCCTCACTAACAGGTTTGAGTTCTTGCTCACCCTCTCATGACTGCGCTCCTGAGCGATATCGAATGGCTGGTCCTCCACAACCCTCGGGTTCGGATTCATATTAGTGGGGGAGAGGTGCAGAGCGTCATTACGGGAGGACTGCGGCAGGTATGGGTGGGGCAGCATCATGTTCGACATCATAATGTGGCCAGGACCGTACAGCGGCTGGTTGAACGGCGGGTGAGGAATGTACATGCCCGGATAAGCTCCCATGTAGTGCACCGGCACCGCTAAACCTGCGAGAAATAAAAAAAAAACAATCAAATTTTACTTATTTCAAAGTTTGTTCAGAAATTATGCTGCTCCTTTCGTGCAGTATGTTCTCGAAACGAGCAAATTTATACTTTCAATAATCGATATATATTCTACAAAAAACTTTACTACAAAAACTTACAATAACTTCACTGGGAAAACCTTTAAGAGATTGGTAAAAGAGGACCAGCACCAGTCCGGAATAGGACCGATACTACTTGTCGTGAACAGGTCGTAGCATAGCTCAGCAGAATATACCGTACTTCAATGTCTTGGAGAGTTATAAACTTTATTACTGGGAGATCCTCTTTTTTGGACTAGGTAAATTAAATATTTTAGAAGGGTACACACTATTACCTTGCGGAGTTATGTAGTGGGACTGATGGGGATTGACCATCATTGGGGTCATTGGATAGGGTTGGGCATTTGCATTGATTTGGGGTTCCTGAGAGAGACTGGTGGACGGGTTGGAGGGTAAAGAGTTGGTATGGAAGCCATTGGGGGGGTTCGGTATGGCATTGCCGGGGAAGAAGAACGTAGGCTGAGGACGATCTGATGAACATCCAGGCTGGTTGACTGGCACCGTCAGGTTGGGGCGGCCTGCCACCTTGTTGTCAACCCGAGAGCCCGAGCCACTGCCACCAGAGAGAAGACGAAATTATTACACTAATCAATAGTGTAAAAAGAAAAACACATTATGTTTCTGTTGCACCTTTCTCCACTAGTGAATACCTAGAACGTATGGCCAAGGTAGGCAAATGCCTTGGCAATACTTCCGCTTAGACATTTTTGGAACCAAGTCCCAGCGTGAGGGCTGATAGATGTTTAAAAATTTTTTGGAAATTTATTTTGGTTATTTCAATTGATTTTATTGCACTTAGTAATGACTGCTGAAGTTGGACATGTTTCAAAACTTGCATATTAATAATATGATGAATAAAACAGTTATACTATGGTTACGAAGTTCATGAAGTACCTTTTTCTTTTGGCAGGAAACTGGTAGTGATTTTACAATAATTCTGCAAGAGTCCCATTTTGTAGCACAAGTCTCCTCAGTGGGACGGCATACTTTGAAATGATCAGAAATAGGATAAGCGGCTATTTCCATTTTAGTCCACATAGAGTAATCATCCTCTTATGCTGCACAATGTCATGGTGTCATCCCCAGGTCAGGGAGTGTTAACTGATGCAGCAGATTTAATAAGATTTTTTTTTCAAACATAACGATCTATTTACATTACAAAAATGTTAAGAGAGAGCACGATGATTGGTACTGTTTACTGTTTCAAATAGGGTGTCAATTAAATTTACTCGAGACTAAAATGTTGACTATACTGTATATAATTCAAATGGTACCAAATAGAGTAAATAGCTAAAAACCCTATCCACCTCCACCACCTCCACCTCGTCTTCCATGGTGCCATACTACGGTGTTGTGCCTACCACGTTATTATACCCCTTTTGGTGTCATGTCTACCAAGGCGGCGCCATACATTCTGCGGTGCTATGTCTGCTAGCTGCCAAACTAGGTGCGCCAGCATCCTCGGACAGACATCGCCACCTTTTTTGAACATCTGCATCTCCGCATGTTGAAATAATAACATCCGCAATCGTATCCGAGGATGTCAAAACTGCAAATCTGCTATAAGATCCGCATCCGCGGAGTTAAAACATCCGATCCATCATTATTGCCATGCCTACAATGATACCTAACATTAACCGTTAAAGCGTCAAACCTGTGGAAAGAGTCAATGGTGGGCTTGGCCATATGGTTGCGCTGAGACGTGGAGCCGTTCACATGCGAGGGGCGCGCCGCTCCATCCGATACCTTCCCTGAATTCTTCTCGATGAAGGGAAACTTGTGGGCCCGATCGTCACCCCTCTGGCTCCCAGAGTTTGGTCTCTTCATTGCGTACTGTCAACAATGAGTACCATATTAACATTGGGAACATTTCAATTATGGGAACCTTAATTATTATTATTATCATCAATAATATCATGCCGGAGCTAATGTGCAGTATGAAAATATTATTTTTCTTAAGGCCCATGCCCAATCGAAGTAACAAGCTATGCAACAAATTTGTTACATGAATAACGTAACAAAGAGTACAGCAATATCTACTGTCCCTACCGACGCAACCTAGATTGCGCGACATACTGTCGTTCACAGGCGCCATATCTCCCACAAAAATCGCATTGCATCGCTTGTTGCGTCAGTAGGGCCCTGGCATAAAGTGTTAACAGCACAGTGGTGCCAACATTTTGAAGCTTACAGAGCTGGTGCTCGATCAAGTTGGCCTTCCAAAAGATTTTATTTTCTTTTTTGGAAAAATATAGTAAACATAACAAAGCCATTATATGTGTTCGATTACAACAAATTAAATATAGCACTTTAAGATCGCATGCTTCCGCCAAGCAAGGCAATGGTAATTAAACATTCAAACTGGCTTAGAAAATTTGTTTTCATCATTACCAAAAATTTGGTCATTTGTACCTCTTGATGGTAATGGCAGCTTCTGCAATTTTCTTGAAGATTCGTCTGTAATATTTTGAGTTATGTTCTGACAAACACTAGAAAAACATTGGTCAAAACCCAAACTGACGGACCGTTTATCATAAAAATCTGGTCATTTACCCTTCGTAACGTTTTTAACAATTTGTTCAAATTACATGAAAATTCATCCATAACTGTTTGAGTCATAGTACGAAGAAAAAAAAGGCAGACCAACAAACTAGAACACTCAGAGAGTGCATAACTCCGCCAAGCAAGGCAACGGTAACGAAAAATTCAAAATGATTCTGAAACCATGAGTTTTTTTGTATCAGCACCAAAATCTAATCAATTGTACCTTTTGACAAAATTAACACTTCCAGTAATTTGTTTTAAAGATCCGTTCATAAATTTTTTAGTCATGCTGCTAACAAACCGTCAAATGCACAAACCGACCGACCATCACCAATATTTAATCATTTATGTCTTTAAACATTACTAAACACTCCTGTAAATTTCAAAAAGATCCGTACATAACTTTTTCAGGTATTGTGCTAACAAGCACAAAATTTAACACAGCCACGAATAAACGAACCAACAGATCATCATAAAAATTTGGTCTTTTACTCTTCGCAATATATCTAACAACTCAAGTAAGTTTCATAAAAATCCGCCCACAACCTTTTGAGTTATGGCACTAAGAAATGATGCCGACAAACAAACAGATGAACGGATCTTCACCAAAAGTTAATCATCTGTGCCTCCTACCCTACCCAATAACCCCTGAAAATTTCATCAAAATTCGTTCATAACCTTTTGAGTTATCGGGTTGACAGATCGTCTGAATAACGGGCAGACAGACGAACACGACAAAAACATAACCTCTTTGGTGGAGTTAATTAAGGGTTGACGGGTCCTTCACCAAAAGTTAAACATCAACTTCTCCTAGCATGCCAAACAATTTCTATAAATTTTGTATAGATCCGCCCCTAAATTTCTGAGTTATCTTGGCGACATACAGACAAACGGAAAGACATACAAACTCGACAAAAATATAACCTCCTTGGTGCAGGTAATCATCCTGATGGAATTATTCTACACATATAAGGCAACATAAGCAGCTATGTCCCAAGCTTACAAGCCCATCTGATCACCGACGATAACCTTCGTCATTGCTTTTTAAACGTACGTGGACTTTAAAGAGTTACAAGAAAAATTCAACCACCCCAGGCAGTATTACATTTCTACTACTAGTGGAAATCACGTCGTGGAGTGTCGTTTGGGAAACAGGCTGGGCTGAGTTGACTTTTGTTGAGGACAGTTTGAAGGGAAGTCAGCTTTGTAAGGTACTTCACGAGGGACTCGTGCTTGTCTAACACAAATCCAGAGACTAATAAGCATGAGACTTCATCTATTAGGAGAATAAAGGCCACGATGTCAAAGTTGCAAGCGTTACAAAGACCTAAAAGCAATTGGTAGTTTGACGTGAATTGCTCAAAGTCGAGATCTCTGTCCCATACAACGCGGGTGAGAGCACTTAGATAGCTATGAATCAGAAAGAAAAACATCGCATCTGTAGTGGAATTTCAAAATAGACAGACTCAAGGACAAGAAAATGGGAATCGATCCATCGTGAACAATATCTTGGAGAAAACAAAGTATCAAAGAAAGAGAAAGCCCGACCAAACATTACACATTTTTTGACTAACCTCACTAACGGTTACTGTTTCGTTAAAAATACTATAAAAACTACTTTCTCTCTTTTCATATGGATTAATTCTATCACCACCCTCTTTGCTATGAGCGATAGTTTTCTCATTGACACACCTAGCTCGCCCATTGGTCCAATATGAACAAAGAACTTGACAAGCATTAACTTAAACACACGTACTTTAGACGATGGTTTCCTGGCAGGTTTCTTGATTTGTTTGATTTTCTGTCTAGAGAGTCGCTCCCGCTGGTGGGAAGGAGTTGTAATGGCTAATGTATTCTTCTTCTGTCGCTCCATAAAGAGCATTTGCATCTCTTGGTTGTGGCGGCACAGGACCTCCTCAGTGAGGGGGACGTGCCGGTACATGGCAGACCCCGCACCCCCGCTGGTGGAGCTGGGTCCACTGGCGCTCTCCCCACTGCCGCTGTCCGTAACGTCCTTGCTGCCATATTTCCTATGGGGCACGGTAGTGTTGAAGCCTCGCATAATGCTGCTGATATTTGGCCTGCGGTATCAGAACTCGGCAATTTATGGCTATGTTGGTAGCAGTTATATGTACAGTGCAAGCAAATATTCTTGAGACCTCTTGAAAATTCAGCTGGTAAGATTACTTAACACTCTAAAATACAGAAAGCTTCTCAGTACAACTTTTATCACGAGTTTCTCCTATCTCGCGGCGAATTTATATTGTTGCGATCTATGACAGCTTCAATTCTAGCAGGGTTCAAGAGTAACATTGGTCGCGTAAAGTACCTAATTTTGTAGTGGAAGTTCGTCCATCAAAATAATTCTTACTAATATTGTTTAAAATTTTTGCACTAACCAACTAAATCCAATGAAAAATGCTTAAAGCACACGAAAACTGAAGCTTTTGAACAAAAAACAACACTAGGACTACAGTTACAGTCCATTGTAATAAAATTTGAGTGGTTTAAATCGTTTGCTTGATGCATGCCAGCGAACGAAGGCGAATTAATATAATACTGTACTATGTATGATCAGTTTCGTAACATTCTACCATCCAAGCAATTTATTTTTTTCCTAAAAATGGAACAGGTCTCAAGAGTTATTGCCGGCTTACTGTAGTATTGCGTAGGACCAACTTTTTAAATTCATTAATGGTGAACGGAGAGCGATTACTCT
The DNA here is from genome assembly GCA_001587735.2 of Parhyale hawaiensis. Taxonomy (NCBI): domain Eukaryota; kingdom Metazoa; phylum Arthropoda; class Malacostraca; order Amphipoda; family Hyalidae; genus Parhyale; species Parhyale hawaiensis. The sequence goes on along the minus strand of LQNS02276498.1, from coordinate 4,932,819 downwards.
CATCTGCAGCACAATAGGCTGTGAATACAAACTTTTCCCCCTTTTTATGAACTCTATATAGGAGCGGCAGTTTTCTTTACAACAATAACAGAAGTAAGAACCGTATCTGAACTTGTAGTTTTTGCTGCAAATTGATACACATGACTAGAATACCACAATTTCATTTATGTCATTTTACAGTTCGTTATCGTTTTCTGTTTTAGCCGTAAAATTAATACACGTTTCCTCATAAACAAAGTACAGTACACACTACAAAGAAATAAATAATAGAAGTAAGTTGAAGCGTATTGTTTTGTGCTTTCAAAATAACTTATAAGTAGGTACTTTATGATTTTCGATAAGATGTCGCACTATTAGGTGATCACTATAGAGTAGTGTTGCACTGGTCATCCGCAAAAAATTAAGCACCTTGCGCCGTGTACACAAATGAAATTGGAAGAACGAAGAAGCATCTTCTTCCGAGCTGTATCTGTTTACAGCAAGGGCCGTTTAGTACCACTGAAGAGTTGAATGTTTTGCATTTAAATAGGAATACAGAAGGTGAAGGATGATTTGTTTAAAAAAAATTTCCTTTTCGATTGGCCGTTACGTGGGATGGAAACGAAGCAGTTTTATGTTGTGAAAATTTGTAGTATTTGGAAAGACAAAGCAGATTCTTACAATATTTTTGTACATAACAAGAGCCCCTAACAAACTCTGGAGCTTGTGACTGTCCGCATGAGTGAAGTTTTACAGAGACATTTCTTTCCACAGCACGGGCCGTTAGGAGAATTGGAGCGTCATGTTCAGTGCAAATCACCTCGTTAAATATATCGTGTCTCCAGATCCTGAGCCATACCCGGACATGTAGAGGGACTTATTGGCACCAGAAGGTAGGGAGTTGGAGCACTTGCCGTACTGCTGCTTCGGTGAGGTGCTTTTCGCTTCATCTGCGGGGGAGAAGGAAAACGCCACTTACTTTTTTTGTAAAATTTCTGTTAGTTTTTAGTAATAAGATTGACGAAAGGAGGCCAGCTGGAGTCACTGGGAGGAAGACACAGCTATGTTATAATATAGTCAGCAGATTTTCCCATAATTCATGGTGAATATTTAGAATACATCGAAAGCTGTCGAAACAAAAACTGTCAACAGGTCCAAAAATGGTGTTGACTAAAACTGGGAACAGCATCCTTCGTAGTTTTGACCTCATATTAAAATACTTGTCAATTTCTTATGCTCAACTTCTTAAGATGCAACTTTGTTCCGGTGTCTTTAATTTTTTATCTAACGTAACATCACAGAATCCCAGGCGATCTGCTGCAACTCATTACATTTCCCCAGTCACCCTCTTGGCTACAGTTTTCCCTAGATATTTGCTGTAGTTATTTTTTATTTTAGAATTATGGCAATTACTCATAGGCCAGAGCCTGGATCTTAATTCTTTTCATGGAAGACTCGTTGGTTCGTCTACTGCCTGCTATCTAATTTAATCTAAAAAATAAATGTTATTGACCTATTACCATGGAAAATCAGTACTATATAATAATTCACGTCGTGTTATAATTGATTTATATATTTATATCTTTCCTGCCACGCTCCCTAGGGAATAAGATAGGAGAAAATTCAGATTTCATAATGCAAAAAAAGTGGGGTACCTTGCAATCTTTTTCTTCAGTATTAGATAGGGGAAAAATAGAACTAATAAGATAGGAGAAAATTCAGATTTCAAAAGGCGAAAAAAAGTTGGGTACCTTGGAATCTTTTTCTTCAGTATTAGATAGGGGAAAAATGATGAAGCCCAAAAGACGGCGGGGGTTTTTGTGAAGTGTTAATATTTTGCCGTCATTTATAGTGACGGCACGGGCCACTAGTATTACTATAAAGCTGCGCAGCTTCTAAGATAAGCAAATGCACCAAGAGAGGAATCGACGTGGAGAATACATATGTCCCCATAGCGGTTGTCCATAAATACTTATCTTGACTTTTCCAGGTCTACAGCCAGTTACATTAATGCATAAAACTGTTTATAGAAGAGTAAAACTGTTGCTTACTATAGGAGAATTATTCGCGACTACAAGTTTTATACAATATCTATTGTGCTGAATAGATACGGCGTTTTTATTTTTTTATTTTTTTGAGCGATAAACTATCACTCATTAGATAGAAGTGCCACTTAAAAAAAGTAAATAAATAAATTCGGACAAAGTTCATACTGCCATGGCAGAAAAAACATTAAAAAATTGACTTACAGAGCGATTTTTTAATCATATTTTCTCTTCTATTCCAGGCTGTCTCCAGAAAAGTAGTCATTAAATAATATCATCTCAGTGATAGCACAAACTGTACAACATCGCAACGCTATCTCTGCAGCAGAGCACACAGGAATAGGTCTGCAGTAGCACATCCAACAACGCTGACACAGCACCTGTACTAGTTTGTATAGGAGTGTACGATTCATAGAAAAAAAATAGAACCCTAAGGGCGGAAGAAAGACCATCTCTCAGCTCTTCCGAAGGTAACAAAGGCTTACCGACACTGCCCAGGACGCTCGACTCCATCTTGCTCTCAGCGCTGGCATCCGTGGAGGCGGTGCGAGGATTGCTTTGGAAGAACCTGCGGAGCAAATCTGGATTTTAAAATTTTAATTTCCCCTAAAAACATAGGATAGACATCCTTAGAGTCATCCTTTGTTCCGAGTAACTCAATGCATTGGTTTTTAGCTCACAGTAGTACATATAAGCAAATAGGATATCATTCCTGATAAATATTTGTGTGGCATTAACAATGTGTCGGCAGGATGACAATCAAGAGAGCAATACTTAAAAAAAATCATGATAATTGATTACGAATTTTACATTTTCTCAGCTAGCACGGCAGAAACTCAAGGTGCTGCTGTACCTGAGCATCGTGGCGGAATAGTTGAGGCGGCTATACGTAGATGGAGATTCTGATGAAGACAAAAGAGACTCTCCTTTCGCAGCTTGAGGCACGGCGGAACTCTGTGAACAGAATTACAAATACAACAACAGTTTGTTATTTATGCCCATACAAAAAATACATTAGCGAGGCTTGTGTAGCAATAGTTAATTTAGGTTTACCACGTACACACTCTATCCTATTCACTTAAAATGTTTCATTGAATAGCCCGCACAATGAATTACAGTGGGACTAAAGCTCGCCTCCTTGTACGAAATCTTAGTCTTTGAACACCCAGTTACGAAAATGCTTCGATTAGAGGCAAGTAAGAAGAATGTATGTACTTTAGCAAAGAGATGAAGCAAGCGGTTTATTTTGTGAAGTGTAAGCGTAAGAATACCTTGTCGGCATACTAAGTGAAAGATAGACAATGAAGACAAAAAGTTATTAAGTTGGACGAGAACAGAACAATACGACGACTGAAATAACCCTCATGAAAATAACAAAATATAATTGCTCTTCAGCAATAATTAGGCTATAGTACGGGCAAAGCTGTAGAGGAGCAGTAGAATGGTTAGAGGAGACCAACGTGAGCTGAACGGGTTCTTCAAGCTCAGTGTCCGAATATTTTGTTGTTATTCAGCAAACACAACTGAGATCTTCCAAAATTGGGTGTCTACCAGAACTGGGTGTTTACCAGTAATGGGTGTCTACCAAAACTGGATGTCTATCAAAATAGGGTAGCTACCAGAATTGTTGTTTAACAAAATGGGGGTTTATAAAATCTGGGTGCTTACCATAATTGCATGTCTACCAAAATAAGATGTCTACCAACAGGCCGTTAAGTTAGTGGGCTTAAAAATATCACATATAAGCCATCAGATGTCTCTCCAAATTTAGAATGAAACGGAACTCAGAAAACGGGCCATCTTTCTACTGTTTAAACGGACACATTCCCTTAACAATGATGCAAACACGACTTTTAGAGAGAAAAAAATATTTCACGGCACCCAACCAGCTTCTATTCTCATTACGCTAACACAAATCTGCACTGACTTCAGTCAATGAAAATGAATCCGAAAATGACGTCCTATTTCACGAAAAAGGTTAAGCGTTGCCAGATGCGAAGGACTGCAGGTCAGCTCTGTAGGTCATGTTACATTAACTTTAAAGAAATAGCGGTTTGCTTCTTCTAAATCCTTCAGGGTTTCCTGAAAGACAACGGCTGTCAAGTGAGTGTGAGTTGAGCTAAATTAACTAATTTAAAAAATTTTAAGGCGCCTCAGCCATAGCGTTCGTTTTCGTTACTTAGGAACGAACGAGTTCATGCCTTAAAGCCAAATGATTGGTCTTTCGAGATGGCGGAAACTCAGTCCTGCTTCCGCAACAAGGCGTTGTCGGGAGTTTAACTTAATCGGATTAATGGTAATACCAGCAACATGATCCAAACTAGCAAAACCAGCGTTCCAGTTTGAAGTTACTAAGAAGTTAAATACAGAGTTTCACTTAAGTCACCCCCATCCGTCCTCTTCTCTCAGCCTGGTATTCGGTTATGTCTAATGAAAACAGAAATTTGGTCGGCTTATACGACGTAAAAACCTAAAGTCACCCCCATCCGTCCTCTCCTCTCAGCCTGATATTCGATTATGTCTAATGAAAACAGAAATTTGGTCGGCTTATACGCCGTAAAAATCTAAAGTCACCCCCATCCGTCCTCTCCTCTCAGCCTGGTATTCGATTATGTCTAATGAAAACAGAAATTTGGTCGGCTTATACGCCGTAAAAACCTAAAGTCACCCCCATCCGTCCTCTCCTCTCAGCCTGGTATTCGATTATGTCTAATGAAAACAGAAATTTGGTCGGCTTATACGCCGTAAAAATCTAAAGTTTTAACAAAAAAGAAAGCGCGATTTTGGTCACCATTTACAGGCACAGAATTACAGAGTAATTACTAACTTTGGTACAATTTTTACATCTAAAATTCACCTATAAGTATTACCTTCAGAAATTTTTTAGAGCATGTAGATTGCAGTTTCAAGAAATGGTGAGTTACGATCACTGCTCACCGTTTTAAAATTGTAGGAGTTACGTTACAGTTTTGCGGGGTGGCAGAAATATCGTGAAATATTTCAAGTCCTGCAACACAAGCATTAACTTACCTAAGTGATTTCTTCCAGCTATTTCTCAATTTGGGACGAATAACATCAAGGACTAAACACTAGTCTTAGTCCGTCTATATGGTGTCGTCGCCTGTGACGACACCATATATGGTGTGACTAGACGCGATGCCCATCACTCGTTCACGATGAAGATACACGTACATGCATGCTCACTATAGGGCTACAACATTTATCCATTTCCAGCCTAAAGGAACCTGTTGTTCCGCTACAAACCAAATTATTTCTACCTAAACCAAAGTTTGTTGCGGAAAGTAAGATTTTAATAACTAATGGTTTCAATTCGAGTGACGCATGCAAGAAAACGAACAAGCGATAGGCGATTCCAAATATTGCAATACCCTTTCGAACACAGTCCAGTGATACACATCGCAGTGAACTAAACACAAATACTTAAGTCAAGCCAGCGGTATCATGACGTCAGACAGACATATTTTTTCCTTTAATTAGCTGGTAAAGGTAAACGGTAAAGTCAACTTGACCGTATCCCCAACTGGGAAACCTACAGGCACTGGTTTGTGCTGCAGATATAGGCAAACGGGCTCTAGAGGAGTATACGGCTGCATTTGACCGCAATTGTCAAGAGCTATGGCGCCAGTGGTGGAAGACTTCATGCGACAATCTGTGCCCTAACACTACCCATTGTTGGAAGGGTCAGCAAGCTCACAGCAATACACAGACCGGATACTGACTGATGACGTCAAGCGTCGCAAAGAACTTGGCTAGCTGGAAGCGAGGTTCGAACCTGCTGCCTTGAGAGTCAATGTCAGAAGCTTTAAACCGCTACTACTGCGGGTATCGTTACGGTGATACAAAACAGGGTGGAAAATTCTGCAGGAGGTAGAATTTCGCTTCAATATGCCGCCACTTTACCATACCCTGCCCCAAAAGTTCTTGTTTTGATAAACTATACTTCACTGAGTGAACTGCAACACTTACCGTTGTCGGTTCGGCCATAGTGCGAGTGTTTGTGACGGTCTGCGCTGCAACAGCGACATTTGCAGCAGCTGACGAGGTTACAGCAGTAGAGGCGTTGGTGTTGACACACGTCGCTGGCAAAACTGTCCCCTTTGCAGCGTTGGCGGCAGCAGCAGCAGCAGCAGCCGCAGCCGCAGTAGAACTGATACTTTTCATTTCCTGAGCGTGGATTTCATTGACCAAACCTCCCATCATCTCCACAAGGGTGCGCTTCCGACGAGCTACGGGAATCTTCATGTTGGAGGAGCTCTGGTCCTGCTGCATCGGCTGTAGAACAGAGACAGTGAGGCCCTAGCTAACTAATTTTTTCAGGTACGATTCCAACAGCTACAAGAACAGAATCTTCGGGTGATGCAGAAAAGGTAGTATATGAATATATTATTGAGTAATAAGTTCCCAATAGTAGTAGTAAGTTTATAATCATACATGTGCACGAGCATCACTACCCGTACACTTTGTTACGCATCCTCAATGCATGCTGGGACGACAGACATAATATTGCTCCAATCCTTTCATAATTTAATACAGTTTTGCACTTAAATGGCAAAATTGCGATAATCAGCGCTTACTCTCAGTCAGTAGTTCGTTCTATTATTTATCCTTACTTGCCACCTATGTTTACAAACTGTTTTTAATTTCACTTTGCATACTTTTATGCGTACATAAATTGGACGAAGTTAAGAAACCCCTTAATTTAGATTTCAGAACAGAACGTCAGTTTTTCAGTTGTAATTTTTTTAGTATTCAGAGTTTTGATATGAGTAAAATGATTTCAATAATAACTTATGAGTATTCTAACTGACTTTTATCGATAGCTAAAGATTGTTGAGTACAATGTACCTTGATTTTTCTGAAAACTGATACGGTTCAAGGACTCATGATGTCAAATAGTCGTTTAATATGTATCCTTCATCTGTTTGTGCGCGCTTTTGAAACGAAAGAAGATAACATTGTGCTTGCCGCATAAGCTTGAATATTAAGGTGAATAAAATAGGTTTTTGATTGTAAAAATACAGTAGTTCTAGTCATTTTTTTCCACATGTATTGGTGAAAATGCCTTACAAGTTCAGAGATTCACGGCAAATTTTTAGGACATATTTTAAATTTTGGAGCTATGTTTCCCATGTCTACGTTGATGTTACGGACACTACGATAGCAACGGCATGTGTGTAGGTACACTCTGAGTACGATTTTACTAACATAAAGCATGCACTTTATAAGGTATCACAGCACTTCCTATTGTGTCATTATAATGACCAAAATATATGGTGAAAACTCAATAAACATTTGAACAAACTGCCATTGTAAAGGAACCGCAAATTCATTGTTCCCAGGTCATATTGTAACACAAATTTATTAAGTCACCATACAGTACACTGAACTACTAATACAGCATGACGACATGAATGAAAGAACATCTCATAGCTTATGAGCCGAAACTTAAAAGAAAACCAGAAACAAAACCTTAAATAACAATGAAAGTGATACCCATTAACCTTTGGGGTCACAATGTGAGCAGCACAGCTACGGATGTTCGTTGCTTGTTGCATAAAAGTCGGCTGGGCATTGAAAAGATTTTAGAACGAAGGTATTAAAACGAAGGACACTTACCGAAACAGTAGGGTATCGCGTCTCCTGCCGCAGAGCCTCAGCTAGACCAGCTGCCACAGGCTGTGCATGGAAAGACTATTGTTAGAATATTAAAAAGTTCAAGCCTTCGTCTCTACTGCTAGGGCGATCAAACTAAAGAAAAAATAAGAGACATACGGTACGTCAACAGCATGGAACCGATGCACGAGGATGTTCCCACATTGGATCAACGCGTTTGGGAATAGCAAGTCGGAAAAGATAAGGAAGTGATAAGTTAGGATTATATTGGTATTATCCCGCTATTTCCGAATCTAACATCACCAATAGCGATCTAAGATGAGAGTGGAAACACAACGATGGGGTAATGGACTCTTCTACTTGACGTTAATATGATGGTACGGTATAAGTCGTAGAGACATGAAATTTCATTCAGTTATACAGTATCTTAATTTGAGGGAAGTCATGATTGTTTCAGATGAAAGGCAGAATCCGAAGGGAAATAAAAAATTGGTTCAGTTGGCCATGGAATGGCGCAGTTTCTTCGATGAGAACACGCGAGAGCGAGTTGACAAGTCCGAAGTGTTGAGCTCGCTCAACGGTGGATAGTGGGCACTATAAGCATGTGACGAATGAAGTGATACGTTGGAGCGCGAAACTGGAAAGAAGCTAAGAGTTGACACAAAGGAAATATGTCACGAATGTTAAGCTTTGGTTAAAATAACGTACCTGCGGGCACTTCTTGAGGACCTGCTTTCGATATCATGGGACGAGTGAACCTAACAAACGTAACCCTAAGGCCAATGACCCATCCCATGTTTCTTGAAGGGGTATGGTTGAGTTCAAGTTTATAAATTCAAAAGGTTTTCTCTCTGACCGATAGCACTTTGCAGCAAAAACACTGAGAGCGATTGCGAAGTCACAAAATATTTAGGATTACAATTTTCTAGTGATGATTTTTACAAAAATATATCTTAAAATGAATGTTAGTTACAAAATTTACGCTTCAAATCTTAGCATTATTTTAAAAACAGTTAGGTAATATGTTAAGTTAGGAGATTACTTCTGATATTCCTTAACTAGTTTCGTTACTCTGATACTATAATAGAGCTCAGTTTTGAAAAAATATGGTGAAAATTATATTATCAACTATCATTATAATTATAATGTTGGTCGAAGAATCTGTTGAACCACTTTTAATATCTGCAAAAGCAAGAAATTGTAACGTTCCTAATTCTCACAGTGCAAAATGACTCCAAAATGAAGGAACATTTGTGTATTCCAGAGAAGAAATGTATAATGTATATAAACTGACTTGGAAGAGCCTATATTAAACGATGCTCATTCATTACACAGCGACAGAGGAGAAATCCAACAACACCTAATCCCGGCATCAACTTACTCTTGAGAGCAGGTCGATGATCTCCCTCTGAGCTTTTCGTGCAATGAGACAAACTTCTTCTGAGAAGCTGGTCAAAGGTCCATCGCACTTCTCCATGTAGATCGAGATGTCACGCGGTCCCTGTTCATAAAGACAAACATGAAATAATGTAAAGAACTGGGAAAATTTGCAATGGTGACCTTCGTTCAAGCTATGTCTGCACCTAAACTTTTCCTCTGAACCAACCAAATGTGATGATCATGTAGAGACTACTGAAAATTGCCAACCAGTTATATTCACTTCCGCTAAACACTAACCTTGATGACTTTATGATGACCAATGATAGAGTCAATTTTACGAGTCCAAGGGTTGACGAAGCAGAGCCATTCTGTCTCCAGTACAACCCAGCTGCCGTTGAAGGTTCGGAATCGGTACGACTCACTTCTGAAGGGCTTCCCTTCCTCTCGAATTACTGAAAAAGGTTATTAATGTTCTTAGGTTCGTGGGTTTCATGTGAGGGAACTTGGCAGTGGCAAGATAGTGAACATTCACAGTGACCATGTACTACGAAAAAGGCGTCCTATCTTCATAAACGTCACGTCAACAAAAATTGAGGAGAAAACGTTCTCGCGGTAGCGTCTGCAATGGCTGAAAACAACCGTCAAAACCGCAACCAATATGCTGCAGCCGGTAAACTTAGTTTATGATTTCTGTTCAAATATTTGTAAATTTATTGCTGCCTCTCGATAGCTTAAAATTTTTGGGGCATCTTGGCAGGCTCTGGGGTTACTTGCCTGCCGTTTACCTGCCGCGCATCGCGACTGCGCAGTCGGTGTGCGAACGTGTTAGAATGAGGTTGTATCGTGCTACCCCGGTGATCTGTGTGCGTTTTTCGTGATCAGTCAAGTTTATTTTTCCCGACTGGCAGCAGAGTCTGCGGTGATGAGTAAATCCACGTTTTTGGTGAGGCGTGGGCGCTATTGAGGGGTGGTGGAAGCGATTAGTAATAGTATCGTGAGGAAAGTCACCTTTTCTGACTTGTGGCACACGCTGTGCCGACTTTGAGAGTGCGTGTTGTCGTGTTATGTGGCAGTTGGGTATGCGGTGTTTTTCTTTTTCTGTGCGGTGTGAGCACGGTCAAGATTGTGACGGCAATAAGTTGCATATTTTATTGGCTCGGTACATCATACTTTTTTGGGCGTTGGTGTGTACGAGCGTCGTCTGTCTTAGATATTGCTCATAAGGGTGACGTCACCGTGACCTTCACTACAACAAGCAAATCTACATGTACTGCTTCGTGTTGCAGATAAATCTCTCCCTTCCCTCGGGACAAGATAGAACACAGACGTGTACGACTGCAGTCAACTTGACGTCATATACGGGCGGTTCTTTGACACATGCACCTCCGACCGTCTCCATTTCTGGGCATTGGCTATTGCAATAATTAACCTCTCCTAGCATTTCGTATTCATCTTTTATTGTGCAGTAACGTACTCTATATGTTGCTGGTAAGCAGGGATGGTAGCTTCATTGGCTACTACCCATACCTCAAAAACTGTTCGATAATGGACTACTGTGTGTGTGTGTGAAGTTTTTGCTCTTTCTGTATTTAGTGAGCAGGAGCAGTAACTCTTTTTAAAATTTTTAAAACATTAGGAAATACTCGATAATAAATTAGTTTGTGTGAAACTATTTACTCTCCCTTTCTGTAGATGTACCTTGCTTTGGATATTCATGAAAAAGCAGTACATGTTCGGTAATAAATTACTGTGTACGAAGCAACTTACTCTCCCTGTAGATGGTAAGTAGCAGTGGCAGATCTTCAGGATGGTAGCAGTCGAAGATCGAGTTACCGGTGAGGTCCTGCGGCAGGTGGCCAAGGAATGGGATGGCGTCTGGGTCGTACTCGGAGAAGTTGCAAGAAGCCGAGTGGCGGATGATGAAATTCCCGCCGCTGATGACCTCATCAGGAACTGTGCACAGGATTAGAAGTTAACTTCTTGTAGAACCTTGATAAGTTTTAGTCGGGGCTCAAAGACGTTAATGATTGGGACAGTTTCACCGACACAAGTTTATCTCAGTAGCTTTAAATTATTTGGAGCTTCAGTAACAGGTGTTGATTTCCCTGATTTGGATTGAGTTTCAGGCCTCAACACCAAACCCACTACCAATGAGAGGGCTTGAAGCTTGACTCTTCTGTCAACTAGGGTGAAGTCGGATATAATAATTTCGTTATTCGTGAGTTATAGCAGTCTGGAAATACACACCATATAACATCTCAAGAAGTTCTATGATTTCAATGTTTGTAGGATTTAAGTCTTCCCTGGTTAGCCATCATTCATATTTGCATGACGTAGTACACAACAGCAGGATACGCTGTGCACGTAGTGCTGGGCACATTGCCCATCTCGTGTAGTTTAGTCGAACTATGTCTGGCTAGAAAGCCTACAGCGTGCTCCCTAGCGATCACGCGCGCATTTTAAATTTGTTCTTTTGCTCCAAAAATTGCAGTTAGAACGATTGATATATCAATTTACTATATTAATAGGTATAATATTTATCTTTATCTGCCACTGTTTTAGCAGTGAAATTGTGTTACACTAAGATGGTAAGAATTAAAATTCAAGCTGAATGAAAAACACAACCATAGTGCCACATGAAGTTGAAAGGTACCGTCGCCAGTACGGAGGTGACTCACACATAGCCTACGCGTACTACGTATATGTACAAAATATAAATAGCATTCTCCAGGGAAAATGCTAGACTAGCCATTTTAGCATAATTGTCATAATGGGCATTTCGAGCGCTGCTTTAACAGATTATGTGCGCCAAATTACCAAAAAATACTGCATGCATCATATCTGCCAGTGCGGAACACGGTGGCTGGCGTCGTGCTTCAGCCATCGAAGGCAATCAAACTTTAACGTTTGTCGTTCGTACTCTCTCGTTTTATTAAACCTACTTAGGTGTATGCAAACCCGACATATCTAGATGTCTCTTGTCTGGGAAATTAGGGATTTTTGCCACCATTTCCAATAGCTTACGGTACAATAGTTACCTTGGTAAAAGGATGGTACAGGTATGACTTCGGCAAGCAACACGTCAGGTGCAGGAAAGTGTACAGGCGATATTGGAGCCATAAGTTCGTGCTCCAGAGACGGAAGAGACTCATTGAACTTAAGGGTAATTTTAAAGGGCTTGTACGAGTCTCTGGTCTTCATGTCGAAAGTAGAGGCCTGGTAGCATTTATTTTCCCGCACTCGGCAGTAGAAAGGTGACATCAGTGTCTCTGCTGGAAATAGTGAGGAATTACAACACTTAGTGAAAGTTAGGCGCCTTTGCTGCAAAGAGCGCTAAAACTGGATAGGAAATCGTATGAATATTAATCATGAGCTCGTAAGCTATTTCTGTGAAACCACCTGTGAACATTACAGCACTAACGTTGGTAATTAAAAAAAAAAGAGTTTGGAAATATGACAGGCCAGTAGTTTGATTAGAAAAAACTAAAGTTTCACGTTTCGTTGAGAATAAAGCATCAAGCGTAAACTAAGGTTTCATTGTTAATACTTGTAAATTGAATAAGATAAGCTACAGGATTTCACTTACTTAAGATTTAGGATAAAAAGTTATTAATTTCACCATCTGTGACACAATTCGTTGTCGTGAATTATGATGAAAACCAGGCATGGTCTAGCACTTCAGCTTACGCAACAAAGAAAACTCAAGTGACCTTCAATCTCAACAATAAAGAGAGGGTTCAACATAAAGGCAGCGAACTCTGCATGTAGACATACACATTAGTTCTCGAACTATTTGCTAGGAGGTACTGGGTTCTTTGTTGTTTTCTAGTACTAAGTGTCCTCTCGTTTTTACCAAGTGATGTTGCCTAGAAAACCTAAAAATACTCAATTACAATAGTATTGTTTCATTATAGAAACCAGGGCTATTTGCAAACAAGGATTTACTTAAGGTCTTAAAAGCTTACCTTTGGTACTCGGGTTTTTCATGAGAAGGCTCATTCCACTAACAATTTTGGAAGAAAAGTGGACTGAGTCTCTGGGGTAGACGAAGTCGATAAAGGAGTGCCCCACAATTTTGTCTTCAGGGAATCCAAGAATTTGTGACATGTTGGTCGATACCCTGATGACGGTGCCATCCCTAATGCTCAGTACCATGGTGAATCCTCGTTGCTGTTGGGCGTTATTGAATAAAACCTTCCATTAACAACATGCATCTACAAAAAGCACGAAGGTTATAGCCATATTATGTGTCACAAAGCTTATCAGCTACGCATACAGGAAAAATTTAGTTCAACAGTTGAATAGATGTTAATGATCATTTTCTCAACAAAAAGTACTTTTGAATTATCCTCAGTGGTTGTATATGATGAAATGGCTTAATTAGTTCACACAAGTTACAAAATGGAGTGCAATGCTCTTAGGCCTATATATCAATGTACATATGACTCTTGTGTACAGCATAGGCGTGACTGCTGCTGTGCTCCTCTTAAATTAATTAAATCAGATTGCATTCACTGATAGATAACAGTTTGTATATCGATATCAATAACAAAGTTTATTTAACATATTAAATATCATTCTAGGTTTCTGAAAACAAGGAATTATTTACATTATCATTTCTGGATTTATAGAATACAGTTATTGAGGTATCATACGAGGCGTGATTAACTTGATCCTGAATCATTTATGAAAATACAACTTTACCATTCAAATACAAACAAATCAATGGGCAATCAAAACAAAAACGTCAATAAGAGTTCAAACAAATCTTCTTGACTGAATATAAATTAGAATCTTGCTGCACGAACGTCACTTCAAAGTTTCTTAGAGTTTCCGAGCTCAACACTGAGATGAAACAGTCTTACCTAAATAGTCCATGGCACAGGGTTAAAGAGACTGCGCAAGGTGATATAATATCAAAGCACTGGGATCCCAGACACAATTTTGGGATACTGTAGCGTCAAAGTCTGCCAGGGTAATTAAAGTTTAAAGTTTCGTGCACGTCCTCGAAGATAGATGGGACATGGTACCCATCCGAAAGGAGACAAAATTGGGACGTCTCCAGTGGATCTTCGTGACGGAGTCAGCCGAGACAGAGAGCATGACGACCGACCTCGTCGGTTCAATCTATGCTCACAACAACTCTACTTTGGAGAGAAGCTCTGAAACAAAGGTAATACTTAGAATTTTGAAATAGGTAGTTAGAAGAGGAATCGTTCACTAATTCCAGCAAGAGGACTACTACATGTGCTTACACAAGTTTCAGGAAGAATGAAGTTATCGGACTGGAACCAAGAGCAGAGTATCACTGGAAAGGAAAAAGTTGAAATGTCCACAACATGGACTAGGCAATACAACATATATACATATTAGCTACAGTTCATGTGCCAAGTAACGTAGATCTTTCAGTGTGACTCACATGAGGTGGAGACAGGTGATAAAAGTCTTCTAAACTAGCTTGATACCTAAAATCTAGAACTATGAGCTATAAACTATGTTGAATCGCGAGAAAGATCCATTGCAGGGCCTAATTCTACCTTTTGTGAACCACACTGGAAGAGTAATTACTGGCAAAACATACTGATCAGTCCGGCAACTTTGAATCACACCTCGTAGGCCTCTTACTGTTCTATATTTCCTTAAGCGTAGTCGATGCAACGTTGAATAAGTTCATACTGGAGTGAGAAAATTAGTCAGGAACTTACGCTGTTGCCGAACTTCTTGATGAAATCAGCGATAGCTTCGCTGTGGCGGCTGGAAAGAGGCATCCTTTCTTGATTTTCTAACGCTTGTCCTAAAAAACATTATTGTACATGTTAGACCAAAGTATCAAAGTACATACGAAGCCCGTTATACTTTCACGTGATGGACCACATTATAACACAGAAACATACAAGAAATATATAAACGTCTATACATCGAGAAAAAACTGGTGGCTTCTACTGTGGTTATTTCCGGGGTTCTAAAATGCGGTGTGCTTAGCTATATCTAAGAAAATAGTTACTGCTGCGTTGGATAATATCCGTTTTGGCTAAGTGAGGTATGAGACAGAAATGATATGAGCTCAATTAAACAAGATAGTAGCAGAATCAATTTTGTATCAGACTTGTATACCATCTAAGTAGCACCAAGTTCAGCGTCCACAGTCCTCACTTTCGGCAGAAAGTGAAGATTATAGTAACGTAACATTCTGGAAGTAAAATCACAAATATCTGTATGGGCTTCGACACAATGTTGCTGAAATATATAATTTTTTTTAATGAAACTTGTCGTTGCTTACCAAAGAGTCCCATGTTGTTGAAAAGGTCTCACAAGTGCGATTGTAGACTTTGCTTTGATATATTATTAATATATTTATTACTATCATTCTCATTACTTTAAATGAACCCATATTGACAGAAATACTGATAGTGTACATAGAAATGACTTCGAATCAACGACTTTGAGCGATGCATCACCAACCAGTGGTAACGCACGTGCCATGTTTGCCATCAGGCTACGAAGAGTCATACCAGACTGAAATCAAGCAGACGTTTGATGATACCCAACGCACAGTGGCTATCAATGAATCGTACACTAGCTATGGATATTGTAAATTAATCATATTGGTGTACTTTGCTGAACCACACAAGACACTGCTGCTACGAAATAACGTCACCTTTTTTGTTCAGGAAGCTTTCCTTGATGCGCAGGATATAGTTAAGGGCTTGAGTGTAGATGAGTGTGGGGTGATCCGGTGGCTCACGCTTAACGGCACCGGTGCTCGCTACCGCATACGAAGTGCCTACCAAGTGAGAGGTGTCATCATTTCTCTACGTTATTTATTTCATGAGGGGAACCCTACTCCTGCAAGAATTCTCTTAGGGTGCCAATGTGTTGCGGGCAGAACTTATTGCTAGTCTTGGAAAGGTTACGGCAAATCAAAAAATTACCCACCACTACTAGTTGAGTGGATAAATATATATATATATATCGTTCTGGAAATGTTTATATAATAAAACGCTACGTATATTTATTTATTTCGTGTCTGCTCTTAAGGAAATAGATAGGCGAAAATAAGCCTACTTGTAAATTTTGTAATTAAGTTGCGTTTTCATAGAGATCGATAACCAGGTTGCAGAAGAATTCGAAAGTGGGATCCTTATCCAATTATCTGAAGACACATTTTGCTTCAAGCACTTCTTAAAATCGGAATAATATGTATACAGCTTTTGGAGTCCAATTTTATAACGTTTTCTCTCAGGTCACGACGTATAAAGTCGACAAATGATCAAAGTAGCACTCAGGACTAGATGATTTTTTACGGTCGGTAGACAATTACTTCTTCTAGCTTACTGTCTTTCTCTGAAGAAGCAGATTCCTTCACAGGCTAAAATTTCATAACTTTAATGAAGCAGATATCATCAACGATACTATCATGGCTATGATGCACTCACATTGCATATAAGCTAACTGGAGTTGCATTTAAGTTTATTGCTGTGTTTTACTAAAGAGTCTACTTGTGCCTCTGACTATGGAAGACGCACGTTTCATTAAAAATGTTAGGGAGCATAAAAGAAGAACGAGACTATTACTGTCTAAAGAACGAAGACGTGCTACCAATGCAGTGAGATGAAGCAGCTATATGAAATAGTGCCAAGAAAGACTTGAAGCATGTAGAAAGGTTACAGAAGGGAATAGGAGCTGCTGATATATATGAACGGGAAAATGTGGAAACGGTAAGTCAGAGAAAAGAGCACGAGGATTAGAGCCCGACAGAGAATCAATGAAGAACCAAGTCAGAGAAGTAAAGACTCCGCACCGGCCTATATTAAGCAATAATATCGATTATTGCGAGAATTTTTTCACGCACGGATCCACTTGTCTATATTATGAATCTGCTTGAGGCTCTATCCGTCCGTCCATGTGTCTGCACTTTATGCTTTGCAGTATAAGTGGAAACTTCAACTTACATGAATTTCTGATTTTCGCAGGAAGGAAGTTCAACCATTTTTGTTTTCTTTCGGCTTGCTCTTGAAGAAATTTCAGTCAGTTTTGTAGCAAAGACATGCAGTTCATTTTACTCGTATCTTATCTACTGCTTTTCATTTATTTTGCAGTATTTTAGGCGGCTTACTTTGCAGGTGGCACCCGATGTTCTGAATAGAGCCAGCCAGATACGTAGTTAGGATACGGTGCAGGAGAATAGAGCGGGTAGTGTTGGACACATCGGCTCTAAGGTATTCTTTCAAGTGAATGTGCAATGTCTAAGGAAATACAATGACATCTTGAGAACAGAGAGTTAGGCTGCTTTGACCAAGGAGCTTTAATAGAGAGGAGGAAGCCAGGAACCTCGTCCTTGAAGCTCAAAAGTCTGGTGGGGCTGCAACCAGTCGCTGTATGCACCAATCGCATAACAATAAAGAGTCGGGTGTGGCTGCAGCCAGTCGCCGTATGCACCAATCGCATATCAGTACATCAGTCTGTCTGCTGCTCCTTCGTAAAACTCGCTGCTCTCGTGTCACTTCCACCAGTGTGATTCATGAACGCGTCACAGCCACACCCGTCCAGTTGGAACGCGAGGTTACCGTATGTACTGCGGCAGGGCTCCCTCCTCCCCTATCAAAGTTCTTTGGGTGCTACACATTGAAAGCATAGGCAATAACTTTGACGTAGGACTCGTGTCTGTTCACTGCAAGACGTGTTTACAAATATGAAAGATAAAAGCAACGTAGTGTTGCGATAAAACTTGGGCGCCGAGGCACAGTAAACTGCAGAAACAGTAAATATTGCCTGTACGACTAAGAGAAAAATATACAGTAGGTTAACTGAAAACGAAAAGCAGTATGCCACGAAAGCCTAACAAAGGCTAAAGTTATTTATAGAGATTCTGTATGGAGACAAACTTAACGTACTTGGAGAAGATTTAGAGAAGAAGCTCTGCTGAACAGCCGGTACCACCGACGACTCGGAAGACCTGCTAGCAATGACCGCTGATGGCAGTGCCATGGGCTGCAGGCACATGGCACTAGAGGTGATGACGTGGTCCGTCTTAGAGCATTGGGGCATCAGATGCACTGTGTTTCCTGACGGTGGTCGGAATTCATCCTTTTGAGCTTGTAGCGACAGCATAGGAGCGTCAAAGTCGTCGACCCTGGCGTCCGATATTTCGGACGGCCTCGGTGGTCCAGGGCCGAAAGTGTACGCCTCTGACGGCTCAAGGAAGCCGTCATAAGACTGGTAGTGGCCATCCTCAACTTTCTTCCTTTTGACGTCCCGCAACTTCTGCTCCTTGGATCTTTTCTCCCTGCGTAGACAGTAGAACAGAAGTGGATTATTGCCTTTCGTTTAAGCCTCAAATAGCTAGCTAGATACAATAAGGCATTTTAAAATGAGAGGAAATTGCTATATCCCAAACAAAGAGGAGCCTAAGCACTGCGTTGGAATTTTGGCCAAAACAAATGATTAGTGCCATGGATTATAATAACATGGCTAGAATTCCCAACTTAATCAACCAAAATAATATTGTACGACTATAAGTTTGAATGCAAAACATCTAAAAATTTATATTATAGTGCAAAAATTGTGCACATTTCAGTTTTTTCTTTCCTGTCGAATTGCAAAAAAATTGCAGGGTATTTATGGACGCTAACCGCCTTCATGTTATTTTTATCTCTTGATTCCCAATTTTTTTCCGCTCAACTACATAAGCGTAGTTATTCCTTATCTTTATTTCTTTGTTGTATCCCTTGTTAAATAGTATTGCAATCTTTGATCAAATGTTGCCATCTATTTTAAGCTCATTCAGTTAATATCTGTAGAGGTTCATCAAGAAATTTTTTCAATTAGCTTTATGTAAAAGGGTGTAGAGTTTCATGCTATATTTAGCCTTATGTACCTTGAAAGCGGGTGCAGCCAAAATTCATCAATTGGTTTGTGACTTCCTTTAAACTGTGTAGTATAGCTCTATACCGGCTTAGAGTTAAAGAAATTACATATAAACGTGCGTTAACTGCCCAGACTGGGTCAAGCTCTAGCATAGTTCTGAAGCTTAGAGCTTTTGAGCATTCTGAGTTGCAGGCCTAACACGCACGTATGAATTAACTAAACTTTTTTTATCTATAAGAAACTTATCATCAGCGGCATCCAGTGCACAATGTGTGAACAGTTGAAAAAGTTTATCTTGGTAGAATATAGTAGTGTCATTCGCTGAACACAGTCGATTTTGGTCGTGAATGGTGTTTCTTACGGTTCACTATGTTAGATCATAGTTGTGCAGTTAAAACCTTAATGGTTGTAATTGGGTATGTATGGTTGGAAATTATTGTTGGATGTATGGTCGAAGGTTGTGACATATCTCTATCATAATGCACCCCATAAATGTTGAATATGGAGGATAATCATAGTTGTTCTAGTAAAATCACAACCATTATTTCCGACTGGGCTTTCGTTCCTAAAAAGCTCACTAGTCGCTCAGTGCAAATGTTGTTGACGGACATATTAGGTTAGCTCGTGAAGGGGTATGAGAAAAAAGGCCCGGAGGAAACAACCAGCCGGAAAAAAGCCCCTGTAAGAAAAACGCCCTCGCTTATCACAAAATGTACAGTTAGTACTTCTTCTTAGTTATTTTAAAGCAAATTATATTAAAATTAGTTAAATAATACTAAACTAGAATTATCTACCCTAACCTTACGGAACCTAGCCTAGCTTTTTTTCTAATTGAACCTAGCCAAATCTAACTAAACACAACCCATTTTCACCTAACATTACCTAGCTTCTTCTAACCTAAGTTCACCTAACCTAACCTCATCTAACTTAACTTCTTCCCAACTGACCTAGCCTAGCCTCACCTATCCTAGACTCACCTAACTTGACCTCAGCGTTTTTTATAATTCCAATTTAGAGAAAACCATGCTTCGCCCACCTAACCTCGTAATCTAATAGTTTCATTTCTTGTGTAATTACCTATCGTTTCGTACCTAAGCAATTTTTGTTCGGTGAGCATACCCCGATATATGTACCCGATTTCAAAAAAAGGCCTAAATATAAAAATTGGGCTCATGTGTATATAGCCAGACATAACCTCACTAACTTACCCTATCTTCACCTAAGCTGACCTAACCTAAGCTCACCTACCCTAAGCTCACCTAACCTAAGCTCACCTACCCTAAGCTCACCTAACCTAAGCTCACCTAACCTAAGCTCACCTAACCTAAGCTCACCTAACCTAAGCTCACCTAACCTATACTCACCAGATCTAAGCTTACCTAACCAAATGCAACTTAACTTGACCTCACATGACCAATTCCAGGGGTTCTTGTAGCCTACATTGGCACGAGCTAATGCTAGGTCAAATATAGCTTAGCGCAATATCGTTTAGTTTACTTGAATATGTTGCATTCAAAATAAATGAATAGAGCTCTCAAATACAGCTCCAAGAGAAAGGCTATTTCCTACCGGGACTTTTTTCGGATACCCTTGTGAACGGGGTGTTGCTACTGCGGGAACATTCCCTACTGTATATTTACAGAATAACAATAGATCCACGACGTTAATTTAATTGGTTGCAGTTCCGAGCATACCTAGATCATCTTCCTGCATTTCTAATTACAATTTTATTGCTATTGAGCTTCATCAACAAAAGCAGTTCAGACGAAACCTGGGGTCGGCAGGCGGCGTTAGCGCAGTGTGTGATTATTGTTACAGCAATGCAAAGGTTCGGTCTATAATTCTGTTCTGCGTGCACTCCAATGAGAAGCAAAAAACAAAATAATCAGCTTTGAATTATCATCTAACACCTCTCTCATCTACACATTGCTTGCTGCATTCCTTTAGAAAACACGGGCGGCGTCGGTAACGAAAGGGGCTTCCGAGTTCCGAGGACTTTAGGGTTAAAATTCACGGTACTTTGGGCATGACACCAAACCCATTGCTACTCTATAAAAGCATGAGCTATGGACGCACCTTGGTACAGTGGAGGCATAGTGGGCATTGTCGAGCAGTTTCTCGACAGTACAAGTAGAAGAAGGTTTGGCTTTGCAGGAGATCGCCCCAAGGTTGTCAGCGAGGTTATCAGTGTTGTTGCCGGGGCCATGGGGTTCAGCTATGGGCGACACCCTGGCTGTGGTAACCTGCGCTGTGGACGACAAGCTGACCGTGTGGGCAGCCTTCTTGTGCTGCTCACCGAACCCACTGCTCTGGCTGGAGCCGCTGTTGCGGCTCTTGGTGAGACTTCCTCCCCCACTATAGCTGCTGCTGCAGGGGGTATTGCGAAAACTCAGTTAGGGTCACATTGTTATTCTAAACACAGTATTTTTCAACATCGGTGTTTTTCCGACTTTCATCGCAAGAATTCGTTTTCCGGCTGGAAAACTTAGTGCAAACATAATGCTATCAAGTTGTTAGCGCTTCAATAACTGTAGTAATTCACTGCATGAAAAGTAAAAAAGTAAAGGTAATAGCTTTGACTGCCCCCTCAGCTGCGAAACTCACTCGCATTGGTTTGTGTTGCGGGTATAGGCCCACTGGCCCCAACGGAATAAGTGCGGCTGCAGCCAATCACGAGTCACCAAGGACTATGGCGCCAATTTGACAGAAGGTTCAAATGACCAGCGCCCCCTCCCCCAGTACCTCATCTCTGAGGAGACAGGTACCCGCACGGAGCTCTGCTCGCCCACAACTGCCGAGTCAGCACATCTAGTTCAGCAAAGAGCTCACATGCTTAGGTTGGTCTGGAACCAGCGATACACGGATGGTGAGCTGTGAATATAAGTATGCTGCTACCTTGGGTTCAAATTGTTGCATCATCCATCTAATGACTTTAAAATCTCGTATATAAAGTCTTGGCATACCAGTATGATAAAGCCGTGCTGATATAGCTGCGAATACGTCAGCAAAAGCCCAATTCATTAATTAGTGAACCGTACTGAAGATGCAAAACAGATTCATTTAAAGCTTAGGCCACCAATCCTCTACAATGATGATTGAAATAGAGAACGGAATGAGAGAGGTAAAGTGCGAGCATGTGCAATTGTTCATCACTAATGGCAGTTCGTGGATACTATGCGGGGTGCTGCGCAATTCCATAGCAGTATGTTTGTAATTCATTAGTAAACTAGCGGAAGGATACTGACATTAAAGTAGAAAAATGGTAGCAGCCACTTTCTAATAACGTAGATCACAATAAAATGCACAAATATTATGGTAGAGTACGGCGCAGCTCTACTGCAGTAATAGCCACCACCGGCTACAGATTATCGCTCATGAGTATAGCAAAAAGAAAGAAAGAAAGAAAGAAAGAAGAAAAATGAAAACAAATATCCCAAGGTAAACTTATAAAGTGTCGTGGGACTTACGAATAGTATGAAGCGTACTTATATACCGAGAAATTCAATCCGGCACTCCAACCTACACTTGGTAACGCTTTCTACACCATGTAGCTCATACCTCTTGTGACTCTGGCCATTGAAAGACGACTCAGTGGACCCATAACCCTGGTCGGTTTGGTTGCTGGGGTTAGTGGAGTCCTGATTGGCATCGTGTTGCTGCTGCTGTGGCTGGGGGCCACGCTCCTGCTCACGGGTGTCTGCGGTGGTGGAGTCTACCTTCGGGTGGGGAGATGATCTCGGGTCTCCCACGGGGTCAATAGGACCTTCATTGGGTGGTCCCTGAGGCCCTAGGCTCTCTCGAGGAGGCGGCAGTAACTCCATTTTTTCTGTAAAGAAGAAAGAAGCCGGTTAAAAGCTGTTGACCTTCGGAGGATGTTACATACCGTACTCTATCACACCAAATACTTCAAATAATCTGCCCTTGGGGGATACTAAGCAAAGAGCGACAGTTGGAGGGCGATTTTATTTCTATTGGTGGACAACCGTGAAAGATTTTGCAATTTCTTATGAAAAACTATAATTCAAGGATTACATTAGTTGCGGGACCAGCCATCTGTCTGTAGAACAGACAGCTCGTCAAGTGTTTACATGAAATTCTTCTTGGAAATTGCTAGGACACGGGGAGCAGTTCCTAGTTAATTAAGGCAGCATACAGTCGTTACTTTTCAGAAAAGGTAGGATAACTATCGCGGGAAATACCTGTAAATAATAGTAATTATATAATACCTACATCTACCTAAATTGGCAGTTTCAAAACAAGATTTATTCTCCTTTGGGGTGTCGAACACAAAGCAGAAATGGTTGACTTCATCCCATAGACCAAAATGCCATTACCATTAAGATAATGGCGGGATAAAATCATTATCACTTGTAGGCTAAGTCTTAGTGGATCACTATTGGATGCAAACGAAAAAACACAGTATCAGTATTTTATTATTATCTTTTTCAGTAGAGCCATATTTATAAAAATATCATATTTAGAGAGGGGACAACTTAGAGACAATATGCTTAACAGAGAAAGTCAAATTGGATATGGTGCAGTGAGGCACTCAAAAAAGAAACAACTCTGAATATTGAACCGATAAAACAGTAGTCGAATATTTGTAGAACATCCCGTAGACTGAATGATACAAATTACAAGAACGAATTGGCCAGTGAATGAACACTACAAGCTATCATTTCTTAACTTTATCATCATGTATTCATTTTTATAACATTCAGGTACATACACCCAAAGCCATGTTTACCTCAGCCAATTACGTTATGTTTAGTAGTGTTTGTTTGTCTGCTGCCAAGATAACTCAAAAAGTTATGAAACGGATCGCTACGAAATTGACAAGGATTGTTAGGCACGTTTAAGCTTGGCTAAGGTATGCGCTGTCAGAGAGTTCTAGTTTTCTTAATGAGTTGCTTGACATTATATAATTATACACTATTGCAATTCACGTGTATAATGTTTCCCATTAATGCATGCTGCAGCTTAAGGTTCTTTGAAGTCATGCTGAGTAGCAGACATACCAATATATACATTTTTTTTTCACGGTTTGGACGGATAACACCCTAGCGAAAAACACGGTTTGGACGGATAACACCCTAGCGAAAAACACGGTTTGGACGGATAACACCCTAGCGAAAAACACGGTTTGGACGGATAACATCCTAGCGAAAAAATATCTTCTGCTTTGCACCCAGTTGCATTCACAGGAGCAGTAATAAACACAGGGACGCCAGACAGTATGTATAGGAAATAAGACTATCGTGTGAGAACTCATGAGGTGCAGTGCAGCATGGCTGAGCTACGTAACATTAGCCTATTCAACAATGCACTGGAGCGATAGGCATCGAAATGGATTGTATTAATTTCTTTTCGCCTGTGTTGCCACCAGGTGTCGAATTTGATTATCCGTACCATTACTTAAACCACAACTATGTACGTACAAAATTACTGCGAGACCCCGTACGCTGACACCATTACCTACGTTCGCTTTGATATAAATGGCTGCGAAGAAAAAATAAATAATTCTAAAGTAAATGTAAGCCACGTCATAACACATGTTCGCAAATCTGCTGTGCCAGAATCAGCTGTCTCCACTGTACGGTGAGTGCGTCATCACTTCAAGGCTGACAGTCTGCGGTATAAATTATAGCAGTTCGTGGCCGCTGACGTCAGAATAGTGCCTTTCATTTATGACAGCACGCAACCCTGACTGACGCGTGTAAGTCAAGGGAGGACGTCATTCTCCTTCAAGAAAGGGAAAAGGCAAGGAACGAATGACGTCACTCAAGAATTAATAATCGTCCTTTTGTTTCAGTTAAGGTGCTATTGTTGTAAATATATGAGCATGGTAGATGTAACCGAACAATAACTAGAGCATTCTGAAAGCGCATGCCTCCGCCAAGCAAAGCAACGGTTACGAAAAGTTAAAATTGGTTCTGGGACTGTGATTTTCTTTGTATCAACACCAAAATCTAATCATTTGTGCCCTTCAATAGTGTTAACAGATTCAGTAATTTTTTTGAAGAACTGTTCATAACTTTTTGAGTTATTCTGCTAACAAGCATTATGGCAAACATGAGTCAAAAAATCAAACGAACATACCGATCTGCACCAAAATTTGATCATTTATTCCTCCTACAAATTTCACAATGATCCATTCTTGTTTTTTGAGTTATTATGCTAACAAGTTCTAATTAAAATCAGTAACAAATGAACGAACAAGTTAACGGATCGTTGCAAAAATTTAGTCATTTACTCTTCATCATGATAAACCTAACAACTCATGTGAATTTCATAAGAATCCGTCAAAAACTTTTTGATTTATGGCATTAAGAACAAAGAGGCAGGCAAACAAACAAACGGATGGACGGATCTTCACCAAAAGCTAATGATCTGTTCCCTCTAACATACCTAACATTCCTGCAAATTCATCTAAATTGTGCATAACTTTTTGAGTTATCTTGGTGACAGTCAGAGTGACGGACAAACAAACAGACAGGCAAACCCGACGATAACATAACCTCTTTGGCGGAGGTAATAATACACCAATCAAGTTTGCTATTAGGTGCCGATTAAATAGTGACTATGCATCGCTCAAGAGCATTGGTGAGTGACGATGAAGAGAAAATTTCGCTAATAGCTCTGTATGTCAGTAATGAAACTGAAGAAATGACGTCGCTCACAAATAAACAATCCTTATAACACTTAAACTCAGTACGGTAGGGTCTAACAATAACTGTACCTGGAAGGACGATTCCACAAGTGCGGTAACATTGTATACGTAGCCCCAAGGAAATTAGTTCGCCTAATCCTGTTGTAGGCATGTACATCACACTCCTCGACAGTAATTCTACAGAACCTTCGTCGTACTCATGCAATAACAATA
Organism: Parhyale hawaiensis; assembly: GCA_001587735.2. Taxonomy (NCBI): domain Eukaryota; kingdom Metazoa; phylum Arthropoda; class Malacostraca; order Amphipoda; family Hyalidae; genus Parhyale; species Parhyale hawaiensis. The sequence goes on along the minus strand of LQNS02276498.1, from coordinate 4,907,031 downwards.
ATTCCTGCATTCACTCATTCAATAACTAATCTTTCACTATACTCATGTAATTATATCCTCACTGTACCCATTCAACATTCCCTGCCCTCACTACATTATCTCTTCACTGCACCCATTCAATAATAGCTTCATTGCTCTCTTTTACTAAGCTCTGCACTCATTTCAGTATCCTCTTATTCAACATCAAGAAAGACATGGTGGGTGCCTCAGAAGAGTTTCTTAACATAGATCGCATTGCATATTCATGACTGATTACGTCAAGAGATAACGGTATGAATGCGAAACGTGTCTCCTCGCAGAGAGTGCTGCAGGGCTCATGAATACATGCATGGGCAAAACGCCATTGCGGACGCAGAAAAGTTCCCACGTGGTCAGCAGGTTTCTAAAATTGACAAGGACAGAACTAAATATAAATGACGAGGAGTGGCATGAAGGCAGGGGGTACGGTACTGTTTTCAATTCGCCAGGATAATTATAATATCATCACGTAAATACAACAGCGTACTCTATCGTTGATGATGGCTGCCGATAAATTGTGATGAAAATGCTTCCATATTCCAGCTTATGGCTTATGATGCAGATTCTACAATAGTTAGACATATGACATATGGTGGTTGTACCGGTCGGCTTGATCTCCTGCGGAAAAAAGCGGTAGAATTCGAATGTTCTTCATATATAGTAAAGAATAGTGTCTGGTAAACAGTTACTGCAAGCATTAATTAATTTCAGGTAGTGAAGCGTCGCAATGACGATAAAGATCACTTTATTCAATTCGCTGAAAACTATCCGCGGTGTATGCTGCTGCTGTTTTCATCAATGCATCGGCTGTAAAGAAATTTCACACAGAGGCAAAAAAATAAAAAATGCTGTGCTGATGGAGCACGGAAGCGTCAACTCAAATGAAATGAATGTGATGCATGGAAAATAATGTTGACAAAGCGAAATGTCGGCAGCATCAAAATTAAGTATCAGAAAAAAAATTAAAAATCTTACCCGTCTACAGAGTGAAAGACGATATGTCAATTTAGAGAGACCGATTCCAGCGGTACAGAACATGACAGAATTTAACTCTGCATTTTAATATAATTTGTGGTTCGCCAGGAAAGAATTACTTCTACGAAACAGGTTTGCTGTACTCTTCTTCACGCCTATGTTCCCATGAACATTTTTTCCTTTTCTTCATTGAGCTTCGATTCTATTTCCTGTTGTGAGATCAGGGAAAAAGAAATATTCGTTACGGAAACTAAGTGCAACTTAGCATCTGCTCATCCGTTTTTTTCTATCGTGTGTGGATGTTTGGAGCGTTCTTAATGGCTCTGTCTTTGCTGGTGCGGGTATTGGCAGCTTTAAACGATCTGTACACAGAGCTATTTCGTCATCTCGGTTTTTCTCTTTCTTTGCTTGCTGCGCTGGTTGAGTGGGGGTTTGTCCACCTCATGAAGTTTCTCCGTTTCCACGTCCCCAGTCTAGTGTAATTCAATAATAATAATCTATGATTCCACGTAGAGGCAAACTCGACAGGTCCTCAATTCTGCAACATAAAAAATTTAGTAAAATTGAGGCCACATTTCCGCTCAGTACATGAATTTTCTCTTATTTTAAACCTTCGGAGAGTGAATGAGGGATATACAAGTACAGTGATGTACTATTTAAAGGGACTAGAGTACTTATCCCTTAAAAATATAACCAATAAATTTCTTACACATGGAGTGGATTTTGGTGCAAAGTATGTATCATAGCTGCAGGCTTGTTCGCTTTAATAATTATAATTCACCAAAACTTGAGGTTGACGCTAACATAAATAAAAGTAGAAGAAATTCCCTCTTGCCTGAAAGATATAAATTTTAAATGCTTATGAATCACACAGCGCCATAAAAATGCAATTCATTCAATGATATTTCCACCACATCCACCACATCGCGGTCAAAATTTAGAGGCAATAAGACGTGGAAATATTTGGCCTCTGATAAGCGTGACGCTTTATCAAGGGGCAGAAACCAAAGGAGAAATCTCGAGGAATAGATTATGAACGAAATCAATAATCGATTGAAGAACGTGAATCTCAAAGAAGACCACGAAGGGTCCGTGCAGCCGCAGCGCATCAAGCTTAATAAAGGACGGAGTGTATTAGATTCTGAGGCGTCATCATCGATAAAGCGCCCCCACCACGCGTTTCAGGCGATTAATTTTCTCCAGTCTTAGCTTTCATATCGGGATGCGGAGATCAACCAACACTGCAGAATAATGTGCATAATACCGTCATCGACCACTGCAAAAGAGCCCAGTGCGTTTTCCTTTAAGCAACATCCATATCGGAAATTTATGGGCATTTATTAGGAAATTTATGGGCATTTATTAGCTGCCCATGGGTAAATGGTGAAGGTTATCCGATAACATCGGATAAATGCCCATAAATTTCTGATTAGGACTTCAAGTTTGCCACTAAATTCATAGAAGGGCGACTAGATGACATTACTCAGTAAGTAACGAGCATTGTAGCTCATACGAAAATTGAATCGATGATCTATTTCGTATGTGCTGCAAAGCTCGCTTCTGCGTAATGTGATCTATGAATATATTGGTAGTTGTAGCCGGAGCGTCGATCGTATTTTTCGCAATAGCAAACGCAGTAAAATAGTGCCCCCTGTGCCTTTGCACCCATGCCTATGCATCAATTTCATGTACAATTGGGTAGTTGTACAGATTTCTCATGGATTTTGGACCGCAATTGATTGCGTTTTGTTGTGTGAGTACAAACGCTCCATATATACGTATCATGATGTGCATTGGCGAATTCTTCTCGTCAATAAAGAAATTAATATATACCAGCGAAACCCGTAGAAATTCCATGGTCGGTTAGTTAATGTCCTCACTTTTTATAACGAAACAATTTAACCTTACGCTATTATAACTCACTTTAGTTCACCTAATGCAGCTTCTCAACCTAAATAGCGACTGTTTCTTAATCCTAACGAACTGCCTCAAACCTCAAATGCGATAGTCGAAACATGGTAACATTGCTCCCTATCCTTCCCCCTGCGCTGCTATGTATGCAGCTTCAACTTTTCTAATATTATATTCAATTAACTGCTTAAACTCTGAGCCGCGGCAGCTATTCCACTACAGCCAGGGCCACGTGCTCACTTTAGACTCTGTCTCTGAATTATTTCTGAGTTTCAATTCACAACTGTATAATGTTTTGCAGTCGATGTGTCTTATTAGATTCAAGCGGCATCATGCGCACAGAAACAACTGTTCCAAGAACGTGAAGCGCTCCCTTGTTCCAATTGAAAGTCAAGCAAAAACTATGTGTTATATCAACTCTAAACTAACTCAAAAGTAGGAGGTACATATTCCTAAAGCTTGGCCAATGCTGCATCTTATAACGTACAAACTGACAAAAACGACTCAAACCTTAGATATTTTTTTCAGTGGCATAAAATGAACAATCAGATACAGAATTGAGTGGCAATGCAACTCTTACGTAGACGTGCGCGTGCCCTAAGTCACTTAGTACATGCACAACATATCTAGACACTATATTGTTACTGGTGACTCTCGCAGATATTTTACCAGTAAAATTTTCGCCCCTATATAGTATTATGGCTACGATCGGATTTTCCCATATATGGATCGGCATGCAACCCCAGCAACGTGAATATTACAAGAAATGGAATTTGGTATCATGGTAGGTATGATACGTGCCAAATGAACTTCATGTCTTTGCTTCGAAACTGATTGAATTTTTTTCATGTGCGTGCTGAATGAACAGAGTTGTGGCTGAATTTCCTTATAGCGAAAATCAGAGCTTCTTAGAAATCGAAGGAAGGAAGAAACGAACGAAGGAACAACGCTATTAATATTATAGATAGAAAATTAAGCAAGCCCATGCAGCTGTTTCCTTTACAGCGGCCTCTGGAACCTTGATGATGAACAAGAACGAAAAGGCGGCAATACAGGTTATTTTTCTTTATTTTGGATTGCGTGCCTCCGTAACTTGTGAAGAAGCACCAAGTAGAGAGCGGTGGTCGTATAGTGCTTGCATCCGTCGCTGCAGTAGCTGCAAGGAGCTTCAATGGGAGGAGTACGCGCTAGCCTTCCTTGGGCGAGTAAACACATGGCTTTGTCACGTGAGTCAAGCTGGCGTTTGGAGATCTTAAACTGGCTGAAGTGGCAGTGGTCAGCACATATAGTTAAGGAAGATACAGACAGGCAGTTCTTCAATATTTTTGCAAAGACAATCGTGTCTGATGATTTATATCCNTTACTTTCATCATAAGCTGGTATACAGGATACAAGTTTCCTTTACATAGGTACTTCCATCCGCTCGGAATTTTGTCGATGGTTAATGGCTGCAAAAATTTGAGCTCAGGACTCATTCCTCCGATTGGATAAGCCACTCAGCCAGTTTAAGGGAAAAGTTTACTCGCAACGCTCCCATAGGATAAATAGATAGGGTGCACTCCTCTCTATTAGAACCTCCTTGAGTAGCTGTTAGTATCCATTGAGAGTAACGGCTTATTGTCTTGCAGTGCATTACATAACCTTACAGGCAACACACAAAAAAAAAAAAACTAACACGCATCTTACACAACGTCAGAATAGCAAAAGTGACTCTCGACGACACTCTCAGCGAGCTGTACAATGACCGCTCCATGCAGTGTGGCGCAACCACATCCAGTGGCTGCTGCCATCACAACCTGAAGCCCGGAACCTGAAATGTGGTCACTTTACCTGGTTCGTACATGATCGTCGTAAGTACTTTTCGGGTTGAGGTTGCGACAAAATTTTTTAAACATTCCGTCGGCATATGACACTTTGCCCTGCGGTTGTGGTTACCATACTTTTGGGCATAAGCAGTGCAGTTCCAGGGAGGTGGGGAACAGTGAACGAGGGACAACTTGCTTGTGTTTATGGTGTACCGTAGTCAACACACATCTGCATACGACAATGCACTCATCGTCGATGCACGAGTTCTCAGTGTCGTGCGAAAAGCATTCATCATTGCAATCAGTAAAGAAACAGAATCGCGTACACACCTATACTTTCAACGCCTTTGTTTGACGAGACTATAAGACAGCTATATGCATGTCCAGCAATACTACGTAAAAAAACGAGCAGAAAAGGTGATATGCATGTCAAGCAAAGGTAACTTCAAAAGAGAACAGAACATACGCCGGTGCTTGTCGAACAATGGTAAGTTCAAAAGAGAAAAGAACAGGAGACATTAATGTCAATCATGGTAAATTCAAAAGAAAACCTTAAAAGGCAGACTCGTGCTCCCAGGATAAGTATCCCCGGTGCATTGAATGCACTCATTAAATTGCCGACATGTTAGCTGGTGACTGCTGGCCTTCACGGTGTGCAAATCTGATCAAGCTTTTACATATTCTGTACTTGAGAAATTTGGAGGCATAAAGCCTTGTCCTACCAAGTTAAGTTGTAAGTGGCTAGGGACGCGCATCAACTCAAACTCGGCATAATGTAAGCGTCAACAAAGATGCGATGCGACACACTCGGTTCTAGAACATCCTAGGTTACAGGACATTCTAGGATTTTTTAAAAGATAAAAGTGAATGCGACTCACTAAGGTACCTGCAATGTTGAACATTGAGCTAAGGGTACTGAACGAAAGCCACAACAAGACTTGGCTATATAAGACAGTAAACAATTATGAATATCACTTTGCAGTCGCAGTGACGTTGGCAAGAGAAGCCATTACTCATCATGCACAGTATTCGACCGTCTGAAAAGTATAGAGAATAATCTATTGAGCTTTAGCTGGCCAGTATCCATAATCTGGGACGTGAAGAGGAGGTAAAGTAAAGCATACAATGGAAGACGGTGGGAGGCCAAAGCATAGAGCCGAGACAAATTAGAGAGGGACGAAGATAGACTGATGCTATTGTTTAGACCATACGTTAGCTAGAATTTTCTTACGGCATGTCAAGAAAGGAAACTGATGTCATTTGGAATACTTATCTATAAATTTATATATAGGTCCATATGTAAATTAACCTACCCGATATTTTTGGCTTTCAATGTCGCACTTCGGGGTATAAAGATTGGAATAGGATAATAGAGTACATAAAATGCGTACAAATTAAGAATTGGCGTAAGGAGAATCGCTGAAGGGAGGAACCGTTAGTCAAGAGAGAAGAATATAACTACGTAGCTAAAAAACCTGGCGGCGTAATACTCTCATCCGCGATCAGAGGGGAGGGGGTTTGCGGACTCAAAGTTCTGAGTCAGCAGTTTTATCATTTAGGTCAACCCATCTGACTGTCTCTAAGAGACTGTGATGATAATTTAATTACTGTCAGTTCGTGTGCGGGAAAACCTACAAACAAATATACATATAGGTATATATACACACTCACAAAGCACGAAGATAGGAAACATTCAACACCTCTCTCATTTCGTTCACGGGCTGTAATCACTTTTCTTACTTCGTGCGTTGGAGATAAAAAATCGCGAATAACTAACGTAATAATCATTAGCAAAAAATTGGGGTGGGCAGAAGCCTATTGGGGCACAGACGGACGATTAGTTCCTGAAGCAAGAACGCATCAAACATCAATGAAGGAGTAATTCGAAGATGAGTGCAGGGATGTCACTGATGGAGGGAGAAGAAACTTGTCTTTCCTTTCCACTACAATGAAAAGTGCGACCCAACTAGGAGCTGCCTACAGTATAGATGTATAATATATGAACGGTAATGCCTATCGAGCCCAACTTATGACCAGAACCGAGACCATCGAGAAGGAGGACTCTATCTCGACGGCCTCGCTATCTCGACGGCCTCGCCAGAACCACTCATGAGTGCCGGTGGCAGTCACATATTAGTGGGCCAGTGAACGACCGCTCTCCAGCTCATAATATAAACGTAGTTATAAGAAAAACAATAGTAAGAAGTATAACGTAAAAATTACAACAATAGACATAATATTAAAATAAAAAATAATAGTAGCAGCAGTAATTACATTTGTCATGAAAAGAAAAGTTACAGAAAACTAGTACGCCCCGTAAGACCATAACCCGCAGTGCTGGCCGTACGGGCCAGTATTCCCGTTCGTTTTTTCCATCGTGTGTGGATGTTTGGAATGGTCTTGATGGCTCTGTCTTTGCTGGTGCTGGTATTGGCGGCTTTAAACGATCTGTACACAGAGNGATGTTCTTTTTTTTCTATTCTTTTGTTTTCTCCACCCGCTGGGCTGGTTGCGTGGGGGTTTGTTAACCTCATGGAGTTTCTCCGTTCCTGCGTCGCCAGTCTGGTGTGATTTAATAATAATAATAGTGCTGGCAAATTCAACGAAGTCAGTTTTCATGGCCAGCTAATCCTAGTTTCTCATATAGATGCTGTGTCCAACAAGGTTAGGTCACAACACCTGTGTACTATTAGCTCTCTTAACAATAACTTAGGGAAAATAGAACGCCTCGTGGCGTAAGACGAGCCATTGCTGCATGGCTAGCTAGGCAAAATCAACGCCGTCATGTTTGATGGCTAGCTAGACCTAGTTTTTGGGACTCCTTGGGAGACTTTTAGGTGGGCAGACATATATATTTACAAATATAAAATAGGTATATATACTTAAATTTTCAACGAAAACATTATCACCTCTCTCACGTCATTCGCGGGTGATAATTATTGATAATCCAGCGAAGGATGACAATAAACGATAGGCTCTTTATTGTCAATACCGCCAAAGTTGAAATATTGTCATGTTCTTAATGTGTTTAATGTTCACCATGGCAGTCAGCTATATTTTCTACATAAATCCTCACCATGCCAACCGTATCACATTTGTTTAACTCGTAGGATTCAGTGCGGCGAACAACCATACTATCATTGTCTCCCGTCAAGTGGTCAAAGAACCCTTTAGCATCAAACAGATAAATACTGGAGTAAATTGCCGGTCAGCATTCTCAGCGTTAATTCACTTCTAACCTTCGGTCGAGAGAGAAGAAACATTGGGCGCAATCATAGTTACTCCTATTCCATTACTTACTTCCCCTATTCGGAAGTTTAAAGTTTAGTTCAGTTAGTTAGGTTCGCCGATTCTGAGTTACCGGGAGTGGTGCATTTGGTAGAACGTTATAATTGGCCTTGGCTGGGCCTTAAGGGCCTCGTTCATTCGTGCCTGCTTCACTACCAGCGTTTTTCATGCTCGTGCTGGTGTCGTTTTTTTCTGTTCATCTTCCTCTTTTCCAACGGGCCGTTCCCGTGCGTGATGGTTCTATGGAGGAACACTTTTGTATGTGTCTTCCGTATTTTGTCGGCAAGAAGCACAGTCTCTTGGTTCCTCCTAGGTTGGATCGCCATTGTAGTGTGAAGGAAGCATAGACTTCTCAACATATTATTTACTAGCTGTAGTGGATCCCTATCGTAGTTTCAAGGCAGCACAGATTTCTCCACATATTATTCACTAACTTTTTTCATGTACATCCGTTCTATATTCAGTATGCGTTTAGCGCCGTTAATGTGTATTGTTCGCTCTCCTTTGTGGTTACGTGCAGTAGCTGCAGTAGGCTACAACGGTATTTAGCTTTTTAAGCTACAGCTTCGCGTTAGTTAGCTTTGTGGGTTTGGTCTCGCCGACGCTATTCTGTGCTTATCATCCACAGTGAACCTCGCCCACGTTATAGCGAAGTGAGAGCCCAAATATGTTTTTCAGCTACGAATAGTGTTTTATAGGAACTATTTGAATTTTCATGACGTATTAATAATCCAATAAAAAAAACACATTGTTTATTGATTAATTGATGAGTCGGTCAGGTGAGCATTAGTTTTTATTGTACATTTAATGCATTTCACTCTATACAAAAATAAGTGAAAATCCGGGAAATTCTGTGGGTCTCGCAGGTGAATGTGTGACAAAATGTCATAGAGAGAAAATTTATGAGACTGAAAGCCAACGCAAATTTCAGAAATACAGTCATGATAGGCAAGCTGATATGATCGAAGAACTATACGAATAGAACGCACCTCTGAGATGAGAGCTATAAGAAAAATTCACATGTTAAATGAAGATGGGTCTTCAGAAAATCCTCGCTGACATTTTTGACAGTGCGGATACTCTGGTTTGTCGATAAGTATATACCGTATATTATGCAGAGTATACATTTACGTTGGTCAAGCTCTAGTCTATAGGGATTAGATAGGGATAAACTGGAGCCCTGTTAAAAAACCTAACGAATCCACAATATGTGAGCATTAATCGGGCAAATCAAGGGTAAGTCTTTTAATGACTATGCACCTGAGTCCTGGTGCGTGAACCTGCTGGACTTGATTTGTGCGGGTAAATTCGAATCTCGGAATAACGCCCCTAGCATTTCGTAGATAGTGGAGCATGTCTTATCCATGACATAGAAAACACTGATAGAATGACTAGATCAAAGGTTACCAAACGATGGCGCCCACACCCTGTGGGATGCGAGATGACTTTGTAGGGGGTCATTATTCATTGATAACATAAAGCAAAGTAGATACATAAATTTGTTCCCAAATTCAATGTAAACCTAATTTTTATTATCAGATGGGTTATGATTTCTTCATGTATGGGGTTTGAGAATATTTTAAATATTTGCTTGGAGGCTAGCCATAGGCCTATATAAAAGTTTGGAGCAATGGTCTAGATCATGCTGACAAGTAGAACCTTAACTTTTCTTTTTATATACATATATATGTATGTTCTTTTAAGATTGCAGGGACGTAAACAGGGGTTTCAATGACGAATATTTTTTGTACCGTCATGTAATAACGGAGCATATTATAATTATTCCAATAATAATTGTAACAATGAAAATAAAAAATAGCCCGACTTAGAGCTCAGTGGCAGTAGTTATCGATGGATATTACTCTCAACCGGATCCGAATGACTATGGGCCTTGCCGTAAGTATTTAGGTACAATGTCGCGTGTGTGACGTCAAGTACTTCGTTAGGATGCGGCGCGTCACCGTCGGAGTCACTAGCGCCCAAGTGAATGCAAAAGCTCAGCGAGGACGCAGAAGATGATGTCTATTGCGACCGTCATGTGCGTCACGGACACACGTGATGGAGCAACAGTTAAATAATTAGCATACAGCCCTTGGCTCAGTGGGTCTTGCTGTGCAGACGACATCATTGACTTGTGCTGACCTAACCTAACTCGACTAACCTTATTGCACCCTATTGAAATTGCTGTGACAGAGGCAGTGATACGATAATGTGAAGCTTTTCAGGTGTCAGCTTAGATTTTGACCTACGATACCTCCAAGCTTAAACTAACCCAACTTACTTAGCCTCACTTAATGAGGCGGCATCAGATAACGTCGAATAATCGCCTAGTGATTTCCGATCAGAGAGCAGCACCAACCTCAGCTCCGTGACACATGAAGAGCTAGCGGCAGCCTCGTATGGAATCAGTGTAAAGTAATTATTCAGCAGTCCCTGTACTCTGAATATGGCGTTAAATTAAATTTCCCATGGTAAAGAGGCTCCGTTCTGCATCACTGCCATACAATACATTACTGGAATCAAGAACGGCTTCGTTCGTGAGCACGGATTATAAGCAGACTGAACCGAACTTGACGGCCCACTGAAATTGGGCCTCTCCCAATTGAGTCTTAAATCCTATTCATGTAATCTGTAATAAAATCTATTCCAATTAACCTAGGGACCTCAGGAAAAAATCGGCATAGTTATAACGTGTAAGAAGCCTACTGTATGTGTAAACAAAAAAATAGATTGTCACAAGGAGCCAGCAGCGAAAGATGACAATAGTTTCTGGAAATGTCAATAAGGATTAAAAATCACTTTCTTCTTCCTTTAATTTTGTAATTACTCGCGGAATACTCATGCATGCGTTGCGCACGTAATCTTTAGTAATATAAATGAGATAGAGTAAATTGTTGCAATTTCTGAAGTGGCGTTGAGAAAGGAGCGCCGTAGTTGTAGCTTGTGCGCGGCGTATTCCTTGAAGCGAAGGCTCATAGATGAAAAAATTGATAAATACGAATACTTTGGCGCATATGCGCATAATTACTCCTCTTTCCCAAGATTATTATCAGTATGATGACCTGTACGGGAGGCTTTAGCACATACAATCAAGTAGTTGGCCCCGACAATTATCAATCATTACTCGCCGGTACTAAGATCGGAAATTATATTTTTAGCTATAAATTCTGAGGCTGATAATTTATTTCATTGTCAAATTCACGAGGATATTATTTCGTTTCTTGGGGCACATAAAGGTCTTTCAAAATAATCATTCACCGTTGGAATATTAGCTATATTCTACATATCAGGCTATAATCTTCGTGTTGCTTAGTAACGTTTGCCAGTATGCATCGTCAGTGGCAATGGTAATCAATAACAACTCGTAAGTAAATTAAATAATCAACTTATTTCTTAAGAATATCAGAATTTTATTTCAAAAATGAAATATAGGTTGTTGTTAAATATTATTGTTTAATCTGAAAAACAATCAACCAGATTTACTATGGGCATAAAAGTCAACTATGTTGGAAGGCAACAGAAAGAACAACAATTTCTTTCTGGACATGAGTGGAGGTGTACAGTCAGTTGTCACTGTATTAGCATATGAGTTCCATCTAACCAATTCAATTTCCAGCAAATTTAATTTTACACTTTACCAAACTTATTACGATCCATATTAACGTTGGTAATGCAGTTGTATTATCATATTAAGAAATAAATAAGCAGTCAAAGCAGCTGCATTAGCTAGGTTACAATTTTTGTCCAGAGGATTGAAGCGTATACCACACGATGCACTGACAATATGCATACGTAAAGCATGATTAAATAACATCACATTATGCCTCCGTATTCAAGAGACTCTTTCCTACACTATGACACTATGTTACTCTTTTTATCACTAATAATGGCTGCTATTAAGTTGTTGCGAGAGTGATATCCAATTGAAAAAATCAAAGACTAAAAGTGTTGTATACAGCTGATGTATCACGGTCGAATGGGCTACAATTCCGTAAGTTCCCTGGTGGTAACGATTGGGTTCTCTGAAGTAACAGCTTCCAACATTTCACAATTAAGCTTTATAACTTTTTTGCTTCTCTTACAAAAATAAATCACCCCTTCAGAAGCGGGAAAACCCCGTTTTGTAACTTCTCCCATTTACTATTTAATCCCCGAAAGTGCTACCTTGATGATACTTCTGACGATGTGCAGGTGGCGTTATGCACGCCACCCATCTTGTGCAGAGGCGATGTTGCAGCATATGACCAGCAGGATGGCTTAAGCGGGTCTTATACGAGCAAGCTGATAACAGCTTTTTGTGGTCAGTCATGGGAGCAAATTGCATGAAAGTTGTGAATGAGACAGGGTTGCGTTCACACGGGCCGCACGAGTGTTGGCATGCAGCACACTTCAAGTTATCGTAATGTCTTAAAAAGAGGAGGTTTAGTGTGCTGTCGTTGGAGCTGTCATCATACGAAAGCGAATTTGGGCTCGTGACTTCATGAAACTGACTGAAAGGAGAAGCTTTTGGTCTCGAGTGGATGACACCCCTCCTCAACGAACGCTTGTGGGCAACTGAGGCTGTTGTGGTGCAAGTCTCACTCTTGCTCGCTCGTCGAGCACTATGTTTTGCCAGCATAGTGAGTGTCACTCACCAATATTTGATGTTGAATTGCATAAAGCTTCCAAAATTTGGCTCGTGTGAAGCGGGCATAACAGTGAGTTTTCCCCACAGTTCATGTAGCCACTTACAGCAGGTTTATCTGGCACTTTCAGTAAGTATGCGTCCAGTAAGTTTTAAAATTTCGCAGTCTCTGTACAGGTGACATTTCGAATATGACGTGACATTTTGTTAAATAATCTCGCCCCCGGATCGTAAAACTATTAGCATACTTTGTAGCTATTGCATCACCATCAGTTTGCATCAGAATTCGCACTTCACAAGTGAGACTAATACATTTTCAGTGTCTTTCCTGGATTCATCCATTGACGTTTCCAGTAATTCTCTCTAGAATTTTTCGAACATATGTATATAATCGTGAAGCGATTAAATTTCATTTGAATTGAGCACATTTGAAGTTGAGCCCGTCTTTCTTGATAGTTTGAATCTTGCACGCTCCGGATTTTGGCAGTGAACGATCTGTGGATAGCCTCGAGGCGCTTCAAGTCTTTCCGTTTGGTTGGCATCCAAAGAGGTGAACAGTATTCAATCCTCGGCAGTATCAGTCGTTTCCATAAGGTGAGCATTGTGTCTGCCTCTCCCGAAGAAAAAGTTCGAAGCACTCATCCGCTCCACTTCTTGCCTATGGTAACAACTCGAGCCACGAGATCTTCAAAAGAGGCATTATCTTGCAGTCTCACCCCAAGATCCCATAAAATTTAATTTCTCTCGATTTCGCTCTCATCTCTCGTCCTGTAGGACGTAGATTCAGTAAGAGAGACGTTTTCTCGAAGAGATTTTGCTGCGGCACTTGCATCAACAGTTACAAAAATTCGTACAGAAAAATTTCTCTTATCACTTTGAGGTCGGGCAAACATGCAGTTTTTATTACGAACAGAAGTTGGATAATCTGACTGGAAATAGTAAAAACTAGAGCACTCTGAGAGCGCATACGTCTGCCAAGTAAGGCAACAGTAACGAAAAATTCAAATCGATTCTGAGAGATTAATTTTCTTTGTATCAACACCGAGATCTAATCATTGGTGCCTATTGATAGTATCAAGAGTTTTGATAATTTTATTGAATATTCGTTCATAACTTTTTGAGTTATGTTACTTTCTAACATTGTGCCAAACATTAGTCAAATACACAAACAGACCAACTGATCACCGAAATTTAATAATTTACGTCTTTTAACATTATTAAATATTCATGTAAATTTCACATTTATGGATAAGTTTTTGAGTTTTTGTACTAACAAGCATAAAATCAGAAGCAGTGACAAGAAACAAACGAACAAACAAACGAAAAACAAATCATTAGAATTTTTACCATTTACTCTTCATGATATACCTAACAACTCATGTAAATTTCATGAAAATCCGTCCACAACTTCTGACTAATGACACTAAGAAAAAAAAGGCAAACAAACGTACATATTAACAGATATTTACCAAAGTAAATAATGTTACTGTTAACATGTCTAACAATCTTGGTGACAAATATAACAGAGAGACGTCTTCCTTGGCGGAGAGACACACTGTGTAATTAGAAACAGAGTTATTTTAGATCTTCAAGAAAGGGTTACAAATTTGTTAAATACCATAAATTCCCTCTGGAACATTTGTTCTAGAAATCAGACACTACTCACGTACAAACCTGATATGTTCCTTGACCTTTTCTGATAAAATTAACGGTTCTATATGGAAACTCTGAAGCAGTGGTTTCCAGTCTTTCTATAAGCGACATCCCTGGAAAACTACTCTTTCGTTCTCGCAAGACTACAGAATTAATAGCTCGTATAATGATTAAAAATGGAATTTATACCAAGTTTATAAAACTGGTTGCTATGCACTCGAACGCTGTAAGTTCGATTGCAAAGGCTAACATTGTAATACGGTTCTTAGGCAATCTTCTTGACGGTGTTCATGTGAAACCATGCACGTTAAGCGTTGCGTGCTGCTTTGATTGGGTCCTCCAAGTCTGTCTAAACCAAGCCCACTAGACGCGTCCAGATATGCAGTCAGAAACTTTAGTTTCGTCATTTGGAATCGTGTTGTAGGTGCTGGAAGCAGCCCCATCATGCTGAGAAGACTGAAATCTTCAACTTACAGAGCAAGACTGAGTTCATGGAAGTTTCTGAGGTATATAATTACGAATTAATGCCTGAAACTGGAATCAAGAGGCCACCTGCTTGAAGATGCGTACATGTCAAGCCTCGATGGATCAATTTCTCTGCCTTATCGAATTCGCCTACGTCAGTTGCGCCGTAGCTTATGCCCAATAGCCGAATCAGTAGTAAGTTACCGCCACTGAGACGATAGGCCTATAGCTGAATGGGACTAGAGAAGGTTGGCTAAAGTTAGGATAGGTTAGGTACTTTGATTAGTTACAAAAAATATGGAAAAATTATGAGAACCAAAACACTATTGGGTGGACCGAAAAAGTGAACAAATCTTATATCTAACTTATGCCCTCTAATATATCATAAATTCCTTGACGAAATTAGGAAGAATTTCCAGGCAACAAAAATAAAAGGACTAATCGTCCATTTCATTCAACACAACTGCTATCTGCAGAGATGACGGCCTTCAGACGGAGCCTGAAGTTTTGCAGTTCTTGTCAGCGTAGTTGGTGTTTATGGCCTTAAATTTAAGGCTACCCACTACCGGTTAACGGATGGTCTCATGGCCTTGATTTCTGGGTGGCGAACACCGTAACACGGCAGGCCTTGCCCTCACTGTGGGGTCAAAGCGTAGTCCAGTGGATACACATAACCGAGTCGGATGTCCAAGTCTTCTCACCTGAGAAGAAGATCTCCTCACCAACTAGAGAGTAGTTGAGGTCATTCATGCGCGAGCTGATGTATGCAAAGCTGAGGTCAGCCACGAGTCTCTGGAAACTTTCAAGACGCTGGGCGCGGATGGTTTGCGAGAGCAACGTCCTCTCAATCCAGACCATTTAGAGATTTGTCTCCTAACTCTGCAACTGTTCGGCGCACGGTGGCTGGTCCAACCCCGAGCCTTCCAGCGTGTTGGCGCATGGACATCAAAAGCTTGGTTTGAAAAGTATCTGGCAAGCTGTATCGTTTCGCAACACTCTTTCGACCTACTGCCAGGACGTTTTTTCAGGCCCTTGCCATCGTTTATGGGCTTGTTCATCGCGTAGACGGTTGTGTGCGACGCACAGGCTCCAAACTCGCCGCGGGCTTTGTACGTTAGCGACTATTCTGTGAACGTGTATAGCTGTGCGTGCGTGCTGTGTATGGTAAGTGTGCCAGTGAACACAAATTTGTATCGCACATTGGGTGAGGTTAGATAGTGCTTATGGTATTGCTTCTAGTGGTTTTGACGCGGCAAAAAAGCTTACTGGAACGCGCCCACAGCGATGCACGTACACAGCGCCGCGAGTTTGGTGCCCGTGCGTGCAAGACACCCCGACCACATTTGCGGCCTCACTCAACTTGTTCCCCGAGCGAAGGAGTTCGGACACCTCCACTGTTCATCTAGCTAGGAAGTAAATTTCCTATATACATTAACAACAACAATTTATTTTCAAGGCAACACCATCAGGCTACCCTCTGATAAGGAGCAAGGTATGCCACGAGTTGCCAAGCAATGAAAACATTGCATTAAAGAAGTGTTCAGTGTTTCGGTCCACACAGTGGAAACAGCGGACCTGTCGGGAACGGTAAATTACAAAAACAGCCACAATAACTCACGCTGACACGGCGCCACAACGGCGGCTGTTATCGCAAATAGCGCACCAAAGTTGGAAATATTCCTCTGAGCAATGACCATTCAGTTTGTAACGGAACACTTAAACTCTGAAACAACGGAAAACAATTGAAAAATTAGTCACTAAAGAGCGTGCAAAATCAGGATTGTAGGCGGAGCCTGATAGCGGCACCACTTAATCTTTCCAATCTTAGTTGGGCCTAAGCCAGAATCAGTATCTGTGCAATGAAACAATAAATACAAGTATTCTTATGTCCCTGTTGATATTAATCTTATCGGCTGTATCTGACGATTCTTGGCACGTCTTAACTCTTCGTCACCAAGTGTAAACTTTTACTTGGCGATTGAAACAATGTAATCTTTGCACTTCTGTTGGAAAACAATTTCTCTTTCTGCGCTTTAGGGATAAATTGTAACACAATCGACAAGAAAGTTCTCGCTCATTTTAGACGCCATTCTAAAATGTTCCGCTAGCCTTCACTGACACAGACATAAATATGTGCATACGCTCGTTGGTAAAACAGCTAATCAAGCCGGTCAAGTGAGCGATGCAATCTCTCAATTCTGCACTCACACTTTTCTGCTGACATTTCCACACCTCGGCGCGAGCAGCACCAATTCTAGATGTGCCGGAGACTGGCGGAGAGTTGAGAGGCACTGCCCTATTTTTATAAACGTGCCATACTAAACGCGAATTTTGTGTTTGAAGCTCTATCACAAATTGTATTTAAAGGAGCCTTTCTACAACTAAGTCCCAGTAACACACACTGACTCAGAATCAAAAGTTCGTGAAAGCTGATCACACTAGTCGAAGCGAATCGAAATTGTCTTCCAGGAACGCGAACGACGGATTATGATGCGGTAGAAGACAATGAAGCCACGGACTGCGCTGGCGACTCGCCGCATCGCACCACAAGTCAGCAAGTACTGGACGATACGGATAACGTGGAGCTGGAGTCTGGACTGAGACGCTCGGGGTCAGGCAGGCTATTCTGACGAAAGGGTATGAGAACGTGACGATTGTGCGGTGGGGTTGGGAAACGAGGATGCCACGGGGCACAGCACAGGGCTGTTTTGAGGGGAGAGTTTGAGGAGCACAGTAAACTGCATAAAAGTTTCACTGCACTGTGCTCGGGGGCGGGGCTATTATGCACAACGGAGCAGCAGCCTGACGCTAATATACTGTCGGAGGCTGATGTTGCTTGTCGGTAAGGGATTGGCCTCGTGCAAAATTGTTTCGAGCAGCACGAGCCAAATGGCAGACACACTGTCTTATTTCTGAGCCCTTCACACTCAAATACTGGGTATTTACCACCGTTAATTTACAGAATAAAGTTGTGTCATATTTGAATGTATGAGCTACGTCCCTTAATTTCTAGGTTTGTAACGTCAAAATTACGTCACGCCATTGAGGAAATACCAAAGATTCCCCACTGCAACAGAGGCATGACGCAACTGGGACGTCACAAACCGGAAAATTTGAAGGCGTAGCGCATGCACTCAAATTTGACAAAACTATATCTGTAAATGAACTGTGGTATCTCTCTGTCACGCTTGTACGCCGTCCGCACCATGTGCTTTGTATGTTAGTGAAAAAAACTATTCAGTCTCTCAACAAATTGCCATCCTAACGGGAACTTCTCATCCACGATATGCCATGGCATCATCCAGTTGTTGTTCAATATATATTATTGAATCTCACAACCATGTTCATTGGTATAAAATGTAATGTCGGCACCTAATTATTCAACAGGACATGTCATCTCACAGTGAAGCTGTTCAAGTTCACTATACATCCTGCCGTCGCGATGAGACCATTGGGCGGAACAATGTGGGTGTTTATATATTGGAATGATTGGGAGTAGCCATTCGGCAGCGATGGGAAAGAACAAGTTGAGGAAAATTTCTGCAGAATGAAGAAAGTACGCGAAGATGAAGCTCAATATTTCCAATATCAAGAAAAAAATTAGGTTACTTAAGCACCAAGAATTAATAAGCATGGGAACTGATAGTATTGGTTATATCAGTTCAGAATATGCTAAATTACTTTAGGCTTAGTTAGCATATTCTGAGTAAGCTTAAACAGAGTAATAGATTATTAGTTCAGGATGTTTTTTGTTAGGCTGGGTTAGGTTAAGTTAAGCTAGGTTTTTCAGGTAGGTTTTTTCGAAACCCCGATGAGAGACGCCAGTGTAGAACAATGCTCATATCTTTTGAAGACGAGCATACTGAAAACAGCTGAAAGACACATCCCAACTAAACGAGTTCGTATCAGTAATGATCCCCTGTGGATAAATCGGACAGTCAAACGCTGCATTGCTAGGCGACAAGTGCGTTACAAAGCCTGGAAGCGTAATCCAACAGAGGAGAACAGGTCTAGTCACATAAGGGCCTGTCGAGATGTAAAGAAAACAGTCAGAACCACAAAAAGGGAGAAGGAAGTTTCCGTAGCCGCTATGGCGAAACGTAACCCAAAGGCATTTTATAAATATGTAAATGAAAGACGACTCAAAAAAGAAACCTTAGGTCCGCTGAAACGACCTGACGGTGAAATCATTAATAGCCTAAGCGACGAAGCCACAATCCTGAACGACTATTTCACCTCTATATTTACTGTTGAAAATGCTACGAATATTACTGAACCAGCACCGATGCAAGGTGCTCCAATTAACACCTGTGTTTTCACAGAAATCGAGATCCGTCAAGAATTCACCCACCTATATGTGTACAAATCCACCGGCCCAGATAATCTTACTCCCCGTGTAGTATGGGAAATGGCTCCAGTCATCGTGAAGCCACTGCTCGAAATATATAATCGCTCTCTAAGAACAGGAGAAGTTCCGCAGGATTGGAAACTAGCTAATGTAATACCGATACATAAAAAGGGGGATAAGAGGAGCCCCAGCAACTATCGACAAAACAGTCTTACTTCGGTCGTCAGGACAATCATCGAACGCCTTTTGAAAAGCGCATCACTGATCACCTGAGGATGCAGCAGCTCATATCCGACACTCAATATGGCTTCCGAAATGGAAGAAGCTGCATAAAAAACCTACTAGACTTTTTCTCAAAAGTTACAGATGTTAAAGATGAAGAAAAGGGTGTGGACCACGTGTATCTAGACTTCCAAAAGGCTTTTGATAAAGTCCCCCATCACCGGCTAATGAAAAAATTGGAAGCCCATGGCATCCAGGGTGACTATTTACGATGGATCAAGGCATGGCTTACGGG
>LQNS02276498.1:4857128-4887047 GCA_001587735.2 Parhyale hawaiensis | reverse complement strand
CCAAGGACATCATCGTTCCCTTGTACAAGGCATTAGTGAGGCCACACCTAGAATTTGCTGTTCAATTTTGGTCGCCACATCTCTGTAAAGATATCGATAACATGGAAAGAGTCCAACGCAGAGCAAAGAAACTGATACCTCAGCTGAGAAACAAGTAGCATGAACGTCGCCTGAAAGAACTGGGTCTGATCTCTCTCGAGCAAAGACGACTCAGGGGGCAACTAATAGAAACATTCAAGTACTTGAATGGCTTCAACGTCGTACCTATAACGGGACTCTTTGAAAGAGACCTCAATGATCGCTTGCGAAACAACGGTCAAAAACTCAAGCATAAAGCTCGAAGAACAACTTTAAGTCAGCAGTTCTTTTCCTATTTTATAGTCCGCATTTGGAATAGACTCCCTTCCGACGTTGTTGGTGCGGAGTCGGTCAACTCGATTAAAAATCGTCTTGACAGACATTGGGAGAGACATCCTCCACTGCTAAGAACTCCTTCTCCACGAGTCGCAAGCACTTAACGGTCAAAGCTTCCCAGGCCATTTAAAGCTGACTTCTTCCCACTTCCGCTCCATCTATATATTTAAGCTCCGCATATCAGCGGCCATCGATCATGCTTGCGGGCATTAATGACCATCGCTTTGGCGTAGATTCTTCTCCTTCTTTTTTATTTCTCCATTTTTTTCTCCTCTCGTTTCTCCATTCCTCTACATCCTAGTAACATAATGGCAATAGCTCATAGAGGGCCGGGGTGTAAGTCCCTGTGTCTTTTTGGGAATGGGCCTTTGGGTTCGTCTATTGCCGCCTATCTAATCTAATCTAATCTAATCACAGTAGCAGCAGACGAATGCTTCTGACATTGACTTTTAAAGCCGCTGGTTCAAACCTCGTTGTCAGCTAAGCAAGTTTTTCGCGGCGCTTGATGTGATCAGTCAGCATCCGGTCTGCGTACTGCTGTGGGTTTACTGATTTTGTTTTGCCAGCAATGGGAGAGTCAGAGGGCGCAGATTGCCGTACGGAGCCTTCCGCTCCTGGCGCATTAGCTCTAGACGATCTGCGGTCGACTGCAGCCGCATACTTCTGTGGGGCCTGGCTTTATCTGTAGCACACATCAGTGCGTGTAGATTTCCCAGTTGGAGGTACGGTAAAGTTGACTTTACCTTTACTGCAAGAAGTTTCCTCGTATTTCTATGCCTAGATCAAGACACAGGTGCGAACTTTTGCTCACACAACAAATGCACGATTCACTGGTGAAATCAGCATGCTGGGAAACGTTAGGCGAAATGTAGGGTAGACGGACTGCGTGAAAATCGACAGGGTTAAGCGGCGGTCATTAGTTCAGACGGGGTGGGTTGAGTTAGAAGCACTATCTCAAGTTAAACTAAGGTAAGCGAAAGTATTCACTACCCTAGAAATTTTCACGGGTCCCGCTAGTAGACAGATAAATACACTGAAACCAACAAACCAGAGCTAACTTCTTCCTATAGTTTTGTTAAGAGTATGACACAAAACAAAAATAAATATAATAGGTAGTGGGTTTATATGTTTATACACTAGAATAACCGCGCTGCCAAAAATAACTGCGAAGAATTTTTGAAGACTCGTCTTCATAGAACATACTTTCTTTACTAATATACATATGGGGAAAACGCTACAAAGCCAACTATAATTGTCATAAGAGATCAGTGCTCTCTATGCCAATTCATCTACATATAGCAGCACTATAGTCTCCCACCGTAGAAGAAGAGCAAAAAAACCTTTACATTAGCAAGGAGCAAAACATTGATCAAATTATTTCCACGCCGCATATCATAGATACAAAATTTACGCTCCAAACTCACAATGATTTCACCGCTAATGCGAGTCGGCTCCAGCTGCCAGACTATCAAAGAGCGAATTTTCAGGGAATGGCAGCTGAATTAGGAACAACTGACTTTGAAACCTCGATGAGAGATGCCGGTGTTGAACAATGCTCCAACATTTTGAAGACGAGCATCCTGAAAGCAGCTGAACGATACATCCCAAATAAATGAGTTCGTATCAACAATGATCTTACATGGGTCGTCAGCAAAACTATCGAACGCCTCCTGAAAAAGTGAATCACTGACCACCTGAGGATGCAGCAGTTCATATCCGACTCTCAGCATGGCTTCCGAAATGGAAGAAGCTGCTTAACAAACCTTCTGGATTTTTTTTCAAAAGTTACTGATGTTAAAGATGAAGGAAAGGGTATAGACTTTGTGTATCTAGACTTCAAAAAGGCTTTTGATAAAGTCCCACATCAACGGCTAATGTAAAAATTGAAAGCCCATGGTATCCAGGGAGACTATTTACGATGGATTGGGGCATGGCTTACGGGTCGGCAGCAGCGAGTGAAGCTTGAAGGAGAGACAAGCGACTGGACGCAGGTATCATCAGGGGTTCCACAAGGTAGCGTGCTTGGCCCACTTCTGTTCTCAATTTACATCAATGATCTTGATCTTATCATCCGTAGTAAAATCTGTCAATTTGCGGATGATACAAAACTATGTTATCCTACAATGAAAAGAGCCGAGCTCCAACAAGATCTTGACCACCTCATGGAATGGAGCACAACGTGGCAGATGAGCTTTAATGTCGACTAATGCTCAGTAATGCACGTAAGGCTAGTGAACTCATCAACTCCATTGAAAATGAATGGGACAGAATTGGCTCCTGTCACCCAACAACGAGACTTGGGAATCACTATTACAAACAAACTACAGCACAGTCAACAAGTTGACAAGAGTATGAAAATGGCAAGCAGAGTACTCGGATTCATCACCAGAAATTTTGAATACAAGTACAAAGACTTCATCGTTCCCCTGTACAAGGCATTAGTGCGGCCACACTTACAATTTGTATTTCAATTTTGGTCGCCACATCTGTGCAAAGATATCGATAATATGGAAAGAGTCCAACGCAGAGCAACGAAATTGATACCTCTGCTGCGAAACAAGCCGTATGAATGTCGCTTACAGGAACTGGGTCTGATCTTTCTCGAGAAAAGACGACTCAGGGGGCAACTAATAGAAACTTTCAAGTATTTGAATGGCTTCAACGACGTATCTACCACAGGACTCTTTGAAAGAGACCTAAATGATCGCTTGCGAAACAACAGTCAAAAACTCAAGCACAAAGCTCGAAGAACGACCTTAAGTCAGCAGTTCTTTCCGTATTTCATAGTTAGTATTTGGAATAGACTCCCTTCCGACGTTGTTAGTGTGCAATCAGTTAACGCGTTTAAAAATCGTCTTGACTTACATTGAGAGAGACATTCCCCAGAGCTAAGGATTCCTCCTCCAGGAGTCGCACACTCTTAACGGCTAAAGCCTCCGGGGTTTTCTAACTCCGTTTTCTTCTCTCTTCCGCTCCAACTACACTGTCAGACACCTTTAACTCCGCATATCAGCGGCTATTGATCATAATTTCGTGCATTCGTGATCGTCTCTTATGCTGAGACTCTTCTCCCCCCTCTTTTTTGTTTCTTCTTCTATATCCCCTAGTCGTTTATATCCTACTCACTTGATGGCAATAGCTCTTAGAAGGCCGGGACGCAAGTTTCGGCGTCTCTTTGAGAATGGGCCTGTTGGTTCGTCTACTGCCGCCTATCTAATCTAAAAAGATATGGCTTTAGTGCATCTAAGTTCTTTTTTCTCTCGAAGCGGAAATTCTCTGCCTAAGGAAGACAGCAAGCTGAAAGAATTAGTTACGTCGGCTGCCTCGTAAAAAATAATCGCTTTGTCTGTGCTTTCTCGATCGGCTATTGCAATTAGACGCCGTGAACTGAGAGCAAACTTATGTTCTGCTGCATGAAGAAAGTGATAAAGGTAAAAGTAAAGTCAACTTGACCGTACCCCCAACTGGGAAACCCGCATGCACTTGTTTGTGCTGCAGTTACAGACCAACAGGCCCCAGAGGAGCATACGGCAGCAGTCTAGAGCTATGGCGCCAGTGGCGGAAGACTCCATGCGACAATATCTGTGACCCCCCCCACCCTACCCATTGCTGGGGAAGGTCAGTAACCCGCAGCAGTATGCAGACCGGATGCTGACCGATCACATCAAGCGCGCTAAGAAAATACCCAGCTTGGAACTGGGCACGAACCAGCGACCTTGAGAGTCAAAGTCAGACGCTTTAGTCTGCCGCTACTGCGGGTGATAATATAATATAAATATCAGATCCCTAGTCGTGATATGAGTAGGTGAAAGTAGTTTGTTGTTTCGATGTAATGAGCTGTTTAAAGTAAGAAATATTTTTACCTATCCATTTCGTTAAGAATAGGACACGAAATGAATGAATAAACGAAGCGTTCGATCATTTTAGGATTTATTTATATTTTTCATATCACGCTCTTAATGAAATAGATAAGTGAAAATAGGCCACGTAGTAGACCTTCTTATTAAATAGCGTTTTCATAGAGATCGAAAACCAGGTTGCAGAGTGAAATCCTTATCCTTTTCTAGATGCATTTTTTTCATGAAATGGTTCCTGACATCGAAACAATGAAAATATTTGCAGCTTCTCTTAGCGTTACCGTGGGAATCTCGTTTTATAATCTTCTCCACGCATCAAAACATATGCTTGCTCTCAGTTCCCTACGTAAAATTCAGTAGATGATCACGAAGCCCACACTGAGCGATGGATTTCCACGGGTTAGTAGACACAAATATTTCTTCTAGCTTACGTCCTTCCTCTGAAGTTTACGATTCAATAGAAAATCTTAGGCCTCGTCCAGACGGTCAATCTTTTCTTCGAAGTTAATGTTAACCGAACGTTTTGATTGAGAAACACACGCGGCGAGGCCGCGAATTTTGTGATTTATGCGCATCGAACTTGTTTGAAAACGTTCATCACAAACACGCTGCAGTTTGGCAGACCCAAAGTTCTAGAATTATATTTTGTTGTGCGAATAACGTTATTATTTGTATATGGTATCACTACAGTATTTAGTAATAAAACCATCGTTTTTTATATTATGCTGCGTAGTGAATTTTGTCCACGTTTGATTCCAACTTCCGGACAGGGGGGAGCATTTGACAACTATAATTATGTTGCCAATTAATAAATAACCGTAGCACATTTATCTAATGAAGTCTGTTTTTTTTACTAGAAGCTACAATGGATCACAATTTACGTTTTAAAGGGAGAAACGAATGTTCATCCTGTGAATTAAGGTAGAATGTCAAGAAATGAATAAATAGAAAAGAGAAATTCCTGTGTCCGTTTTTGCATCTCCGCAAGCGAGAGGTGCCTTGCAGTGTTCTACTTTTCGACAGCATCAAACAAGCAATACAATAAACACCATCGTGTGTTTATTTGTTTATGTATTTATATGTAGCTCTCTTTTGTGTCAGGCTATTAACGAAATAGGCGATAAATAGACCGGGATGTAGATTATATAGCCAAGTTGCGTTTTCATGGGGATCGATTTAAGCTTCTCCTAGCGCGGGTAATGGTGATGGCTGATCCTTATTCCTTTATCTGAAGACACTTCTCACTCGAAACACTTTTTGAAGTCGGAACAACATGCATGTAGCTTTTGGAGTCCATTTGATAACTTTTCCTCTCAGGCCATGACGTATAAATTTGACAGATGGTCAACGAAGCGCTCTGGAGGTGACGAATTATCACGGGCAGAAGACAATTATTTCTTCTAGCTTACTGGTTTTCTTATTTGACGAAGCAGTTTTCTCTTGAAAGGCCAAAATTTTGAAACTTCAAATGAAGCAGATATTTGAGTTAGAAAGACTGTATCAACAGTATCATTGCTACGGAGCGCTAACATTGTATATAAGCTAACATGAATGGCGCTGCATTCAAGTTTATTGGAGTGTTCTACCCAAAATTTTACCTCTGCCTAGCGATATAGAAGACCTAAAGATGAGAGCACGACAAAGGATCAATGAAGAAAATGATGAGGTAAGTCAAAGAAGATTCCACACCGGCTCATAGGTATTAGGCAAGCAAATAGAAAAATTATCGCTTCGTCCGCCCTATATGTTGATTAGCTTCTGAATTTGCACAAGGTAACTTGAGAACCAACATATGGTTCGATCTATTGAGAATGTCATAAAAATAAGACTGCATGGCCTCGCAAAAATAAGCTGTTATATCTAAATTTTTTCAATGCAAGAAGTGTTCCAAGCAAGAAGTGCTGTGGGATAAGGATCCCACTTTCTCCATCATCTGCAACCTGGCCATCGATTTCCATGAAAACGCAATCTAACAACAAAATCTTCTGCCTGACCTATTATTTGCCTACTTCTTTAGAAGTGTGACCCAAACAAATAAACACACGGCCGGGTTAATTATATTGTGTGTTGATCGTGGATAAAACATAAACACACAACGTTCGTTCTTAGTTTTGATAGCATCTTTGTTTCTCAATTTTCTCACGAGTGAAGAAAGTTATGACACATGTAGAATCATGAACAAAAGCCGTTATTTTTTTGGTAGTTTCTGAATAAGACTTGCTGTAGTGACGCCTGTGGAGCTATCACTCACTTTAGTTGCTTCACAACTAAGTAGACAAGATACCAGCTATACATAGATGACTCTAGTCGTGCGCAAGTTCATTGATGGATTATGGCTCAAATACTGGGAACACGCTACACAAAATAACGAATAAAAATTCTCAAGCTGTACTCTCAAAACAGGGCACACTGTAAATTTTATGATTATCTAAGTTACATAGAAAACACAGTTATCTGAAAGAAGAAGAAGAAAAAAAAAACACGGCTGTGATTGGAATTCTTTCCTGTCTGAATCAGATCTTCCAGTCAACGTCAACACTACAACCAAATTCTTCGCTGAACCTCGTAGCAGAACACACCTCCTGAGAGCGTCTATCAGCAACTGACAGCGGGTTCTCGAATAAATATGGTACTAGAATCGCAAACCTACGGACAAATACAGCCACCCAATGTCATCAATAGAATACTTTATTTCAATTAGCTCCAGTGGGCTGTAAATATAACACCAGAACAAATATAAATGCTGTACAACGAGTGCACTGCCATCTCGGAGTAAATATAAATGGAGGTCAAACGGCCGCCTCACAATCAGACTAAGTAGTTAATGCTGGCTTCCTGATGTGTACGCCGAGCTCAGCCCTTGGGAGTAAATATAGATGGAGACAAGTAAAGGTTCTGCAGCGACGTTTTTTTTGTGCGAAATCTCTGATATATACGGGCAAAATGCCGGAAGTACCGATCTTTCTGTAAGTACATATAAATATCTACATCTAATGAACCAGCATGTAATGCCATCTAGTGAGGCAGTCTGTTTGTACAAAAAAAAAAAAAAAATGAAGGCCGCTGATTGCTATGACGTATGTTCCGTATTTTGCTGGTATCTATACTTCTCATGAAGTTACATGGGTAAATTAAAAAAAAAAAGGTTGTAGACAAAGGGAAAAATTTACAAAGCGCAATTGACTCAATATACAGGATGTTATATGACATTTTTTCTAACAGTCAGTGGGCTTATTTGAAATGTGATGAAGATCAGTTGCCCGTGCATTATTAGAAATGAATAGTTAGAACTGATAAAAATAGATATTAGTTTGAAGCAACAGGGTCAGGAATGAGAATATAAAGATAGCAGCAGATTTTCCCCTAACAAATTCCATTGTCATTTGGCCGTGATTTTTGCACTAAGAGAGGGCTACAATTTTCATTATGAGAGATGACGTAGGCTCAACGAGCAGAGGAGCTCCGAAAATAGCCGATTCCAAGCTTCAAGAAATGATGGACAGTGGAAATATATGAAATGGCTTCTGACTCTCACTTTTCAACTGTTGCATCTCAACTTCTTTCAATAGCATTATTCAACGCATCGTTTTTAAATAAGATTGGTCATTAAGTACGGCAGCGTCTTTCGAACTGAAGTCGAACGGCCGAAATTCACGGAACCATCGCTGACACGTCCGAATATTGAGAAGACGGTTTTCATGTATTAATTTAAAGTCGCTCGCAGTACTTCCTCCAGGGTTTCCCTGTTCGTACTGGCAAAGCATAATATATCTGATGTGCTTTCCTGTCAACATCATTTTTCATACTGGCCTATTAAACAGGCCACTACATGTAATAATATACACACAGATTGCTGGTTGCTTTGTTGGATGCTCTTTCCAAGCCGATCCGAAGTTATGTAGGGAAAAATTCATCTGCTGAACACTATAAGGATGAGCTAGGAAGAAATTTCGAGTTAACAAAGAAAGCAAATAAGTTCTTTGAATGTGCTCGCGAGCTCCTATAATATGCCTTCCTTGCCGTCTCTCTCGTGAGGAAGGGATGTGAAAGGCTTCCTATATATCTGTAGCTCACCAGTTGTTCCAGGTGCGTCACATGCTGTACCCTAGTATTATACGGCAACAGTTCGGAGTAAGTATTGTTGGAGGCGACACAAAGAAGCTGTACGTACTTCATCAACCAGCGATTTACTTAGCATCGCACGAGCAGGCTGACTCGTAAGCTGACGGGTTGAAATGGCTTGCGTACCAGCTTGCGAACAAGCTATCAGGCATGCACGTTCGCATAAGAAGTTGGCTTGGAATAATAATTAATTTACTTTTGCTTATACATGTAAATTTTATCGTGCATCAAGAAAATATATGCGGAGTTCAGGTAGCCCATTAGAAAGGGGTTCAATCACTTATGCTACAGGTTCAGCTATGATTGGACAGACAAACAACAACCCCGAAGAGGTGAGGGTAATTACATATTTCCGCTTGGACAGTGCAATACCAGCCCCACTTGCCTGACAAAAACTACCATTAAAAATGAAGCAAACGTTCGTTTGGGTTGCGATAAATAAAAGTGGCTACCAAATTGAAACTTTCAAAAGAGCTAAAAAGCTGTTGAGGACTTTATCTTGGACCAAACTTGGTACTTACATTGGCACTAAGAAAGAGAAATAGCTGAACTTCAGTTGGCGTGTATAGTGCACTACTCCGAACAGTGAAGATTTCTCACCTGAAAAATAAAAGAAAATGGCATGATTAATAAAAATAAACCGAAGAAGAGGGACGCACCTCACGTATAATTAAAGAGCAGTGCTTCGATGTAAGAGCACTGGCAGCAGTCACACCTATACTTTCACACCAATGAAGAGAGTACCAACATGTTCGAAAGTCGCTTTCGATTAAACGAGCTCATTCAAATGATTCTAAGATGTAGACATGACACGAATCGCGCTGAGAGACGAAATCATGAATTTTTGCGACGAATTCAAGTTTCATTTTGTTATGTCTGGCAATTGATGAAAAGTAATTATAGACTTACGGGTAGATTATATTCAGTAGAGAAATTGTGTTTATCTTGATGCTTTTCAAAAGGTATTTAGGTTTTTGGTAAATAAGCATAGTGGGGAGTTGTTCATACATACAAAAACTATCCATAAAGAATTTTCTCTCATGAGGAAGCACGTAAATATGGAACATATTTCGTATCGTCTAGGAGAATTAGGGTTAGTGAGATATCGTATCTAATGTGGATAATGCTTAATGAATTCGTTAGCTTCCGAAAAACATAGGTTGCATTGGTTTATTTTAAAACCGTATATAATATTTATACATACATGCTAGCTTTACGATTCGTCCCATTTTATTTTTAAATTCGATTTTTTTTGTGACAGGTAGTAATTTATTCAAAAAAATCTACTTACAATTAATTCTCGAGGGGAATGAATGTGCTGTTGCTACAGAGTCTGCATGTACAGTGCAGGATTAACCTTTGGCGAGAACTTTCACTCTGAATTTTGAAGGGTTAATTCAACATTCAATCCGCATTTTCTATATAGTCACACTAATCTAACTTACCCAACCTGTGCTTGCCTTTACACTAGTAACATGGATAGATACACTATCCCATGATGAATGTTTTGGGACGCGTAAATCAAAGGTGAAAAAACAACACAGGGGCACAAATTTTTTGCGCCTTGAAGCCAAAGTATTTAGTTGTAATGTAGCTGCCATTTCGCAGACTCATTTGAGAATTTGCAATTTTATCGAAAAAGGTTTTTGTTATAATTTTTTATAATTGTTAAAGCAATTTTTACAATCTTGTCTAGAATTACATCAACAACATCTACTCTGATTACTAGTACTCTATAAACAAGAGCGCATACCTCCGCCAAGCAAGGCAACGCCAACGAAAAACTCAAATTGGAGCTGAAACCATGATTTTCTTTGTATCAAATCCAAAATCTAATCATTTGTGCTCTTAGATAGTATTAACACTTTATTCAATTTCTTTGAAGATCCGCTTATAACTTTTTGAGTTGTGCTGCTAACAAACATATTATTACAAACATAAGTCAAACATACAAACGAATCAACCAATCAGCACCAAAATTTAATCATTTATGTCCTTAAACACTATTAACAACTCTTGTAAATTTCATAATGATCCATTTAGAGCTTTTTGAGCTATTGTGCTAAAAAACAAAGTCAAATGCAGCAAAAAACTGATGAACAAATTGACAGATCATTACAAACATTGAGTCATCAACTCTTCGTAATAAACTTCACAACTCGTGTAGATTTCATGAAAATTCATCCATAATTTTCCGAGTTATGGCATTGACAAAATGTGTCAAACAATAAAACAGATGGGTGAATCTTTACCAAAAGTTAATCACCTGTTTCTTCTAACATACTGAACAATCGCTGTAAATGTCATTCAATTCCGGTCATAACTTTTTGAGTTATCATGATGACAGACCGACAAAAAGTTTCACAGAGAGACAGACAAATCCGACGAAAACGTAACCTCCTTGGCGGAGGTAAGAAGCCCAGTTCTTGATAAAGCTACGTCCATATCGAGAATGATTTCTTTTCAGAATTAATTACTTCCATTTGTACTTGATTGGCCAAAAAAGCAAAACTTCATTCTATATCGTAGAAATCAAAAGAGGTCCGATTTCGTTCTTGTACGTACTGTACATTACGCTCATATCGTCGATTACCATTTTACCGAATTCCAAGCGTAAAATTGAAACAAGAAATAGTCGTAAAAACTCACAGGTATTGTTATCAGTATCAATCTCAGTACATATACTAGAAAAAATCGGGAAACAGGTTCATTGCTTAACAGAAGGAGACTTACTATGGTCTTGGACTCATTTTCAGATTTTCAGCGGCATCAGCCAAAATGCAAGATAAAGACAATAATCTATAATGACTAATAGGTATTTTTTATTTATCTATTTTTATCATCTTCGGTGCTGTGCAAATTAGTTCGGACAGAGATGAAATAATAGAATTATTTGCTTCACTGAAGTTTATTTAAAAACATGTCAATCAGTTTATAAAATCGTCTTTACAAACATGGGGCGACATTCTTCACAGTAACAGACTAGTCCTCCAAGAGTCCCAGACGTGTGTGTGACCGTCACTGTAATTCACTTTCTTTCATACCCCATCTTACTTAACGTCCCCTAGCTCCACGAAACTGCAGCAATGAATTGTCCTGGCACGATTACCTATTTGGCAGAGTATATTCTCGTTATATTTTTTTCCTTCTTACATATCTCTGATTCTGATGGTAATAGTTCGTAGAGAGCCGAAACATAAGTTGCGGCTGTTCAGGGGAATGAGCCTTTAGGTCCGTTTCTCGCCAATTTCTCATCTAATTTTGCGGAGATAGCGCTCGCTGGATAACGCTTGCACGATTCAAGCGCTGAGGAACAACGGCCAACCTAAGCCAACGTTGTACATAAGATCCAAGGGACTTGCATTTGCTTGCAATGTCCCCCTAAGGAGCTAGGTATCCAACAACTCCGTTCCTAGTTGAGTAAGAAGAGCTTCTCCTCCCCTGCGGTGCGGAACCTAGTCTTAATGGTCCACCAATCAACGCAAATTGGACTTCGTTTTCAATCTACTATGGCTAGTGTTCACCTAGGTGATATCGTCTTACTTAGACTCATTTGAAGGATACGCTACGCCCAGTCGGAAATAATGGTTGCGATTATAGTTGAACAACGATGATTATGGTCGAGACTTTGGTTGTTTATAATCGAAATGTCCTCCATATTCAATCATTAATGGGGTGCTTTATGGTAGAGATATGTCACAACCTTTGACCATATTGCAAACCATAATTCCCGACCATAAATATCCAATTACAACTATTAAGGTTTTAGCTGTACAACCATAGTAAACCGTAAGAAACACCATTCCCGACCAAAATCGAGTGTGTTTAGCGAATGATACAACTATATTCTACCAAGATAAACTTTTTTAACTGTTGACATATTAGGCCTGCTTTGTTTGCAGATGATTACTTTCTTATAAAAAAAATAGTTTAAATGATACGTGCGTGTTAGGCCTGCAGCTCAGAATGGTTTTAAGGCTCTAAACATCAGAACGATGCTAGAGCAGGGGCTTGAACCAGTCGGTGCAGTTAACTCACGTTTAAATGTTACTTCTTTAACTCTAAGTCGGCATAGAGCTACTATACCTAGTTTAGAGGAAGTCACAACTCGACTAATAATTTTCGGCCGTACCCGTTGTCAGGGTACGTAAGGTTAAATTTTTCATGAAACTTGACATCCTTCTCATACAGCCAATGGGAATAATTTCTTGACAAATTTCTACAGATATGAACTGAATGAACATCAAAATAGAGGGCAATATTTGATAAAAAACTGTGCAAAACTATTTCGAAGAAGATACAACAAATAAAGTGAAAAAAGGGTAACTACGCTAAAGTGATTAAGCGTAAAAAAATCGAGAAACAACAGATAGAAATAATTTCAAAGCCGTTGATGTCCATATATACCCTGCAGTTTTTACATTTCATCGACAGGAAAGAAAAGACTGAAAACATGCACAATTCTTGCTCTATGATATGAATTTTTAAATTTTTTGCATTCAAACTTATAGTCATACTATATTATTTTGGTCGATAATGTTGGGAATTCTAGCAATATTATTAAAATCCATAGCAATCCATAAATATTCTGCCATATATAATGGGAAGAATTCCCCTCATGATCGTACGTACGGAAATCCGTTCACAAGCTACCATAGTTTATGCTCTACCATATATAATCTTTAAACATCCATGTACTACCATCTACCATATATAGTCGTTAAACATCCATGTACTACCATCGACCTTCGTTTCCTGACAAACCTTAAACAACCAATATTGTCTCCACCAATATCGACCTAAATATACTAAAATCAACGTTATGTTATGGTCGACATATCTACCATACTGTTTCATCATTCATAATCGACTTTAATCTCTCATACACCACTATATTCTACTATAATCACAACCATAATATCTGACTGGGCGTATGCTGTCGCAAAACGCAACCGCTTGGCGGGCTCTTCTAGCGAGAGTTGACAGAAAGCTTAACTGTAGCAGACTAAGACACATTCACCTATCGCCACTTATCGAATGGACTCGAATCAAACTTTTACCAAAATTTGGTCGTCAACTCCGCAAACGGCCCAGAAGCATTACCTCTAGACCCCGGAGAACGTTGCCGTATTTTCCTATTCCATATGATAAGGACATAGAAAAAAGTTAGGTTGAACTTTTGCAAATGGTACATTTTTGAGGGGGACATGAAGTGGTCCAAAACTGTCAATTGTCAGCTGATTGTTATGAAACTTGCGCAGCATATGTATTTTTGAAAAAGAAGCAAATTTAGTTCCTACAATTTTTTATTTAGGCCTTATTTTTTGAGATAATGGAAATTTCAAACGAATAGAACTCAATGAGTTTTCATGCTAGAATAAAAACAATGACAGTTTTGGAATCCTTGCTACATTCGTAACAGAACTATGGAGCTAGAGTGTCCATTTTTGTCCTTACAACATTTTTTTTTATTGCAGCTTAAAATTGAATTCCCTAATTGCTTTTCCCCGATATTTAAGTTAGCAATCGCCACAAAAGAGAAAATGGAGAATCCAGCTGTGTTAAAAAAATATTATGAGGGCAAAATGAAGAATCCAGAATGTTTCAAGGATTCCAAAACTGTCATTGTTTTTATTCTAGCATGAAAACTCCTTGAGTTCTATTTGTTTGAAGTTTTTGAAACATACAGATATATATAAAACCCATTTATCTCAAAAACTAAGGCCAAAAAAATTGGAGGGACATAATACGTTTCCTTTTTCAAAACTACATGTGGTGAGCAAGTTTCAGGACATCAGTCCACAATCGATCATTTTGGCCCCCATGCCCTCTTAAAAAATGTACCAGTTTGATAAGTTCTACCCAATTTTTTTCTATGTTCTTATCATATGAAATAGGAAAATACATGGTAGAACCGTGAAAGAAAAATATTCACAGACTACCCCCAGAGCCTGGACTACACGAGTTTTTCACTCCTGAGAAAGTAGGAACCTCCGTCCGAGCATCATGTAACTCTTCGGCAGTGGGTCCTGACGGACTGACATTCCTACACAACAAGCATCTTGGCCCTCACGGTCCGAGGATTATGCTGAATAATTGTGTTTTAGGTGGGTTAAAACCCCCCATCGTTTTCATTGGAATTTTAAGTACAAAGCAGATATGACCATGTTCTTGTTATGAACTGAAATTCCTTCAACATGATTTTTACCAGTTTGTCAGCTTTTTCTTCCTTAACTGTACTAGTTATTGCATGCAATTCATTAGCAAGAGAACCTAGGGCCTCTGCAACATCTATAACGATAGTAAATTCAAATTAAATCCACCTTTTCTGCTGCATCCTTCAATTAGATTGAGGTTTTATTTTTCTCCCATTCAATAACTAGCCTTCGAACCATGAATTTATTATTTTTAAGCGTTAAATGCTAAAAGACCCAAAGGATCAATCATTGTTCTACATTTAGCACAGTACATCGTTATGTTATAAATCTCATTTTATAGCAAATACATATGTTGGTAGATTATAAATGTAATTTTTTGTGTCAATTTGTGGAGGAAAACTACTTAACAAACTCTATTAATTTTTCTCCCATCAGCTCGGAGGTGAATAATATTTACTGATAAAATCAGAGTGTAAACTTACGTATGGTCAGGAATATTTCTTAGGAACCTAGGATTAATTATATCAAGAATCGAGCTTTTCAGTCCCACTCTGTCTACTTACATCAAATACTCCCACTGGATACGATTTGTAATTAGACACTGTTAAGACTAATTATATTGAGAAAATTATACGGTGTAGCGTATATGTTATCGTAAAATCGATTTGAAGATCATGTTTTGGATAACGTTCCAAATCAAGTTTTTCAAATAACGTTCAGGATTGAGTTTTTTAGATTAAGGTCAATGTCAAGTTGAACATAGGCTTTGTAACATCACAATGATCGAATATATTGAGCCATTCTTCTCACGGTCAGTCTGAAAACCTATAAAATAGCGGGGTCTTTCATATCCTCATGAAACATTTACTAGCCATGAGCGATGTTTCGATTCGGTGGAATATGATACTCCAGTAATTGTCGCTGAAGATAGGGGCACGTTTGTGTTTATCACTTATTTGGTTACAGTCTTTTGCAGTGGAGCAGAGTAATCACTACATTCCTATGAGGTAATTGTATTGTGTTCAATATTGGCAGCGCATCACATTTATATCCTCAACAAAGAGTTACTGTATGTTTTACATCATACACAATTTAATATACAGTTTACACAATAAAAAATATATACATATATGCTCTATAGGATCTTAGCACTAAAGGTCTCATTACTAGCAGAAAGATCGTTCTTTCGTTTCTTAAATCTTTGGTTATATATTCGTCCTCAACCGCTGAATTTAGGGAGCAGAAGAAAATTTGGTTTTCTCTTATTATTATTATTCAAAACGGGCGAGAAGAAGCGAGAGTAAAAGGCAAAGGCCAAAGTACACAAGGTCTCCACGCCACCCAACGCTCGAAACAGAAGAAAAAAACCCCATGGCATAGAAATGCAGAACAAGAAGGGCCATAAAAGAAACAATCATGGGAGAGGAAGCGATTGATTCCATGCTTAAAACATCCAAATTCCCATCCTCAAATACCGAGCCATCCAGCGCGTTCCATTGCTGACCACAACTGTAGGCGCTGAAGTGCTGTAGATTTAGGCCAACAGGCCCCAGAGGAGTGTACGGCTGCAGTCGACCACAGATTACCTAGAGCTATGGTACCTGTGGTGGAAGACTCCATGCAACAATCTACGCCCCAACTCTACCCATTGCTAGGAAAGGCCAGTAAACTCACAGCAGTACACAGACCGGATGCTGACTGATCACGTCTAATGCCGCAAAGAACTTGCTTAGCTGGGAGGGAGGTTCGAACCTGCAGACTTGAGAGTCAATGTCAGACGCTTTAGTCTGCAGGTACTGCGGGTCTGTACATGTCCCGTATGGGAAATGATTGAGGCTCAGGTGTTGCTACTGAACAACTACTAGTTCAAACTGTCACATTTATTGAATCACACGCATAAGACAAATGCTGATTTTAGTGGATTATATATTTACTTTATTACTCTACTTGTTAGTTTTTTAGTGTTGTTCTGAAATACGGCAGTAAAATTATTAGATTACACGTACATCTAAATATCCTACTTAAATAAGTTTATTTTATCAAAGAAATAAGAAGAACGGGCAACACGTTCGGCACAGAGAGAACCCCATGCAGGTAAGGCAAAAAAGGAGGGAATATACAAAAGGAAGCGGAGAGGCACAGATCGGTAAAGTAAGGTCGTCTCCAGAGTCTAACTAACATTATGGTACAGTTGAGATTTAGCCCTGGAGCAGGTCCCTGTCGGCTCTGCACCTTACTGCAGCCGTATATACGGTATGGGATTTTAATACTTAAATCAAGCGTAATTAATAATATATGTTTAAAAAACCCTGGACAAAACTACGGTGATTCAAGAGAAGAGAAAGGGATACGCAGCATGTGGACAAAGACGTGGAGGCCGTAGTAGAAGAACACAGAATGGAACCAAAGTGGGTACGAAAGACCGAAATCCTAAAGGCCTAGCTATCAGTCTTACATACCCATCATAATCTTAGGCAATGATAACCAAGCGTCATTTTAGCGCAAAAAGAATTATGCAACCTCCAAACCACGCTAATGGGAATAGTATGGCTAATAAAGAAGGGATAGAACGAAACGAAAGTAATCAGCAGAAGCACAAAGAGGGAAACACACAGGGTGAAGCACAGCACCAGTGTTCAAAGTGTTATCTAAACAAGTTTCTTGTACATTTGCTCACTTGTGCAAAATAAAATCACTTTTCTAACAGAATGATTACAGCACTCAACTTGGTCGCACAGAGGCAGAAGTGTGGGGGAACGCCGATAGTTCTTTCACGATGATCTTTCTTTCTCTCACTGCGTGTTTAAAGAAGTGCGGTAACAACAACGATAAATAAATGACCGCTGGTACTGGGTAGTGCGCGCCCGAGGCAGCTGAACAGCAACGTCGTCAAGTGCAACAGCTCTGCAATTGCGCCGCTGGGGCACATGGAGGACTGGCACGAGGGCCCAAGAGGGAGCTTGTCATTGTGAAAAATACTTAAAACATGCACAAAGCAGCAACTCTGCGCTGGTGTTCAAGATTACAAGTAAATAGCTCAGGGCTCGAATCAGAAGCCCGAGACATTACTCTGTCAAGGAGCTGCAAGTGAGACACCTGAGGCCCATATAGGAGAAAAATTCTACTATAGGTAAATGGAAACTCCAGCAGCACCTAGACACAAGGTTAGGGTCCGCAAGACCCTTCAATGCCTTCCTAAAAATACACAGCTTTTCAGAAGAGGAGGCAGCACATTTCGAATGTGGGGCTTGAATGTTAACTTCCCATCAATAGTTACTCTTAAGAGCTGCATACTGTGAACCTCATTAACTAGAACACCATTATGAGTGAAAAGTATAAAAGCCGGCAGCACTGTCCTCCATCTTAATATAACAGTGGACTTGGTCTTAGAAAGATTAATTTTCATACCCCAGGTGAGACGCCATTCAGATATTAACTGCAAGTCCCTCTTGATGGAAGTAGAAATTGACAGGCATTGGCACCAAGGCCATCAAGGTGGAGTCATCAGCATAACTAATCAAGGGGTTGGCAACAATGGAGCTCAGTTTCGCGGTACACATATACTGTAAAAGGTGCAACAATGTTCCCAACAAGCTCCCCTGAGGAGCACCCGATACCACCCGGGTAACTGCTCTGCAGTACCAGTCCAGAATAACTTTCTGCTCCCTATTTGAGAGAAAATCACCGACGATGCGAAGAAAACGGCCACCAACACCAATTAGTTCGAGTTAACCCATAATGCTTAGGTGGGATACCCCATTGAACACATTATTTATTTGAAGTTTTAGTATTGCCTTGATTACTATATCCTTCTATTTCTTCATCCTCGATACCCTATGGAAAGATACATCAAACAAACGTCTACGAAGGAAATGTCAGACTGATCATTACTCAACGGCGCACCAACTTGAGGTTCATAATTTTAAATGTTTATGTTCTCACGTTTTCTTAACTTAAACAGGTGGTTCCATTCAATACCTTCAACTTTCTTATTCTGAAATTCAAGCGGGTTTCATTTTATATTTGAAGGTGTAATGGATTAGGTGTGATGGAATAGTAACTTCTCTCCTCATAGCAAAAAAGTTTTCATATTCATCACATAACCAACCTCTAATTTTTCGACTTATAGTGTAGTTCCTGAAAGTAAATGGGATTTATAAAATTTAAGGTCAGGAGAAATTTTTCAAAAGAATAAAGTATAGGATTTCAAGAAAAATTTATATATGAATCAATATTGATACAATGAACAAGTCTATTATTTACAGTATAAAAATTTTTATGTTTGCCGGCCCCTAAAATTCCAAATTCCTTCAGTATACCATAATACAGTTTGCAAATTATGGTCTTCATCGAAGCGCATTTTTTGTGTCATAATCTTCAAATTCTATCCCACACTTGAGAGCACTGATTATTAGCCTTAATTTCAGAAAGATCACTTGAAACACTTCTGCAGTACTTATAAAAATAGGTATTTATAGCATCAATTTATTGATATCCAGTTAAAATTTTTAGTGTGGGTATTAAAAACACTTAAAAGAATAGAAGAACATGTTATACTCCTTAGGGAAGGAATTATACACATTCGAAACAAATGCAGTCTGTTAATGTTGGTTATGAATAAAAATACACAAGTTAAGACCCGAGTAAGCTTTTCTGCCTGTGAGAACTGCACTTATTCAAACGGCATTAAAAAATGAGGATTTTTATAACTGTTTCTATGAAAATATTTTTTGAACTGCTCAAAGTTCGTTAAAATTTTCGATGTTTCCCGGATCTGAAAATCCTAAAAGAAGTCTATGTCTATCAGATTGTTAATGGCCGACGGTGAAAGAACAATTGCGGCATATATGTAATTTTTCTTTTTTTCACTAGCTGCAGGTTAGTCTGTTGATTCGACATCAACGCCTTCAGGTGTAAATTCTGGCGGGGCAATTTCTCTGCCACAATATATTTGGGCCTCACGACCGCAAGGGTCCCAAGTGCCTCCTCCGCAGCGAATGAGGCAGCTAGCGGTAATTCTCGCTGACAAAGTTAGTTTGTTAGATTAGGTAAGGTAGGCTCTTAATATTTCTCCTTCTGTACCGAAAGGTGGCCGCCCTTTTCCCGCAGGACTTCTACTTTCGCCCCTCCGGAGGGGCACGGAAGGGACCAACCGCACGGGCTTTTCTTTCTTTTGTCTTCTTCTCTTTTCGTTTTCCGACTCTTGCTCGGAAGCGCGCGACTGAGCGAATTCGTTCAGCGGAGCCGTGTCGGGTTGGAGATGCGCGTGCGGCAGAAATGCTGAGATAAAATATTTGACCTTCGGCGCCTGGAATCGCTGCCCTAGCAAACCTGTTTACTAACCTTAAACTTTCATCGTCAGCAGGATATGAACTAGATGTACTATCGGGACGTTTGGGAAGTCCCTCACAATATGAGATGCTTTTTTTATATTTTACTCAAAAAGTGCATTGAAATTCTTGTATTTCTCTTATTTCTTCTCTTTGATAGTTCCTGTAACATACAGAAAAGGAATTGTCTAGAACACAATCATTAACATCTTCAGAAATGTTTCCAATGTCATCAGTTTTCATGTTAATTAGCTCCCAAATATCCTCAGTTACTGCATACGGTATATTTTGTTGCCAATGATCAAATCATCGTCTCGAATTTCAACAAGATGATGACCAAGTTTCATCTCTCGGCGGACTAGTTTTATTCCATATGCATAATAAGTCTCTTTTAACAGCGGACTGTAAGTACTCCTTAGAAAGGGAGACTAAATTTATGAAACACGGTGCTTCAGTGGCAGAAATTTCAATGCTTTCAATTCCAGGAATTTTCTTGCTTTCTATTGCACAAATTTCATTTCATCTAATGTAAGATTGCTTCTAAACTAATGCCTATACTTTTCCATAGCTGAACAAGTCTTGCACGTTTTATAAGCACCTTTTCTGTGAGGTTGAGTTACCTGTCCATAAGTTGTGATAATTTCATAAAAGTTTTGGTTCAGCAACTTTGATTTTAATGAGGTATCTCGAAAAGATTTCCTTTAATTTTATAAAAATATGTTTTCGTTACAGATTTATGATTAATATTTTTAAAGCAAGACTTTAAAAATGAGTGTGATAACTATACTTGTTTAGGGTGCTAACTTTACCGAGAATCCTGTTCATCTCCAGAACAGTAAACACGTTAATATAAAGTACCATTTTAATATGTTTGAAGTTTATAGCAAGAAATTTAGTATTCATCATATTGGTTTAGAGAGTAACATAGTTTCCATGCTACTCCCATCAAATTCATGAACGCATATTAATAACAGGGATGGTGTCCGTTGGCTTGACCACATTGCTGTGCTGTCTCTCTCAATATTCATAATCGCATTGCTAATAATTGTAAGACAGGGCAGTATAGTCCGTTATCTGACATTTCTCTCTCCTGTGATACCAGCTTACATATCTCATTCATTTAATGTGGTGCAACATGAAAATGTAACCTGTGATGAAGTACTTTGGAATTTTAATGATAGGAATCTTATCCGCGACTTCTAGTTTAGTTCGAATAAATGTCTACAGGAATATATCATTTTCATTTATACATCCATTCGAGGAGGACTATGTGCGCTCTTGTCTGAAATTCAATCTGCCATTCTTGAATCTGGACGTCGTATACTTGGCATTGTACGTAATAGGAATTGGGAGAAAGGTGTCAGGATGGAATGCACATGTCTGTGAACTTCATGAAGCTAGCAGATGTTCGTTCAATACGAGAAAAGAAGCAGGGTGAAATCTCAAGAATGGGGTTTAACCTCAACGAAACCAACCTCTCGTAAACTTACGGGCTGAACGAAATTTATTGTGTTGTTCTGAAAGAAATAATTTGCCACACAACTGAATTCTTTTTGTAAATAATAATAACATGACAAATCAAGTGAGCGTACCGTATCTGTATTTCGTATTCAAATTTCTTTCAGCGTTCGAGATAGATATACCGCACTGATACACGCAGCTCATGTTATTTACAATTCCGTGAACTGCACTGATGTACGCACATTTCCCTCTCAATGATTATATGCTTCAACACGAATTTATCAAGAACACTTGCTAATCATCATTATCTGAGTGAAATCTGTATGAATGAAAATATAGCTTGGTCTAGTTATCAGGCTACTCAAAATGTTCTTACCGTTTAATATTACAGAATTAACTACAGAAACCGCTGAAACTTTCTTGGAGAATAGATAATATAGGTCAACAAATGTATGACTGACACTCGTTGGAGTCCCAATCAACTTACCCCTTAAATATCTTTGTCTTTTTTTTTCTACGTGTAGCTAGGTATATTATAGCTCGGCATCAATTTGCCATAATCTATCATTTTCAGGAGATGAGTATCACCCTTTGTCAAGTTGCCTCCCTTACACATCGGTCTATTGCCGCTAACAATCTCGTAGTATATAATGCTGGACCAGTATGGTTTTATTGCAGTTCCCTTCCTATTGCAGAAAAAAAAACCCTCTTAAGCATTGGAGCACATTATCTTCTTGTTATTAGCCTATTCAACTATGAATTTGTTTTAGTTAAGACTGAAACCCAGTTGGAAGTAATGGTTGTGATTAGAGTAGAACAAATATGATTATGGTCGACACTTTCGTTGTTTATTATCGAAATATCCTCCATATTCAACCATTTATGTGGTGCAGTATGGTAGAGATATGTCACAATTTTCGACCATATTGCCAACCATAATTCCCCACCATACATATCCAGTTATAACTATTAAGGTTTCCGCTGTATAACCTTGATCTACCATAGTGAACCGTAAGAAACACCATTCACGACCAAAATCGACTGTGTTCAGCGAATGATACAACTATATTCTACCAAGATGAACTATTTTAACTGTTTACATATTAGGCAGTCGATGCCTGCATTGTTTGCTGATGATTACTTTCTTGTAAAAAAAATAGTTCAATTCATACGTGCGTGTTAGGCCTGCAGTTCAGAATGGTCAAAGGCTCTATAATTCAGAACGATGCAAGAGTAGGAGCTTGAACCAGTCTGTGCATTTGACGCATGTTTATATGTAACTTCTTTCACTCTAAGTCGGTATAGAGCTACACTACCCAGTTTAGAGGAAGTCACAACTCGATTGAAAATTTTCGGCCGTACCCGTTGTCAGGGTACGTAAGGTTAAATAATTTATGAAACTTGACATCTTTCACATAAAGCTAATGGGAATAATTTCTCGATGAATCTGTACAGATATGAACTGAATGAACATAAAAAATAGATGACAATATTTGATCAAAGATTGCAATACTATTTAGAATGGGATACAACAAAAAAGTAAAGTTAGCTAGTTAGATTTCAGTTTTACCGCCGTAGCCGCAACTCAGGCGATTCAACAGTGAATTTCATTTTTTAATATTATGTCATCTATACGAATATTTTATCTCGGCATTCCTGTCGGAAGAATTCAATTTGGCTCAGTGCGCTACTACTGGCGGGAAAAAGGCGCAAAGTATAGTAGGAGACACTAGAGTGAACGGCTCGCTTTGTGGCCTTCCACACGAGAGAGACTAGTAATGTTCCGCGTACCAGGTCAGCTATCTTGATTGACAACCCACCTCACGGAATAGAAAGAGGAAAGTAGAGAACCTACCTAATTTTACAAAAATAACCTCGTCATTAGGAACTGCGGCGAGCTGCAACATCTCCTGCGGATAAGACACTAAGGAACCTTGGGTGCGTGATGCCCAAATATATTGTGGCAGGGATAGGGCCCGCCAGAATATACCCCTGAGGGCAACAAAAAAGTGAAGAAAATGGGTACCTACGCTTGAGTGGCTAGGCGTAAAAAAATCGAGAAACAGTAGATAAAAATAATGTGAA
This sequence comes from Parhyale hawaiensis, assembly GCA_001587735.2. NCBI lineage: Eukaryota > Metazoa > Arthropoda > Malacostraca > Amphipoda > Hyalidae > Parhyale > Parhyale hawaiensis. Next base: position 4,863,620 of record LQNS02276498.1, on the reverse strand, counting down.
GGCCGTTAGTGTCCATATACATCCTGCATTTTTTACATTTCATCAACTTGAAAGAAAAGACTGAAAATATGCACAATTTTTGCACTATGATATGAATTTTTATACTTTTTGCATTGAAACTTAATTGTCATACAACATTATTTTGGTCGATGATGTTAGAAATTCTAGCCCTATTATTAAAATCCATGGCAATCTATACATATTCTGCCCCATATAATGGGAGTAAATCCCCTCATGATCGTACGGACGGAAATCCGTTGATTGGCTACCATAGTTATGCTCTAACATATGCTCTACCATTTAGAGTCTTTAAACATCCATGTACTACCATCTACCATACATAGTCGTCAAACATCCATGTACTACCATCGACCTTAGTTTCCTTATGAACCTTAAACAACCAATATTGCCTCCACCAATATCGACCTAAATACACTAAAATTAACGTCATGGTATGGTCGATATATCTACCATATTATTTCATCATCCATAATCGACTTTAATCTCTCATACACCACTATATTCTACTATAATTACAACCATAATTTCCGACTGGGAAGCTATGCAACAAGGTAGCATTTAGATCTAAAAACTTTGACACCATGTACCTGAAAACAGCAAGGCCATTGCTAGAATCTAGTTCAATTGCATAATATTAAATGAACATCTAGTTCGCAGACCTACTGAGTTTTACTTAGCACTATTTCCACGTGTAATTAGCCCGATAATACAGAAAAAGAAACCGCGAATTTCTTTGTTCGGCAGCGGTAGGTGATAATATGTGTTATATAGGTAGATATAATTGCACACACCTCCGCCCAGAAAGTAATGTTGTTCGTGTTTGTCTACGTTTGTGTTCATCTGTCTATTTGTCTGTCACCAAGGTTATTAAAAAATTATGGACGGATCTTGACGAACATTACAGGAATTGTTAGGCATGCTAACAGTAACATACGATTAATTTTTGGTAAAAAATCCGTTCATTTGTTTGTTTAACTGCCTATTTTCTCTTATGGCCAAAACTCAAAAACTTGTCAACGGATTTTCATGAAATTCACATGAATTGTTAGGTATAATACGAAAAGTAAATGAAAAAATTTTTGAGAAGATCTGTACGTTCGTTCGTGTGTTAGTCACTGCGTTTGATTTTACGCTTGTTAGCAAAATAACTCAAAAATCTGTAAATGCATATATTATGAAATTTACAGGACTTGTTAGTAATGCTAAAAGATATAAATGATTAAATTTTGGTGATAATCAGATGGCCCATTTGTGTGTTTGACTTATATTTGTCACAATGTTTGTTAGAAGCATAACTGAAAAATTATGAATGGATTCTCACGAAAATTGCCGAAACTGTTAATGCTATCGAAAGGCATAAATTATTAGATTTTGGTGTTGATACAAGGAAAACCATTGTTTCAAAACCAATTCGAACCATTGCTTTGTTTGGCGAAGGTATGCGCTCTCAGAGTGCTCTTTAGTTTTTCATCTTTTACTGTCTATAATTATAGTCCAAAGTTAAAATTTCATATTATTAAAGAATGCACCATATTTCCTCAATTAAGACGCATATTCTACATTGTGCCGATGGAGCGTGATGGGACCATTCTCGTGACGTCATCAAAACGACAACCAGGCCTGTACTCTAGAGTACTTGGTACGCTGTTCTATCATGTATAATGCGAGTTCCCCGCAATCAACTAGTTTATACAGCATCAATTCCTTAATTTTTCAATAGTTCTGGTGCAACAATGGGTGACAAGATGCTCAAAATGCTCCTGAGGAAGATGACGCTCCACGATCGTGTGAGCCCTCAACCCGACGACCCTGAAGGGGGAGAAGCAAATGACTTGGGAAGATGATAATGACTCTCCTTTATGCATGAGGTGAGTTGATAGCGTCTGAGATGAATTACATAGTGAATGGAATACGTGTGCATAAAACCAGCATACTCGGACATGAAATGTATAGTAAAGTTAGTACCTATGTAAAATACATAGTAATGTTGAAGAGTCAAGAGTATATAAACATCATCTATGAAGAAAAGTGAGCTCTTTCATTTTTCTACAGACTTGGGAAGAAAACTGCACAGTTATACTATGGCCACTCTCAAGAAATGTTTACATTTAGCGGTGCCCAAACATCTATCCCAGCTGTACTGAAAGGAGTCACTGATCAAATAGGACCCGCAATCGATGAGTTAGGCAGAGTATTTTCCCGATTACCAGCTACGTAGAAAATGTTTCGTATTGCAGTCGAAGGATGGAAAATCTTGGCATGTGAATACAAAGCGTATTTATGGAAACCAAGGAAAACTACCGAGGTAGATCATTGCAGATTGTCCTTCTACATGCATAAAAAATTTGAAAAGCCAACGATGGAGAGAAGCGGCATTCAATTTGACGAGCTTGAGAAACTCTACGTCCTCATTATCGATCAGAAACTTGATGTAAAGAATAAAAAACAGTTGGGTGCTTACGTCAAGTACTCAACAGGTGCACTTGGAGTAAAGTCTATCGTCTATGTGGTGAATGATGAAAAAACAGAACTGATTTGAGCTCTTGATTCGTATACGTTTGAATTTCCAGGAACACAAATAGAAACCAGACCATGATTGGAAATCATTTTACAATGTTTCTACCCCCACATTCAGAAAGCTCCAAGCGGAGCTTAGAGAGAAGGTAAAAAGTTAGGTTATAACACATCCTATGCTCCTGAGGGGGAACTCTTGAACAAGAAGAAATGTTCAAGTCCGAGACTGAATGTTACGTATGTTGCATTGCGTTCGATCGCTCGAATAAGGCCCACCGCCACCATACTCGTTACTCGTACAGATATGATGACGAGGGTAAAAAGGTGGGCCACTATGTCAGAGAACTCTGCAGCAGATCAAGAGAAAACTCGAGTTTACTTACTGCTTTACTGAAGTAGGAAAGCACTCGACCGTCGAAGATATCGCAAGGGTTGAACACGCATACGACTTGAAGATAGTGCTGTAATATCGTTGTTAAGGCGGTGGTGGATTCGAGCTGTGTTGTGTATAAAAAAACCGGCCCTTGCATGAGGAAAATACAGGAACGTGTACATTATGCTAATAAAAAAACTCCGGCCCTGTCTATTGTATCACAGACGTAAACGTATACATCCGTACTTTAATATTGCATCGAAACTCTAGCAGGGATAAACTCAAGTGAAGTCATTTCTGAATGCTAGGATTCGCAATCGAAAAGTACGATGAACATATCTTTGAACGTAGCGTTCACGGCATGCAACCGGTCCTGGAATATCCTAAAAATGACGGGAGCATCTAGTAATTTCAAATCCCCCAAGCATTTATTAACAACCCTTTTATCGATTAAACAAACATGTAGAGCGGGCTTGAACCAAACGGGGCAAGTATCAGCCATACGCACAAACTGGCGAGTTACCATTACTCTATTGCTGACAGACACGAGAAGCTCGTAATTAAGAGACAGTTTCCGCTGTAAGTAGGATGATGTTGATTCCAACAAAGAAGTATTACTGTGGAAGCTATGGAAGAATAGTCTAGGGACACTGACTGAACGAATATGGATGCTCGCACTGATGGCTTCGACTGTGACACTTATAATCGAACGATGAGCCAGGTATTACTGCTGGGAGACTCATTAGAAAATTGATCACCGAGTATAATATCCTCATGGATGGTCATAAAATATATCGTGAATATGAACTAACTCTTGAAGAAGTTAGTAATAGTCAGTGGATTGAGCTTCTATTAGCACTCGAAGACGATGCCACAGCGGGTAAAAGGGAGGGACATGTACCTTACCTTTGATACCTTTGATGACACTTCGGACGAGGTCCAGGCGACGTTATGCACGCCGCCCATCTTGTGCAGAGGTGATGCTGCAGTCCGTGACCAGCGGGGTGGGTAACAACGAGTTATCCCCACAGTTGACGTAGCCGCTTACAGCAGGTTTATCCGGCACTTTCAGTAAGCATGCGTCCAATACGTGTTTAAATTTCGCAGTTTCTGTACCGGTGACATTTCGAATGTGACGAGGCATTTTGTTGAATAATCTCGCCCCTCGGACTACTAAACTATTAGCATACTAAGTAAACATGATATGTCGACAAGCACTTCGAACTCACACCCGAGGGTGTTCCCATATAGGATCAACGCACATGGAAATGGGAGAAGGGAAAAATGGGAAGAACAGGTGTAGGATTAGCAGAAGTGTGAAATCGGAAAGAAGCACAGTGGACACGAAAGACAATGTCTCGAAGGCCTAGTTAATGGCTAACGTAACCTACACAAACTTGGGGGCGCTGATCCCTAAAACATAGGATGGGCAAGCCTAACCCTAGAGCCTATGACACATCCTATGCCTCCTGAGGGTGAGCTCCTGAACAAGAACAAATGTTCAAGTTCGAGACTGAGTATTACGTATGTCGTGTTGTGTTCGATAACTCGAATAAGGCCCACCGCCGCTATAATCATTACTCATACGGCTACGATGGCGAAGGTAAAATGGTGTGTAATTATGTCGGAGCACTCCGCAGTAGATATAAACTTGGTATCCATTTGAACGCTCATAAACAACAGGATTAAATTATCTACCGCTTAACTCGCCCACAAACGCGAGGAGTGAATAGCTTATGCGTCCAGCTCTCGCCCTTCAGGGTGTAGTTGGTCTCCATTGTGGTCCACCACTATACTCTTCCGTTGTCACACAGAGACTGAGCGATAAAATCTGGTAAAGGTGAAAAATCACACGTTGTCAAGATGTCAACTCCAAACTGAGGGATGAAATCTGCTAGGGGTTAACACTTTCGTCCGAATGGAAGATAAAAATGGACGATTTGATGTGCGAGATTTTATCCTTCTGATCCCACAGACGGGCGGATAACTGACCGATTTAGTCTGGTGCGATTAAATCTATTAAAATTGGGCGATCAAATCTCCTCGTGAATGGATACCTTGGAAAGAACAGAAAGGGTTCACTTCATCCCTACATTCGCTCATAACTCGGCGAAGTACGATTACCGCTATATCTTACGAAGTCTGGCAGGTAAAATGTTCAAGACTCCATTTCTCCCCGAAAACAGGTCACCGAATGTTTCATATTGAAATTATCTTAAATCAAGAACATTTTGGAGTCTGTTTTCTTGACGACTTAAATTTCTCTGCCTCGTCATTGAACACGCATGCAAAAAAATCTAAAGAACGCAGATCATAAATTTTCACAACTCGAGCAAAGCTTCAGCAATCAGAAAGGATTATGCCACTCAAATTATTGAAATGGTAACCATGAGACCTACTTTCCCTACGACCCAATGGCTTCAGCTCGAGTCTTTTCGGAAAAAAGTCTGCCACCCAAAGTGATGTAATGTACGCCACTGTGAAGTCATTTATTATTATTAAAACTTCACGCTTGAGCTCCCACGGGCAGGTAATACAATCTAAATGAATCATTTGCAACACCGGGAAGCCCAAAACGCTGCTAAAGGAAATCCAGCAAAAAACCATTAACAGCCGACTTAAAAGCCTGCAGGCCAACACGACCAAAAGCCGATGCCGGCAACAAATTCCAAACTTTAGCCGACCAGGGCACGAAGCACCGACAGAACTGATTAGTTCGACATCTGACAGCCTTCGTTGAGGGCAGGGAGAGAAGAATACAACCAATGCCTCTCATTATTGTACACCTTATAAAACATACAGAGTTCGGCAACCCTTCTCCTGTGGGACAGGTTCAATAGATCATTATCAGCACACAGTCTGCTGGCTGAACTTACAAGTCGGTCCAACAGACGTAAGTGAGCAAATCTCCGCGGAACACAAAGTCGAGCTCCGCGAGGTTCGCATGCAGTCCTCTAATATTAACAATAGAGGAGACGACACCCCCGAGCCCGACCCGGTCCCGGGTTTCTTTCAACGTCCCCACAGATAAGTAAAAGAAAGGAAAGAAAAAATAAAAGAACATGAATAGACAGAAATGTGCAGATAATTACACGTGCAGTAATTGGAGTCAACGCAGCGGGCTTTAGTTGAAAATTGACGAAACATTTGCTTGTTTGGAAACTTCATTTATACTTCTGGAACAGCCGGTATCATAGTTACACCTTCCTATGATAACCTCTCTAAATTTCGCAAGATTTTAAACACTAAATTTACCAACTTCGATCCTCCCACCTGATGAGCTGGAGAACAGCGAAACGCGCGTCGTGGGTACCAAAATTTCTTCAACTGCTTCTACAATCGTCATAAAAAAATTTGCCATCTCAAGAAAATAATTACAGAAATATACAAAGGAGTAAGAAAGAATCCCATAGACAGAAGATAAACTCAAGCATAATGAAGCACAAAAGCAGAATTGACAGTAACGATAGCTACAAAAGCGGCCAGCTATCTACGCGCCCCTGACCCTGCCGTCACCAGTACAGGCTTTGGCCGAAAAGAAGAAGAAGAGAAAGGATAGGAAAAGAGCATCAGGTGGTACTACC
>LQNS02276498.1:4835205-4847180 GCA_001587735.2 Parhyale hawaiensis | reverse complement strand
TCATTATCAGCACACAGCCTGCTGGCTGAACTAACAAGTCGGTCCAACAGACGTAAGTGAGTATCAGCAGCTGAAGCCCAGACCGGGGAGCAATACTCCAACACAGGCAGCAAAAACGCATAAAAACATCTGCTGACAACCTGACTGTCACCAAACACGGAATTCACCTTACGCAGTAGCCCAATCTTAGTGGAAGCACGTTACACCAACCTCCTAATATGGGGCTCAAAAGTAAGCTTCTCATCAAAGACAACACCAAGAATCTCCAAGGAGCTAGATTCATACAAAAACACATTTACCATAGGGTCCTACTTCAAATTTAAAGACAAACCCTCACACCACCTGTGTCCAGTGTTATTTACCGTTACCGATGCCAGGCCTGCTGTGCCTCATATATATGTAGCACTGGACAACACTTCAAAGTCCGTATTGACCAACATTTAGGTGTATCCAGCCATACCGGTTTACCACTTGCGAAACCCTCACATCCAGCCCCGTCCCCGCTTGCATGCTGAACGAAACAACCATCCCGTCAGCAGAAATGACATCTCCATCATAGACTCTTCCAATCCCATCGAGCTCACAACGTTGGAGTCCCTCCATATCCATAGAAGCAGACCTAGTCTCAACATCATGACCTCGGCAGTACCACTGCTTACGGTCAACACCTAGCCTCACATCTGCCGACTGAACGGGAGCTGACATTCGGCTCTTACCGCATAGCTCTGTTCATTCACATTTTAGACCCCTTTCCGATAATACTGATGCTTCCCTACTAGATTTGATAATAAAGGATTTTTATTGATAGGTTGTGTGTAGGTTTTCTGAAGATGGGATTGTCGTCCCGAACGTTAAAATTTAATTTTGTCGACTTCTATCTAATATTAGACATAAGTTCATTTCACACATATTATACAGAGCGATTTTCACATCATATAGTTGGTATTTACTTTGCTGGTGTTGCATGACGATCCCGATATGAAAAAAATTATAGCCAGGATACGGTGCCAAACGAAACGAGTAGGTCTGGAATTCTTAATTTAAAAGCATAGGCTGAACTTGGCCGGAGCTTCAAATGCAAGCGCTTTCACTCACCCTCTCTGAATTTCTTTACATGAGTTGGAATAGTTGGCCACACAGGGCGAAACGGGACCGTTGGGAATAGGAGTAATATTCCCAGTACGCCAACAACGAAGAAAATTTCTTAACCGTATCAGGTACCGGAAGATCACTGCAAGCTTGGGGGCGAAAACGTCAGCCAGCTGCTTATAAAACAAAGGAAACATGCCCACCGGATCCACACCTCAATACGGATCAAGGCCATCAAGCAGCACCTTGACTGTATCAGATCTGAATGCCAAAGAGGTAAAGTGAGCTACAGGGTGGCATCCATGAGGCAATGCGACAACATCTCTACTCTGCTTCCCGTCGAAGTGAGCCGACAAAAGCTCCGCCCTTGCCAAGGGATCAGTTATGATACCACACCTGGAGGCAACGAAGGTTCAGCACCGAACACTGAATCCTTCAGCTCACTCCACCCACGATGTGGATGGTCAATGCTCAGCAGAGACTCCCTGGAACGCTGCCTCAGACGATGTTCCTCCTCCTCATACACACGGTTAGCCTCAGCCCTACGATCAACATACGTCAATCACAACGTACGGTCAGGCGAAGGCCGCCATGCCCGATAAGCCGATGCCTGTAAACTAAGGCATATTCCGGGACCTCACAAGAATAGTCCTCTTATTGACAAATCTCTCCAAAAATGGACAAAGTTAAGTCGTTAAGCTCAGAGACAGGATCCTCACTGTGAATAATATTGCGCCAAGGTTACGTTCTCACTGCCCGAGTAATAGTCACCCCGTTAGCCCTGCTCTTAACGAATACCACTCTTCTGGCGTCTACCACAGGAACAACCTGATTAAGGTCCAAGGACACAAAAAGATGTGACTGGCTTGAAGAGCCAATAGGGGAGTCAACTGTCACCGTCATCAAGTCCGGGACATCAGTCATAACGAGGTCAAGACCGTTACCAGCAACATGGGTGGATCTGCGAACTAGCTGCACATAACTAGGCAAGGTGCAAAAGTCCAACGCAACCACACTATGACAATCAGTCGGTGATGCAGATCCTAACCAGTCCCTGTGGTGTGCATTAACATCACCCACAAAAACAAAGCTGACTTGGGACCCGTGCTCTGGATCGAGGCCATCGCCGTCAGTAAACAGTCATAAAGAGAATCATGAATTGCAGGGCTCCGATATAAGGAGAATAAATAATAATTCAGTCGGCCACATACCTTAACAACAATGATCTCAAGACAGGCGCATTCGTGCACTGACTGCCGGTAAGCACAGAATCCGCTCCGGACATAGACGGCCATTCCACAGAATCCAGGCCCCGATCCACACAGCTTGCGAAAAGAGGACTGAAAACCTACCAAGGCAAGTTCAGCGTCATGCTTTCTGCCAGACACAAATGTCTCGGAGCAGCATACGATATACCCACCACGGGACACAAAGTCGAGCTCCGCAAGGTTCGCATGCAGTCCTCTAATATTGCAATAGAGGAGACGACACCTCCGAGTCCGACCCGGTCCCGGGTTGCTTTCAACATCCCCACAAAGTATAAGGAAGAAAAGAAAAATAAGAGAACATAAATATACATGTGGTGACTCCATCAACCTCTCATACGCCTGCCTTTCACTGCCCGTGATTAGTACATAAGATAAAAAAGAAGAAAGAAGATATAGGTAGCGCAATTGAGAGGTAAGGAAAGGAGCTGAATGGGGAATGCCGGGCACACGGCTATGGCAACAACCAGGTGATCTCGTCTATGGTTGCCGTTGGCTTTATGTATGGAACTCATCCGCATTTCACACGCATTTTCTCTTATGAGGGTTCATGCAACCCCATATTCCCCAGGCTTATACGCCTGCCAAGTGGTAGCCGGTTGCAATGGGACACAAGTTTAATTGCTTGGAATCAACCCTGCGTTGGTCGCCTTTTCTGCCCCGTGCAAGACGGCAGTGGAATTATAAGTCTCCCACTCCAGAGCCCAGGGCAAGACGTTTAATGGTGCCTACTCAACAAAATGAGCTACAAGCAAAGAAACAGGAGAGACATATGTTATACACGTTTACACGACTAAGCAGTAAAGAGGATCACCAACAAAAGAAGCGCTACTGCACATGGTGCTTCTTGTTACTATTGCGTAGTTTGATGCCCTGGCGAACGCCTCTCTCGGCACCCTTCACCACAGACTTGAACTACCCATCATACTTCTCATATTTCGTCCTGTTCAGAGTGCTCTTACTCGAGGCAGTGGGGCACATAAGCGTAAGTGTGTTCGGCCTCTCCGTATAACATCACCCTGACCTTGCTGGGACCGGAACTCTGTACCGTATTCAACTTCGGCCTCTTTGACTTCTTCACAATTGGAAGGTCTATGGAGACATATTTATCTTCATCATTCACATCACATCGATCTCTTTTCCCGTTGCTGATCTTGCCAAACTGAGCGCCTTCCTTCATGCGCAACATATCGTCCATATCATGTACAGTAATGTAATTTGTGCTGTGAGAGGATATTTTATCCCTAATATTTAGAACAATTTAGAGCTTCCCAGACACAGGGTCAATGCTATAGCCACAATTTTCATCATCATCCTCGTCGTTCTTCGGAGCAGCGGTTTCTTTCATGTCATGGTTGCACAATGTACTCGTAGCCTCGGTGCCAAGCAAGACCAGTACTTCAACATCATAGTCACCATCGGCGATCCAGGCGGTGGATGGCTTATTCATTCGCGCCGCTGTTGGGCTTTACTGTGGGCTGTCGTTGCTATTTTGTTATCCCCTCGTAAAAGGTTCGCGAAGCGAATCTCTTGAATGCTCACAGAGTTTTGACAGGTTGCGGACAAGTTTCCAGAATCTGGCGAGACGACTGCTCTTCAAACCAGTAACGAAAAACACCCAAACTTGCATAGCCGAACAACAGTTGTCTAGTGTATGTAGGTTATTCACACCGAATTGAAACGATGCTGGTTAATCCGACTACAGTTGAAAATAACTGTTTCAAGCAGGTACCTCCCTAAACAAATATGCCTTTTATCAGTTATTTGCAGTACCTACCTACATTAACTTGCCTTGATGATACTTCCGACGTGGTTCAGGTGCGTTATGCACGCCACCCATCGCTGGAGCAGAGGTGTTGCTGCAGTCCGTGACTAGCGGGATGGCTAACAGCGAGTTATACCCTGAATGCACGTAGCCGCTTACAGCAAGTCTATCTGGCACCCTCAATTAGTATGAGTCCAGTAAGTATTTAAATTTCGTAGTCTCTGTACCAGTGACATTTCGAATGTGACGAGGCATTTTGTTGATAGTCTCGCGCCTTAGACCACAAAACTATTAGAATACTTTGTGGCTATCGCATCACCACCTGTTTTGATCGGAATGCGCACTTCACAAGTGCAACCAATAAGGTTTGAGTGTCTGGCCTGGATTTGCCGATTGACATTGACAATAATTCTTTCTATAATTTTCCGAATATATAGTCTTCTAACTCAAGAAGTTATGCACGGATTCTCATGAAATTTTCATCAGTTGTTTGGCTTATTACGAAGAGCAAATCAACAAGTTTTTGTGATAATGTGTTAGTTCGCTTTTTTGTCGCCGTTTCATTTATGCTTGCTTACTAAGTAACTCAAAAAGTTCTGAGGCGATTTTTATGAAATTTATGGGAGTTATTAGTAATGTTAAAAGACATGATTGAATTTTGACGCAAATTGGTTGGTCCGTGTGTGTGTTTGATTCGTGTTTGTCATCATGCTTTTCAGCAGCCTAATTTAAATAGTTATGAACGGATCTTCAAGAAAATTGCAGAAACTGTTATCGCAGTGGCCACAAAAAAGTTTACCCCTGTGCCGCAAAAACAAAATTATTGCATAATTTGCAGATAATTTTGTCTTCGTATTCCCCATTTATGGAAGGAAAGAGTTGGGTGGTAAGACGTGTGTGGCTCCACCCTGTACCACACAAGTTCCCGCTACACAGTCTGTCTGTGATCCATCAGAGCTCGATTATAATACACGTACGTTGCGTTGTTCCACTAGTCTCTACTTTGCTACCTTTTCACTTATTTTGACACCATAACAAAAACCACCAAATCATAATGGGTCGGAAGAAGCTTACCATTGAAGAAAAGACTCGGGCCCTCACCCTGATTGCAGGAAGTGCCCATGATCCGCGTAGCTGTCAAACTGAATGTCAGCCGAGTGTCCCCTCTTCAAGCTTCAAAAATCAGTTGCCGCACTTCCTGCCGGGACCATACCAAAACGCAATGATATGTGGGCGCAAGAGAGAGACTACAGCAATGACTGACAGGTTGTTGGTGAGAAAGGTGTAGCTCGCTGTTGTCTTTCTCTTGCGCCCACATCTCACTTTGCGTGGCGGTTTAGTCCCTGCAGGTAGTGCGGTAGCTGATTTTTTAAACTTAAGGAAGAACATTCGGCTGACATTCAATTCGACAGCTACAAAGTTCACCGGCACTCCCTGCTCGATTAGACTGAGGGCTCGAGTATCTTCTCTTTACTTCAGTGCTAAGCTTTTTCCGACCCATGGTGATGGCGTGGTGGTTTTTGGTATGGTGCCAAATAAGTGAAAACGTAGCAATGTAGAGGCCCGTGGACATGCGTAACGTACGTGTACGGTACTCTGCTCGAGCTCTAATTGATCAGACTGACTGCTTAGCGGGGATTTGTGTTTGGCGTGGAGGTGGTACAACACACGTCATACCACCCTCCTCTTATATGGAGAGGAATGCGAAACTAGAGTTATTGGAAAATTATGCGACAACTTAGTTTGTGCGGCACTGGGGTAAACTTTTTTTTTGCTGCCACTGTACTATCAGTAGGCACAGATGACTCGATTTTAGTGTCAAAACAAAGAAAATCATGGTTTTAGTGCCAATTTAAGAATATCGTCATCGTTGCCTTACCGGGCGGAGGTATGCAGTCTCAGAGTGCACTAGCTTGACCTTATTAGGTACGTTTGGTGTATTTTGGTCCGAAAATTATTTAAAAACACCAAGGGGAGCTCGAAACAAAATATATACCTATCCTTAAGGGGAAGGCATGAGAGTAAAAAGGTCACGAACCACTGGTGTAGACGGACTACGTTAGACGGAATTCACCCTGGGTTTAGTAACGAGCTTTAGTTTAGACGGGCAGGAATACGGTAACAGATCTGAGTTAAGTGGAACTAAGAAAGGTTGTAACAGGGCATATTAGGTGCAGTGCATTTTAGAAAGTAAAGGCATTCGTTAACCGTGGAATTTCTACGTGACCTATTAGTTTATGTAGTATGTATTATTACGCTAATATCAATGTCACTGTGTGTCACGCTCTTCAGTAGTAGATTGAGTAAATTAGAAGTCTTACTTCAAATGGGAAATATTTCACCCCTATATCAGAATTCTCCGAGGGTGGACGGTCCCGTATAGCTCTCGCGGGCCATCCGGCTTGCGTGAATCAGCCTCCTTTGACGGGCCGGGCAATATGATTCCTCTGCGGACGGTCCCGGTATCACTGCCACTGTCACCGCAATTTCAATATGTTAGGATATTGTGACATATATATGTGTGTGATGGGTCATTTAATTCAATTGGTTAATTAATTATTCCGTGCGATTAATTAATTGCCGTGTAAAAAATTAATTTACACAGTTTTTTACTAAAATATTTCTATCACAAATAACTGCTCTTTTGGGGAAATACTGGGGGCGAATCTTTTCCCTATTTAGTTCTCAACTTTGTTGCGGAACAATGACATGCAACTAATGAGGTGACAGCACCAGAGGGCAACAAAACTCGAGACATACGGTGTCCTGGCCTAAACCATAATCAGCCACGTCAGCCGGCCAGGCAAAAACAAGAGCGTTTTTATGGGTATTGACACAAGTTCATTCTTCTTTTTCCATAGTTTGTTCGTCTCTTACGCTGACACTTGTTTGAGCTGCAGGCGAACAGAATGGAAAAGAGATTGTCTGCGTAAATACACGATATAAAAGAAAAACATCAGAATTAGAAGAAAAGTTTTTGCGAAACTAGTTAAGGTATAGGTATTTCTTAAACTTCCGAAATAAGCTAAACATACAGCATGACAAACGTGTTACAACATTTCATTGTCATTGTACAAGACAGCTATAGCCTTCCAAGAAATGAAAGAGAAGGGACACGGAGCACGCCGACAGGCAAGTGAAATCCTTACACAAAGGTGCCCAACGAAAGACCAACGCTCACGGGGAAGGCAAGTCAGAAAAGGAGAGGAAGAAGAGACGAAAGCAACCCCAGAAGAAACGTGGGATCAGAAAGAAGCAAAGCAGCCGCGAAATACGTCATGGAAGCCTAGCCAACTGCCAAGGCAACCCACAGGGACCCGCTGGGTGCGCTGCTCCACACGTCTCAAGATGGGTGAACCTAACTAGCATCACTACACGAGAGAAGAAGGGAACAATTTTATAGGAAGGCAAATTGCCCAGAACCCCAACGAAGACAAGTCACCGATGTCTCCCCAGAATAACCTTTTGGACAAATTACATAATTCAATATTTCACACATTCACTTACTAGATACATTTTCAGGATAAAAAGCACGATTACCATTATAAAACTTACATTTATAAAAGCCTCACGGGATTTCAGCATCACTTTGTATTTCTGTAATGCTCTGCAAGCTAGGAATGGAAAGTATACTTTAATAGAAGACATTTATTAAAACAAACTATTCTCGGAAGCTAAATCAAACCGCACGCAACAACTTTTTAAGATAAAAGCTCGAAATTTAAGAACAAAGGAAAATATATACAACGACCATTTAATGAACACAAATAACTTTAAATTTCGGGAGTCTAGTAATTTATAATCAATTCGCCAGAAAGAAGAATCCTTATTTCAGCAATGGTTATAACTTTAATGAGAAAAAACTCTAGAAGTGAAAAAAGGGATCGCAAATCAGCTCGCACCATCTACAGCTCTAAACTTAAATTCCAACACGAACGGCCATAAAACACAAAAAGAACTAAAGTGGACGTCCGAAACTGAACAAACTTTCTTCGTATAAGTGTGGCCAAAATGAAGGTAAAAAGTTACATTGTTACATTAATCACGACTGTCATGACACACGGTATCAAGTTTATTATGTGGGGCTACGCTCGATTGAACAGTGACGATTGACGTATTGCTGATTTTATGACTAAGAAAACTCGAACAGAGAAATAGGTGGCCATGCATAAACTATCTCTTACATGCCGGCCAGGTTTTAGACAGTTTTGGCTTGTAAATTATTTGCTGCTGAACCAGAAAGATGCAGACGTGAACGTAGCTCAAGTTACACCGGACGCACAAGTGTAGTTTTTTATTTTTCTCTTCATGGTTTTAGAAGAGAGAGCTCAAAGTAAGTATAGCTTTCGTAATCGGGAAGCAACCAATGAGAGTAATATCTTAAAAAATTGCATTGGCTGGGCAACGAGAGTTGGCCCAAATATAGATTTAAGTGTGAAGATGACGGGATGAGCAGAGGGAAGTTAAATCCAGGACATTAAAATACGATTAGTTATGACAGAAAAAAAAAAAAATGGAAAGATCCGAATGGCAGCGTTCGGCAGGGGTTAGGAAAAGATTTTCGAGTCAGTTTAGGGCCATTGCTTGTTTTTGCCGCTGAAGTGGTATTATACAGTGGGTGGTGAAAATTACGTGAAACAGAGCGCATCCCAGTCTTGGGTGTTGTATTGCGCCTTTACTCCTACGGATTGCAGAGACGTTTACTCAACCATCTGCATTAGTTCACTCATTAATTTACAGCAACATGCAGAAATCTAGCATGACGGCCCTGAAACATTTTCGCCAATGGAATTAGAAGCGTACTCATTGGGCCATTTGACTAGTCATCTTTCGTCTATTTCACGCCATATGTCACTCTTTGATATCTGGCACCGTGCCACGAATCTTTGCTTTCGACTACATTGGGATTTTGCTATTTCTTGTGAATTAGTGGTCCCGGGTTTCATCCAAAGAATGAGTATTCATCGGTAACGATCAGCTCAGTTAGCATCCAGCGGACCTTCATTTTGGCCCAGGGTACTTCAAACTTCATCAAAGTTTCATCATTGTGATTTGGCCTCGCTATGGGACTGGACCCGATGTTCCACCCACGTAACGTAAATTTCGACGAGCAGCAGCCAGTGCAGTGGCAGTCTTACAATGGTTTATTACACTGCGTAATTGCATCAAAAGTTTTCCGACGATGTGATGGTAGCCCCTCCCTGGGAATGGGACAAGTGCAGTCGACAGCGTCAGGGTGAATGTACATTAATTTGCATCATTCTTCGTCCCGTGCATCGGGACAGCATTCCCCAGCGTTTGCAGCGCTATCATCCATTTAGGAAATCATTGAAAAGATTTCGCGACAGTCACCAACCACTCGAGGACAATGGACATCGGTAAGCATTGCTCAAGTGCGATGGGAAATGGCCGAGATTAGAAAACGATCGAATGTGTAAAATACTACAGCAGAAAATCTACTGAAACTATAGATTTAACATGAATGAAAAATGGAAAGGAAGGTATTACTGCCTCTAAAAAATGGGTTAGCGAGTAAGAGTGGGATAGGTTAAGATGTGCTTAACCGGTATACGAATTTATAATAAACCGGGTAACGCGCCGCTAATTGTGTCAAAATGTAATTTTTGTAACAATGTTTGTGACCTGCTTGGTCTACGGGGAAATGCTGGCCACATTTTCCCATGGATTAAGCAAAGTCTTTCTGGTGAACTTATTGTCAAGATAAATGCTTGCCGTTGCATACTGTACGGCATATACTGTATGTCATCACCTATGCAACGGTATGTAATTACCTCCGCCAAGGAGGTTATGTTTTCGTCGTGTTTGTCTGTCTGTCACCAAGATAACTCAAAAAGTTTTGAACCGATTTAAACGAATTTACAGGGATTGCTAGATATGTTAGGAGAACAAGATGATTAACTTTTGATGAAAATATGTCCATCCGTTCGTTTGTTTGTCTGCCTCATTTTTCTCAACACCATAACTCAATAAGTTAGGGATGGATTTTTATAAAATTAACACGAGTTGTTTGGTATGTAACAGAGTAGATGACCAAATTTTGGTAATGATACGTTAGTTCGTTCGTCACTGTTTTTAATTATGCTTGTAGCAAAATAACTCAACAAATAATGAATGGAACATTATGAAATTCAGAGGGATTGTTGGCTATATTAAGAGACAAATCATTAAATTTTGATGCAGATCGGTTTGTACGGTTGTATGTTTGACTTATGTTTGTCATAACGTTAGCAGTATAACTCAAAAAAACATGAACAGATCTTCAAGAACATTGCACAAGCTGAAATTACTATCAAAGGACACAAATGATTAGATTTTGGAGTTTATACAAAGAAAATTATGGCTCCAGAGCCACTTTGTAATTTTTTGCTACCGTTGTCCCGCTTGGCAGAGGTATGCGCTCTCAAAGTGCTTTAATTATGTATATGATTTCGATCAAGCCATGTAACTTGAATTTCATCCCCGATGTTAGTTTAAGCAGAGTCTTCGTTGTGAAATTATCGTCAAAATATATGTTAACCAGTGCATATTGCCAGGTTTAATTAAATATCATCATCTGCACAATGCTATATTATCATTTATAATTTCAATCAAGCCGTGTGAATTGAATTTTATCATTTATAATTACAGTCAAGCGGTGTATTGAATTTAATTACCGAAATCAGCTTGAGAGTCTTTTTTGTCAATTATCGTCAAAATATATGTGGGCCAGTGCAGATTGCCCGGTATAATTAAATGTCATCCTCTGTACAATGCTATGTTATCATTTATAATTTCCATCAAGTCGTGTAACTTGAATTTCATTACCGAAGCTTGGTGTACGTGAAATATCGAGCGCGAGTCGTGTGTCTTTCTTGAGAAATATCGTGAAAATAAATGTTACATTTGCATATTGCCCGGTATGAATGTCATAATCTATACAATGATATATTATTTACAATTTTGATCAAGTCCCGTAACTTGAATTTCATTACCGAAGCTTAGTTTGCGCAAAATGTCGTACGTGAGATGTGTTTTTAACCAGAACCTCCCAAAGCCATCATGGTGTAAAATTATGAATTTTGCATCATGATCGGTTGGGGCTGCTTTTTCATTTTCTCGCGGAAAAAATTAATGGCGATGACCAATCTCTATGAACAAATTTTACTTGTTGATAACATTATTTTGCGAGGATATTTGTTTTTGGTACGCAGAATTATGATCTATTTGAATTTCATTAAGATGTCTCTTTCCATCACCCGCTCTCTTTATTGTGTCAAGCGAATTTAAATATGTGTTCTCGTTGAGATTCGTTAACGTGTTCCATCGACTTTCTCCTTCCTTTTTCAGTGAATACTATGATATTTATGCCAATAAATTTTTATTTGCATATCGTGTGTTTCATTAACTTTCCATTGATGCAGAAGGCTCGTATCGATTTAGGTAAAGTTGTTTGATTCACCATTGATTGTAATGATTTTATTCATTCGTCAATTTCAGAGTCGTTATTGCATTATTTATTGTTTTCATTGTTTTGATTATTTGTTGTGATAGTGTGGAGGGTGGCTGGGCTGGCCTCCCAAAAATTATGGTGTCATGCATATCCTTTTATATTATTTCAAATCATTTGATACATATATATACATTCCAATTTTTTAATCATATATATATATCACACTTATTACACCATGACCTAACAAATACGGTGCAATAAGGTTAGTCGAGTTAGGTTAGGTCAGCATAGATTAGATTAGATTAGATTAGATAGGCGGCAGTAGACGAACCAAAAGGCCCATTCCCAAAGAGACACCGGGACTAACACCCCGGCTTCTTTGAGCTATTGCCATTATGTTAGTAGG
>LQNS02276498.1:4813887-4832949 GCA_001587735.2 Parhyale hawaiensis | reverse complement strand
AATCCTGACTCGATTCTTTGTATTTATTCTATTTAAACACAAGGGCGGACGGAGAGCCCCCTGTCTGGATAATACCAGGTGTTGACGGGACGAGAAACTGTGATATATATATATCGATAAACTAGAGTACCAGCGCTGACCAAAATGACAACGATGAATTACTGGAGACCCTTTTTAAGATCACATGCTTTAGTAACTAGTATTTCTCAAGGATACGTTGTAACAGATGACTCAAATTGTTATAAAAGATAAGTGTTCTCTTTTTCAATTCATATAACCAGCACAATTGTCCCCCACCGCAGGTGACATGCGGAAAAATCTTCCATCATCAAGCAGCAAAACATTATTGAATTCAATTAGATTCCCCGTGACGTATCAATGACACCGAAGGATTAGCATTCAGTCCATTTCGGTTTTTCTCTTGAAGCGAAGATTGCTCCGTCAAAGAAAGACAGCAAGCATGAATAAATAATTGTGTCTAATGACCCGAGAGAAATCATCGGTTCAAGTGGGCTTCGTTGATCATCGACTGAATTTTTCCGTCGTAAACTGAGAGCAGACATATGTTTTGATGCATGGAGAAAGTTATAAAATCAGACTCCCGTGGCAGCGCTAATAGAAGCTGCGAATATTTTGATTGTTTCGATGTCAAGAACTGCCTCAAGCAAGATATGCATCCGGATAAAGGAAAAGGCTTTTACTTCTGCCATCACCTGCAAAATGGTCATCGATCTCCAACAAAACGCTACATAATTACAAAATCTAAAACCTGGTCTATTTCTCGTCTTTGTCGATAAGAGTGTGACTAAAAGCAAATTAATTAAATATGTAAGCACACGTCCTTCATTCTTAGTATCGATTGTA
The DNA here is from genome assembly GCA_001587735.2 of Parhyale hawaiensis. Taxonomy (NCBI): domain Eukaryota; kingdom Metazoa; phylum Arthropoda; class Malacostraca; order Amphipoda; family Hyalidae; genus Parhyale; species Parhyale hawaiensis. Next base: position 4,832,085 of record LQNS02276498.1, on the reverse strand, counting down.
TGCGTGTGCTTCTCGTCGTCGTTTGTACACATTGTTAACAGTTGGTAGAATTTTGGACGTTATTATCAAGTTAACTTCATCTGAATTAGCAACGGCTTCTATCAGACGTTTGCACAGTGTCTCTATATAGTAACAGTTTATGTACTTTATGAAAGCAGAGATAATTTGTATTGATATATGTATCTAGTATCCGGGTCGCAGTGTGATAGCTCAGCGATACATCTAGATTTTTGACCTGACGAAGGCACTAACCAAGGAGGTTTAGATCAGGTGAGCGCGGTGGCCAAACTATCACCTTCTCTCCATGGGACCCCAAAGAGTCCAGAAATGCTGTGGTAGTACGGGCAGAGAGAGAAGGCGCGTTATCACGCTTGAAAATCAAGTTTCGAACTAACAGAAGGGGCATGTCCTCCAACCATGAGACCAAGGCGTCCTTTAACATGTAACAATATGATGCAGATGTAATTTTCACGCTATGACGTACTCTAACCGGACCTGTAAGTCGATCTCCAGCCCATATCACAACACAACCTCCCAGTTGTTAATGTTTTACACTTTGATTACACTCACCTCCAGGTAGCACCCAACCTATACTCCACCCATCAGGTCCGTCAATTGTGGCCCGGGTTTCGTCGGTGAAAAGAACCTGATTCATCATGATATTTATGTATTTATCTGCCCATTCCATCCTCAAAATTCATGTCTCGGGGTCAGAGGAGGCAACTTTAGAGGCGATTTGACAGAAGCAGTGGAGTGAAGAATTTTATTTATTCCAATTTTAGGCACTTCAGGAAGCCCAGCAGCCGTAAAGATTGATTTCCTTGTTTGCCCGGTGTTTTACGTTACTGATGAAGAGCATTTACCCCGTCTCTATCAGTAACAGTCTTCGAATGCCCAGCATCTGATCGTTTTTCCGTGGTGAAGGGTCCTTCATAAATCTTGCCACTGTGTCAATATGGCGTAATATTTTTCGGGCAATAATAATCAAGAGAGGTGCCTTTAGTAGCTTCTTTGATGATAATTTCTTTATCTTCGTTAGCTTGAGCTTTTCCACGTCCCATTTTAGCAGAATATACAAGAAGCTATTACTGTCGTTCACATCAAAAAGAGAAAAGATGCGAAGAGTTGTCAATCAGGAGACAAAGCAAAATGTAAACAAACTCAACAGTGTTGCCATAATATGTCACGATTTTCCTGCAAGTTTATTGCAAATTTGGTGGCACAAAAATGAGATATATATATGGTCAATTTTGTGCTAAAGCTATTATTTACGTTCAAAGTGTTATTAATTACTAGGAAAACCTTGCATTGTTGCATCAGATTGATGATCGAAGCCGTAGCATAGATACCTCAGCTTCATAATGCTGCCTGATTTGCATTATTTTCAAGATTTTACCGACTTTCTTCCAGGATCTTTGATTGATGACAGCTGCTGAGCTTCAATTCTATTCGCTCTAATTTCCTTATACTGTATCTACTATTGAAGAGCGTAACACGCGAAGGAACAACGCTATTAATATAATAGATTTGTATAGTGTTATGTTTATAGTGTTTGTCAATTTGGTCGTTACTACGGTACTAACACTGTCGAACATATTTTTTGTTCCTGCATTATTTCCTTTACGGAAAATGATATACCAGTATCGTCAATTGTCTAGCTTCCAAAATGTACATCTGGGTCGAGTCAGAAGTTTTTCCCGTCATCGATTTTGAACAAAAGGATTTTTCGATCCGATCTCCTATGCACAGTAGATCTGCATCCAGTGATGATACGCAACAGGTTAGCGTAGTGACGAACGCGGCGGACGTACGTGGGAGCGGTGACGCTCCATGGTCATTCGATCGTATAACTAAGATAAGGAATATTGAATGGCAAAAACTGTACAGAAAGCCCTTAGAAACTACACGATCAAGAGTTTTGATAAGGGTATGATTAAGAGAAGCGCCAATCCCCATTCATCCAGTTGCATATGGCCAGAAAATTTGGTATTTCCCAGGAAATTATGGGGAAGAAACTATCGTGTTGAATGCTCCTATCACATTGGCGATGCCATTTCGTAGGATGATAAGCACACAATTTTTAATTCAATAAACTACATTGCTGGGCAAGCTTACCCTTTGTTGTTACCATAAGTTACCTGGACAATGATTCAAAAGGCTCGAACATTTATTTTTCTTCGAAAAAGACGAATAAAAATGTACAAGGTGGTACGGCGGCAGAGTTACGTTCGGAAAAGAAGACAAAACATGTTATGTTAGGAATTAGAGATGTATAGGCTACACTAGGTTAGAGCAAGGGATATCCTTTTATTAAAGTAAAGCAAGTAGAAGTTAATTATATCAACTGCGTGCAATACGTAAAAATACACGATGGTCACTGTTATAAAAGTATTCTGCAGCTATGAAGTTTCATAAAGCAGAGGTGAAGATATAACGTTAATTCAATACTTTAGTACTTTAAACGAGAAAGCTAATAATTTGCTACTGTTCAAACCTATAAATTCATGTTCAGCACAAAAATGCCTAACAGACTATAAAGGGTCGTGATCTGAGTAGATGTTGAAGGGAACTAGGCACTCGACAGTAAATCTGCAGTTAGCAGAGAAAGACAGTTGCTTCACGATGCTACCAAAAGAGTGCTATTCACAGAAGTATTAGCTGCTTTGAGAAATTAATAGCAAACCACAAGTAAAACATGGCGAATCACAGCGTAACTTTTCAACGAACATACCACTACCTTCCATTTATTTCCTAACAGTTTTGGTGTTTTAATTCCAAAAGTAAACAAAGCAATTATTAGTCAAAAAGCTAAATTTTCACGCACTAGTTACACTGCTTGCCATTATTGCGCCGCGCGTCGCCGATGGTCTACAGGTAGCTAACATGCTTAATTTAGCATATTTTAAAACATAAGAAAATCTAATCACCGTAGGCATAAAAATCCTTCATCCTTATTGAAATATTAACGGGTCTTTTGAAAAGACTTTCATCAATAGGCTCACTTTAAACGGCAAGCTGCAGTTCGAAATTTGGGCAAATGGCGGAAAATACAAAAATTTTACGCTACTAAGGGCTTTCAAATAAATTTTTTCGAGAGTGCTTCACTTTGAGGGAGAAACTGAGAGACGATAAACAGCAGCTTGGTGTTACAGCGTTTGCCACAACGCATCATCGGCAGTGTCATTTGGCCCGTCCCGTCCTGCATGTGGCGTAAGAGACAACCAACGCAGGGTTCATTCCATGCGACTTAACGTGTATCTTTTCTCATTGGCCAGCAGCTGCCGCTTGGCAGGCGTATGAGCCTGGAGAAGGTAAGGTTGTGGGATCCCTCAAGCAAGGAAATGCGTATGAACCCCATAGAGCCAACGGTAACCATAGAAGAGATCCCCTGGCTGTTGCCATAGCCGTGTATCCGGCATTCCACAGTCAGGTCCTCTTCCTACCTCAAGATGGCACAATCGAGATTTTTTCTACTTCGTTCTTTTTTCCCTCTTCTGTGAATAATCCCGTGCAGTAAGTGGTAGGGCCACGTGAGGTCGATGGGGCACACATGTCTAGCGTGGCTTTCGTCCCCCAGAACCTGGCGAACCTGGGGGTTGTATAAACCTTGTTCGGTTTGCAGCTCAGCCGAGTGGAAAGTACTTCCAACTATGCTGATCATCTGTTTAAGGAATTCATTTCATCTATTTAGTACATTTCGGTATATTACTGTACATTTCTGCGTATTTCTCTATATTCCTGTGCATTTTTGTATACTGTATATCTATCTTTATTTCTCTTCTATTTTGTGCTGACATGAGAGTAACCCAAGACGGGTCGGGTGTGTCGTCTCCTTTATTGTAATATTAGAGGACTGTAGGCAAATTGCCGAGCTTGGCTTCGTGTCCCGTAGTGTGGATGTCGTGTGCTGTTCCGAGACTCTTGTGTCGGGTAGGAGGCACGACGCGGAGCTTGTCTTGACGGGTTTTTAGTCCCCTTTTCGCAGGAAAGTGGGATAGGGACCGGGATTTTGTGTCATGGCCGTCTATGACCGGAGTGGTTTCTACACTTACTGAGAGCCAGTGTTTAAGTGCACCTGTCATGGCATCATAGTTGTGAGGGTGTGTGGCCGTCTGAATAATTTTTATTTATTCTCGTTGTGTCGGGCCTCTCAACTGAGGATATTTTGTATGACTGTTTGCTGAGAGCGTTGGCCATGATCAAGAGTACGTATCCTAAGTCAGCGTTTGTGTTTGTGGGGATTGTTAATGCCTACCACATTGACTGGTTGGGATCAGTGTCACCGGCTGATGGCCATGGTGAGGCTGTGTTGAACTTTTGCACCTTTTCTAGTCGTGTACAGCTTGTCTGTAAGTCTGAGCATTTTGTTAGGAAGTGTCTCGATCTCGTCGTGACCGATGTTCCAGACTTGCTGACTGTGTGCGTTGGCTCCCCTATTGGCACTTCAGACCTCTCACATTTTGTTGCGGCCCTAAAGTTGAACTGGGTTGTTCCTCTTGCCGACGCTAGTGGAGTGGTCGTTAAGAGTAGAGATAACTGGGATGCTGTCCACATCGTTGGTGGGGTGAGCTGAAGGGTTCAGTTTTCGGTGTTGAATTTTTGATACCGTCCTTCGTTGGCCTTAGTGGTAGTATCATTACTGATGCCTTGGCTAAGACGGAGTTCTTATCGGCTCACTTTAATGGGAAGTAGAGTAGAGATGTGTTGTCACTGTACCAAGGATTTTACCCTAAGCCGTGTGCTCAGATCTAGTGCTATCAAGGTGCCTCTTGAGAATCTTGATCCTTATGGAGATGTGTACTCGGTGGCTATGTTTCCTCTGTTCTATAAGCAGCTTGATGGCGTTCTCACCCCGAAGCTTCGAGTGGTCTTCCGAAGCCTGGTACGGTTAAGAAATTTTCACCGTTCTTGGCGAACTAGTAATATTACTGCCATTTCAAAAAAAAAAAAAAAAAAAGATCCGGTGTCGCCCATATGGCCAACTGCCGACCTATTACGCTGACGGTCATTTCGTCGAAGTTCTTCGAGATATTGGCAGCAACGGGTTTACTACCTGCAGGTAAATGTGCGTACAGAACTTGTTTGGTCTCTGTGACGCAATGTTGTCGGTGTCACGCCATTTATAGTCTGCACTGAATTGTCGGTCTTAGGCACGCCATGTGCAGTTGGATTTTAGCGCAGCGTATGACGGAGTCAATCACACGGGTCTATTGTACTACGTAGTTGGAAGTTGGAGTCAGTTAATGTGGGTGGAAGGGTTCAGTCAATCGTTCGTGAATTTATTTCTGAGCGAACGCAAAGTGTGTCTGCTAACTTTTTTAGTGCCACGTTCGTGGGGGAGTCTCACCTTCACCAGGATAGCGTTCTTGACCCGCTATTGTTTATTCGGTATGTGAGTGACATGCTCTCTTCGCTAGAAAATACGATGGTGAACTATGCTGACGATTTCACTTCGATAGCAGTGATAGTTACCCCCCGCATGCGTAGTGTTTTCGCCCAGTCTCTGACTAGGACCTGTCGTGCATCAGTGCCTGGTGCTGGGCCTGCAGTATAAAGCTGAATTTTAGTATGACCAAATCTATGATCGTCAGTGGATCTCGGACACTTTTACCGCAGCTTCCTCATCTGAAGATAAATGGCACTGTGCTCAAGAAGTTTAACTCCTTGGAGATTCTCGCTGTTGTCATTGATGAGAAGCTTACTTCTGAGCTGCATATTAGGCGACTGGTGGCACGGGTTTGCAGTAAGATTGGGCACCTGCGTAGAATAAATTCTGTGTTTGATGACAAAGAGGTAGCCCTCAGACCCTCACCGGTCTGGGCTTCAGCTGCTGACTGTCACTTGCGCCTGCAGGCTGTACGCTGAGAGAGATACCTATGGTGAATTCGGGATTTCTTGATGTGGGCAACGTGTAGTGGTACCCAATAGGGTAACTTGGGCTACCAAACACAATCTCACGGTAGCAGTTTAATTATGTTCCCCACATCGGACCCATGTGGGTTCATGGGAGTTTCCTAATATTGGCAACGTGTGGTGTTTCCCACGTAGGCAACAAATTGGGTACCCAGCTATATCCCGTACTGGCTAGTATAATGAATTTTACATTTAGTTGCAAATTATCATCTATACATATTTTATCTTCAAGTTGTATGTTATCTATGTCATAACATATACAGCAAAAATAACTACCAAGCTTTAGGTTAAGCGCTGGTCTGATCTGCCATGCATGTCTTTGTTCTTGGTAGATAAGTTAAGGCGTTAATGTAAGGCATGTGTTACATATATGTAGCCGGTACGATTCCAAGTTAAGAAAAAGAGGATTTAGTGGGAAACTCATGGGATGCTCCTGGAATATGCAGAGGCAAATTCTGGGTTTCTATGAGATATCTAAAAACTTTGAACAAGTAGTAGAGTCTCAACGTGCATTCACATGTGCCCCACTGGCTGTAAGTGGATTGGGGACTAATGGGGTCTCCTGCCTCTATCGGCCGCAGAAACCGACCCATTTGGGATGTGCGTCCCCAGGTGCTGGATATCCTATGCACGATATACTAAACATTAGGTCGCCCTAGATGAGCTCCACTTAGTTATAAGTCAGCTAATGTTAAGGAAGTAATGGGTCTGCCCTATAGGAACTCATATGCGCTGCACGATTTTGGGGTTCATCTCGAATGTGAGTGAGCAAATGCTGAGTTTTTCATGTCGGATCCACTCAAAAATTTTGAAGAAAAGTGTCGCTTGCTGGTTTTACATATTTGCTGTGGTCAGCGGCAGAACATGATAAAACATTGTTTAAATAACCAGACCAAGTCTCCTCTGCAGATACCAAATTACCCAGACGCACCTATGTGGAACTATATAATCTGAATCTACGATTCATGACTTCATGAAAAATATAGATTTAATGTACAGTTTTCACTTTGCCCGAAGATATTTTTTCTACACAATACACTGCGAATCAAGCAAGAATCTAATTGCGCTTCTCTGAGAACTAAGATTTGCTACGTCTTATACCCTTGTTAACCTCGTCGTTTGGTTCATCGGTATCATCAGTATTATCGCCAGATCTCCGTTCTCTGATTCCGAAGGGGGTGCTAATGCCTAAGATGGTGATGCGCCAAATCCTAATCATGAATGATTTCGAAGAATTCTGGGCAGTCTCACAGCTTTCATCCTTAGTTTTTTCAGCACGGTTAATCCATTGTTCGTCATTAATTACGGAGATCTGTGAAGTCCAATCCCAATTTGTGGAGATCATCAAATTTGTTGAGCTGTAATTCCTTCAAAATTCAAGCATCCATGACAATTCTGATGGCAGTGTTACGCAACGAATTCACCTATGTACCACGAAGTTGAGCTCTGTCGCTAATGTTCTAATACAAACGGAAGAGTGTGTAGACTTATGTTTTCACTTTGACACTACCAAAAACCACTCTGTTATTGTTATAGACTAGCTACCATTCCCTGTCGCACTTTTACTAGGTAGAGATTTTCTATTCTGCTTTGACGCGAGCACATATTTCACTTGGTGGGTCACGCGTCAGAAACAACACCGACTCAAGCTTGTGCTCGGTGTGCTGGGCTGGCGTCCGACTGATCTTGAACTGCTGCCTCACGGTGTACAACACGTGCGCTTAGTCCTTGTGAGTGTTCATAGCTGAAGCGTAAAAGCTCCGTGCTGCAGTGGCTCCGACCAAATCTTAAGTTGAGTATTTTTATTGCTTTGTCGATGCTGTTTTGTTTGGCAGAAAGTAGGATTACTTTTACCTTTGATACCTTTAATGATACTTCGGACGAGGTCCAGGCGACGTTACGCACGCTGCCCATCTTGAGCAGAGGTGATGCTGCAATCCGTGCCCAGCGGGGGGGGGGGGATAACAGCGAGTTATCCCCACAGTTCACGTGGCCGCATTACAGCAGGTTTATCTGGCACTTTCAGTAAGCATGCGTCCAGTAAGTGTTTAAATTTCGCAGTTTCTGTGCCGGTGACGTTGCGAGTGTGACGAGGCATTTTGTTGAATAATCTCGCCCTTCGGACCACGCAACTATTAAAATACTCTGTGGCTATCACATCACTACCAGTTTTGATCGGAATTAGCACCTCACACGTGTGACCAATACGGTTTGAGTGCCTGGCCTGAATTCGCCCATTGACATTGACAGTAATTCCTTCTGGAATTTTCCGAAATGTATGATCGTACAGCGCTCGAATCTCTTTTGAATTAAGTACATTTGAAGTTGAGCCAGTCTTTCGCGATAGTTTGAACCTTTCATGCCTCGGATTTTGGCAATGAACGATCTCTGGATAGCCTCAAGGCGCTCCAAATCTTTCCGTTTGCTTGGCATCCAAAGATGTGAACAGTATTCAATCCTTGGCAGTATCAGTTGTTTCCATAAGGTGAGCATTGTCTCTGCCCTTCGTGAGAAAATTTGAAGCACCCATCCGTTCCACTTCTTACCTAGGCTAACAATTCGAGCCACGTGATCTTCAAAAGTGGCATTATCTTGAATTCTCAGTCCAAGATCCCTTGAAATTTGCTTTCTCTCGATTTCGGTCCCATCTCTCGTCGTGTAGGACGTAGATTCAGTAAGGGAGAAGTTTTTCCCGTATCGTAAAAGTTGAAATTTGATTCATTGAAAGTCATGCTGTTAGCTGATTTCCAATGAAAGATGTTGGTTAGGTCTTGTTGCACATTCTGTACGTCTGCCGTTGATTGTATCTTTGCTAATATCCATCAGTGTCATCAGTGAGCGATGAGAAAACGGCAAACTTGCATTAGGGCCCCATATCATTTATCATGATAAAGAAGAGTATTGGACCAAGTACGGTGCCTTGTGGGACTCCACTGAGTACCGGCTGTCGTTTGGACACTTTATTATTTACAATTACACTTTGGGTTCAGTTTGTCAGAAAAGCTTCGATCCATCTAAGACATTTTCCACGGATGCCCATGTTGAAGAGTTTGACTAGCATTATTCCATCGTCTACTTTATCGAATGCTTTGGCAAAATCTAAATATAATGCGTCCACGCAATACATTACCACTACACTTTTGCCTTGGCATAGTAGGTCGAGAATACAGTCATAATGCTGAAGCAGCTGAGAAGTGGTTAATTGAACGTTTATGGCGAAAGCCATGTTGATTTGATGTAAGCAGCTTATTGCTTTCTAAATGATGTACAAGGTGTTTCCTAAAGACCCTTTCAAACGTCTCCACTATATGGCTAGTCAGGGGAACAGGTCTATAGTTGGCTGGATCCATGCTATTTCCAGCTATAGGAATGGATGAAATAATTGCGTGCTTGTAGGTGAGTGAAATTTCTCCATCATCCATTGATTTCCGCCACATAAGGTATAGGGGGTAAGAGATGCTTAGCTTGCACATCGTAAGGATTTTTGCAGACACAACATCTGGTCCCGCTGCACTGTTGCCGCTAAGTTCAACAATGGCTAGTTCAATGCTTAGTTTTCTGAACTCGAAGTCCGTTTGGTAGTTTGTAGTTAAATCAATTCTTGGGATTTCAGGATTTAGAATTATGTCACTGAAGACTTTTTGATATCGACGGCTTAGTATTTCGCTCATTTCCTGGTCATCCATAACAATAGATCCTGTATCATTCACCAGAGGCCCGATTTTCGATTTTATCGAGGAATGATGCGATGCATAGGCAAAAAAAATATATGCAATTGCTTTTAGTTTTTTATCTGGCTTTCTTTTTTCTTTCTTGTTTTTCTTCATCGTGTGATGTTGCAAGCTGACATTCTATCTCATCTAGCTTCCTTTTGATCTCGGATTTGCGCTGTAGTAATTTCGTCGATTGCTTGCATTTAATCAGTTTTGCTCGTTTCTTAAGTAGTCTATTACAGAATTTGTGGTGTCGACATCTATGAATTTTTTCATAGATTTTTTCTAATAAAATATTTCGAATGTTTCATTGATGCTTTCACTTTCTATTGAGTTATTTAGAAGTATATCCCAGCTTACTGACTGCAGTTCTGCATTCAAGCTGTCCCAAATTATCCTTTTATCGTGTACGTTCAAGTCCCGTAGCCTGGTGATGGAGTTTATTTGAGAATGTTTCTGCGGTCTATGGGAATCGGCTTCACCAAGCTGAGTCGTTATTTCAACAAGCCTATGATCAGGTAAGGTTGTATTATAGATTTTAATATTCTTAATCAATTGAGCGGTATCAACGAAGAAAAGATCTAAAACATTTTTATTTCTCGTAGGTGAAGAGATCATTTGGGTCAGTAAAAATTTTTCCATCATGTGCACTAGAGAGAGAGCCTGATCTTTTTCATCTCTAGTGGCCGATGATGTTCTGGATAATACAGTTTCATCTGGCAAGTCTGTCGTTAGCCATTTTTTGAAGGGGAAGTTGAAATCACCAGTTATAATCAATTGATACTTGCTCTGAACTTCTTTGCAATGTGTGTTGATCACTTGCAACATTTCGGCAAATTTTTCGGTGGTACATTTTGGCGGTCGATAGCACACCACGCACATCAATCTAAGTTTTTCAATAATAATAATTACGATGCCCTTTTGAATTTATGTGCCAGGCTCCCATGTTTTCCGTGTTGTAAAATATCACTATTTTCCCACCGTCTAGAAGTATAAGTTCATTAAGGTATTTCTCGGCTCTATGTAGCCTAGGACTATTATAGTTAATTCAAAGTTTAGGCCACGCTATTTATGATCAGCAAAAATTCCATTATTATTGAATGGGCTGCAAAGTATGTCGTTGTAAATTTCCTTGTTTTACTAAAGAAACACAGTTGCTTAAATTCTTGAATTTCATTAAAAATGATAGTCCAATTATGTCAAAGATTGTTCTACATTGCCCAAAGCTATGTAGACGACCATTACATATTAATAAAAAGTTCGTAAGTGAACATGGTTCTTACGTGTCTAGTGCTAGTATTATCAAGTTGCAGTGCATTCACTGAAACCTTCATTGTTTCTTAAAACTACAAGCGCGCAGGAAGAAGGTCGTTTGCCCCTTGCCGCCCCATTCGTTAGTCGAATCATGTGACAGACTCATACCCACTCTGGTAAGCATTCATGTCGATCTATTTGCAGATACAAAACGGGTTTATACAAAAGATCGTATTCATAGAAATATTAGGCACGTAATATTAATAAAAAGTGTTGTGAAAGTGTTGGACGTGGCTCGTTGACAGTAATTATTTATGGTTCAATAATTCAGAATCTCTCAATTTTTCAGAGTGTGTGTTTTCTCATGGTGCTTTGTGTCTGCCAATCTGAGCATAGTAATAGATCGTATGTGTTCTGTTACTTCTAGGTTAGCCTGGGCATTCAAGAGTTTTTGGTTCGACAGTCATTGCCCTTGGAAGGATCTACAACGCACGCTGAAACCTGGGCGTCCTGTTTGTAGTATGCCGATCTGCCCCATTCGCTGTTATGTATTACTCCTCGCAATAAGTGCTGAAATCGTACTCGATCATTTCAGTTCTAAGTCGCCACCGAACACTTCGGTGCTGAATTGTCCTTGATTACTCCAGTGCTGATTCGTCAACGATCACTTCAGTGCTGATTCGTCAACGATCACTTCAGTGCTGATTCGTCAACGATCACTTCAGTGCTGATTCGTCAACGATCACTTCGGTGCTGATTCGTCAACGATCACTTCAGTGCTGATCCGTCAACGATCACTTCAGTGCTGATTCGTCAACGATCACTTCAGTGCTGATTCGTCAACGATCACTTCAGTGCTGATTCGTCAACGATCACTTCAGTGCTGATTCGTCAACGATCACTTCAGTTTTGATTCGTCAACGATCACTTCAGTGCTGATTCGTCAACGATCACCTCAGTGCTGAATCCTCCCTGATCATTTCAGGGCTGAATCACCCCTGACCTCTTCACCGCTGAATCGTCCATGATCTCTGGAGCCGCATTGCCCTTTTTTTCTTCAGTGCTGCAAAGCCTTCCATTTTTTCGGTGCTGCATCGCCCTTGATTTCTTCAGTGCTGCATCGCCCTTGCTTTCTTCAGTGCTGCATCGTCTTTGGTTCCTTCCGTGCTGCGATTTCCTTAGAGCCGCATTAACCTTGGCTTCTGCAGTGATTTGCTGCCTTGGATCTGCTGCATCAGATATGGTACAATTGGTAAATGTTTGTACTTCGATTTACTGTTGTTCCAGTTCAAGATGCTGCCCAGTATTTACTGATAATCTTCTCACCGTAACATTTCAAAAGCTAGTACTTTAAATAAATAAATTGTTTTGTTAACGAGTTTTGAGGAAGTTAACTGATCGATTTCTGTATTTAAAATTTTCGATAACATTAAATACTTTCTCTTTATAACATTTCAAGCCCTGGTGATCCAGTGAAATATCGCAGCGGGGCTGAGTGGGGTAGACGGAAAGTAATATGTTGGTTAGGTTTGCCCTGGTCTGCCACCTACCCCTCACACCGAGGGGAGTAAATTCCTCGGTCTAGTCCTATCTTACTAGTCATGAAAAAATGAAATCAGGAGTGCTCGAGATGAAAAACTTCCAGTCCTTCGAAAGCCTCCAAGTCCCCCGTGTTTTCACACTTTGAATATGAAGTTATTGTGTTTCTTAGTTTCGTTAGCGGAAGAAAGTAAGGACTTCCTTACATCACTCATGTACGATCGTTTAGCTCCTTAAAACATCTTTGGCTTCGCTAAAGAACCATCTGTCCACATATTTCTTTAAGTTCTTGCTTTGTTACGTTGATGACGTCTACTGTTTTAGCCTAATTTTCACATATCACCATCATCTAGAGACTAGGTTGCAACGGACCGTAATATCTAGCTTTCAACTCGGCTTGCACGAGTGCAAATCCGCTGCACTGTCTCAAATACGTAGGACACGTAGTAAACATAAACGGTGTTAGAGTCGATCCTGAAAAAACAAACTATGAGTACGCTTCCGCCTAGAACTGTGAGGTTAGAAGGTTTATGGGTGCGTCGGATTATTTCGTAGATTCACTTAACGAAAAGGATGTACGGTTCTTATGTTGTGAACAGACAGCCTCTGATGCCTTGAAAGCCAAACTTGTCAGAGCTCTAGTTTTGGGTGTTCCCGATTTTGAGAAACCATTCTTTCCCAAAACCGATGACTCTTAGGACTGCTTTGGGGCCCTGTTGAGCCAAAAGAGTCCAGCGCTTGCGAAAAAATCACTGCTTACTACAGCCGCAAGCTTAAACTCTATGAACAATATAACTAGTGTCTGAAATCCAAGAATTCACCATCCATAACGCCATCCTTTTCATTTATCCATACTTCTATTAAAAAAAATCACTGTCATAAGCGACACAAGCTAAAGAAGTTAATGTTTTCGAAAGAAACGAGTGTTCCCAGAATCGTCAGCGCGAACCTCCTGCTTCAGCAATACAACTTAACTATACGGTTGACTTTAAATCCGGTGTGAACAATAAATCCCAGATTTTATGTCTCGTCTCGAAGCCGAAGAAACCGACGAGAAATAGATCACTCAACAAGCGGAGGCCCAAAATAGTATTGCAGCGGTAGAGTGCATAGAAAAAAGACTGCGCTAAGCGAAGCAGATGAAGGGGCTACCCTTCGGACACGTGATGGCGGAGCCTAGGACTGTGTGGTGTGCGAAGCGGACCCGAACAACCCATTCTAAGATATAGATTTACTGAAAAACAACAGCGAAATATCGCTTCTGGAGCACGTCATGGATTTTCTAGAAAAGACTCTCGCTAATAATAAGATAGGTAATCTCGAGAACTTTTTCAATTAGAAAATTCTTTGTAGGCTTTCGACTTTCAGGTCCAACTTGCAGCGTTTCAAGGAATCGCCCGTGGTTATTAGAATTTTAGCGCTGCTAAAGCGCTAAATATTTCTCACGATAACGATATCGTAGCCCATGCTGGCTTCTTATGCACCTTGAAGCTGGCCGGCAATTTTTTTTTTTTTTCTGCCCTACCAAAAGAGACATCAGTGGCTGCCTAAAGTACTCTTAGGACAGTACAGAGAAGTAAGTGCAGATGCAATCAGAATAAGAGTCGATTTCATTGGAATGCCTCCCAGTTACAATGGCCATCGCTATGCTTCTAGCGTCGTGTACCACTTTAGTAAATATTTTCTGCCTATTCTTTGACTAGTAAAAATAGCGCCGTGGTCTCACAGGCCGTGCTGAAGAGCATCGAGGAGTACAGCATGTCTGCCGAAACAACTAGCGACCGAGGCTCAGAATTCGATTCAGACTCTTCTCAAGAGCCGGGTAGGACACTAGAGGTAAAGTCTTAACACAATATTCCATGCCAGCGCGAACGGATAAATATAAGGTCAATCAAAAAAGGCAGTATCTCAAGTGTCCTTTCACGACAGGTTTGACTGGGACAAGACCTTAAGTTTTGCACGTCTGCCCATGGTTACCTCTCCCCAAATGTCGAATGAAGACATTCCTTTCCTTAGCACGGTAGAGCGCTGGAATGCTGTATGGTTCTCTGCAATCTGGAAAATGTATCCATTATGATGTAGACAACTACTCGGTTGAAGTGAAGCTAAGACTATCCTAGTTCTTCCAAATCGTTTATAATAAGACTTTCCGATTAACAAAAGTAAAACCCAGACACATGGGCTGCTCAAAAACGTACACTCAATCCAAGATAATTAGAGGAGGAGCTGGCCAAATCGTTTCACCGAACAATACCGGGTTCTTGAGACGAATGGAACGAACGCTATAATCACGGGCATATACGCCGACAACAAACGACGGAACGTGCAAATCAAGAGACTGAAGAGAGCGTACCTTAGGGAAGAACAGTCTTATCCGCTATTATTCTGACCCACACGTTAACACAGGCGAAGGAAGGTCCAAGTGCGCTGTCCAAGCTGCTATCAGATTCGCTCGAGACTTCATTTTCATTTGTTATGCTGTAAACTTTTCAATGCAACATGAAAACTAATACGAATTTTCAATTTCAGCGAGCAACCGCATATACACATTGCAAATCTTACGGTATCTGTATAATATTTACGATAAAACTGTAATAGGAGTAGCAGCGTTTTGCAAATAGAAAAATAGGTTACGTTTGCGCTTCGTGCCACTATTTTGTACCCACTCAGCCTGGCACAGCCTGCCTAAAACTACGCCTTAGTGTTCGTCTGACATATACATGTAGCTTCTGTTTAGTGAAGAAAACTGATCCTAAAAACTTTTTTTGGGGGTGAGGGGGTAGCCCACACCCAATAAAGTTCTTATATTACGCGACTGATTTTCATAAAACTTGGTACAGGTATGTAAAATCAAAAGAAAATGTGGGTTAGACTCCTGTACTGATCAAATTTCACCATAGGAACTTAGTATTCAAAGAAAACGGGGAAAAAGAAGTTATCTGTTTTCTTTGAATATACTTTTTTTTCTAAGGGAAATAGTACAGGAGAATAACCCACATTGTTTCTCGATTTTATATACCTATACCAAGTTCCATGAAGATTGGCCCAATAGTTCAAAAGCTGACTTAAAGTCCATAGTACTAATTTTCAAGTTGGGATACTCCCAAACCCATAATTTTTTATTTTCTACATATTTTCATAAAACGTTGTACAGATATGTTAAACCGGAAAAGATTTTGGGTTAGACTGTCGTACTTTTTTTCCATTTCCCCATAGGAAACGAATTATTCAACACGGAAATTTTTTCCCGATTTTCTTTGAACAACTTGCTTTCTATATGGAAACTAGAAAACGTACGGGAGTCTAGCCCACACGTTTTCGATTTTACCTATCTGTGCCAAGTTTCATGAAGGTTGGCTCAATATTGAGAAACGTTGAAGTCTAAAATATATACTTCTTAGGAGGGGCCCATCCTCATCTTCCACTGTCCTGTTCTACCTACTTAGGGTTGCACTGGCTGCCTAAAACTTTGCCTGCGTGTGTTTGTCTAATATATAGCCACTATGTGGTGAACAAAGTAACATAGAAAATTTCAACGTTTTTGCCAAGACGGTTCCCTCAAAGAAAATCAGTAACAACCCTACAGCATTAGTAATGTTGCTGTCTGGTTTATAGTATGTATTCTTAAGGTGAGGAGAATTTTCACTTACCATCGTCATTGCTAGAATTCTTGGTTTGAAAGATTTGATGCATTTAATGTGTACCCGGAAATGGGTTTGAAGGAGTTGAAAAGTAAACAAATTGTGTCTCTTTAGAAAAAGCGCATCTAGAAATTAGGTATTGGGTATTAAAGGAAGATTTAAGCCTCCTTAAATAAGTAATAAGCTCTTCAAAGAGAAAATGGAAAGGAAAGGACATAAACTATGTCGATAGAAAAATGGGGAACCCATGCACGAAGGTGTTCCCACACAGAATCAACGCTCATGGGAACAGCAAGTCGGAAAAGAAGAGGAAGAACAGATAACAATGAGATCAGTAGGAGTATGAAAGTGGAAGGAAGCAAAGTGGGGACGGAAGACAGACGTCCCGAAAGCCTAGCTAATGGTTAAGGTAACCTACGCAAACCCCCTGGGGGCACTACTCCTCATAAATAGGATGGGAGAACCTAACTAACCTAACCCTATGGCCTATGGCCCATCCTATGCCGCCGGAGGAGGGAATCTAGAAATAACATATGTTCTCGCCTCAAGGGCAAAGTGAAATTAAATATTTGAGTCAATTACTACTAACTGGTAATTCAGCCGGGGCCGGAAAAAAACAGAAAATGAAAAAAAATATACTTTTTAAATTGTATAAAGTTGACGTTGCTATGTGGTGTCCTGTACCTCAAGGGCTGGGGGTAAATTGTAAATAGCTCTAGTTTACTAGCTAATGAGGTGATGTAACTGCCACGATACGAAAGCCTCGCCTCAAATGAACAACAGCTAGAAATTGCCAAATCACGTCGCGGAGCGAAAATGAACTTCTCTAGTAAAAGAGATAAAAGAAACAGTCATTAGAAGGCCACGGGAAAAATTTCATAAATACGCCGATACCCGCTTACTACAGCCACACGGCTACCAGGCCGCGCAAGCCAGCATCGACTATGGCTCGAAGGAAACCTACCGGAGAATTGAAATGGGCCCAGAATGCACGCCACGACCGAAGAGAGGACGCGGAGAAGCCAAATCATCGCCCAAACTTTAGAAGCTTACTAAACTAAGGTTATTGAGGATTATTCAGAGATTCGCAACCCGGACCTAAGATCTTTCCAGGGCGTTCCCACCCAAGTGACCTGGAAAAATCAGATTGCAACTAGAGCACTCTGAGAGCGCATACCTCCGCCAAGTGAGCCAACGGCAGCAAAAATTCAAAATGGCTCTGAAACTACAATTTTCTTTGCATAAACTCCAAAATCTGATAATTTGTGTGCCTTTTTATGTTAATAACAGCTCGTTCAATTTTTTTGAAGATACGTTCATAACTTTTCTAGTTATACTGTTAACAAACGTTATGGCAAATATGAGTCAAACATACAAACGAACCAACCGATCTGCACCAAAATTTGATCATTTATGTCTTTTAACATTACTAACAACCCCTATAAATTTCATAAAGATCAATTCATTATTTTTTGAGTTATTGTGCTAACAAACATAAAATTAAAAGCAGTGATAAACGAACGAATGAACGAACAAACAAACAAACAAACGGACCATTACCAAAATTTGGTCATTTACTCTTTGTTATATACCTAACAACTCATGTTTATTTCATCAAAATCCATCAATAACTTTTTGAGTTATGGCATCGAGAGAACTGACGCACACAAACAAACGGATGGACATATCCTCACCAAAAGTTAATCATCTGTTCCTCCTAACATACCTAACAATCCCTGTAAATTTCATTCAAATTGTTTCATAACTTTTTGAGTTATCTTGGTGACAGACAGACAAATAGACAAAGAGACAGACAAACACGACGAAAACATAACCTCCTTGGCGGAGGTAATAATGATATGGACGTATCATTTACGGTCAATATAGAGTTAGAGACGAGTCTCGCTAAAGAGATCGCCTGGAGAATCCCAAACGTGCAACTCTGGTGATAGAGCAGATAATGGCCGCCAGAGTATGCGCTACGGGCCGCGAATTGTTTTTCCTGAACCTTTCAGCAAGTACAGTCTCAAGGCAGCCAATGGCGTGGCAGGTCACAGGCCACAGTGGGAGGGGCGAAGGGTGATGCTCAGTGATGGTGTTGCACTCTGATTCATACTCTGAAAACACTATGTAAATAG
>LQNS02276498.1:4778563-4812549 GCA_001587735.2 Parhyale hawaiensis | reverse complement strand
ATCAGAGTGCAACACCATCACTGAGCATCACCCTTCGCCCCTCCCACTGTAGCCTGTGACCTGCCACGCCATTGGCTGCCTTGAGACTGTACTTGCTGAAAGGTTCAGGAAAAAAATTCGCCTACGGGCCTCCTCAAGAGGGTCTGGAACACGGCTGACGCTGAAGAAGAACATCCACACACAGACCGCGAGTGCGCTTGGGCGTGTCACAGTCGCGATGCTTATATTCCCGCATCCCTGTCATCTTTCGCCGAAAATGCATCTATTTAAATGATTTTCATCCCTGTGGCATTTCTTATCTACTTTAAGCGAAGCTGAAGTTCAGATCAAGTACCAAGCATTAGAGTATACCACACCTAGGAGTTGCTCACCTGTACATACTTCTAAGACTTGTATATGTAACAAATTCACAGAAAATATAAAGGCTTGAAATGCAATATCGTAAATCAACTGCTTATGACATCTTTTGATTTTTTTTTCAGTACAGGGGAATAATTTCGCAATAGTAAAATAAACAGTCTCACGTTGTACAACAGGGGCTTCTCAAATTCGCCATATCCTCGATTTGATTTAGAATGCCGAAAAAACAGCTGATGGAGATGTTAATGAAAATCATTTGGTACATGGGCTGAGCGAGAAAATCAGAACAGACAGCAGAGCTGAAGGGTAAGTTGGAGCAGCTGGCAGCTATGAAGTGATGTAAATCTGGCAGTTATGAAGCACTGAACGCCATGGATTGATGAATTATAGGTAACTGTGAATCGATATAGCATAGGCAGCTTTGAAGTGATCTAGCATTGGTTGCCATGAAGTGATGTAGCATTGACAGTCCCAGAATGATCCAGCATTGGTACCTGTGAAGTACCTAATATAGTACTGACCGCTGGAAAGGGATTAGCATTGGTAGCCGTGACAAGCTGTAGCATTAACAGCTGATATATGATATAGCTTGGAAGCTGAGAAGTGTTATAGAATTAGCAGCCGTGAAGTGATGTACCTTAGCATTTTCAGCTGGGAAGTAATATAGCTCTGGCAGCCCAGAAAAGATATATATCATTAGCAGCTGTGAAGTAATATGACATTGGTAGCTTTGAAGTGATTTATATAGCATTGACAGCCATGCTATATGAACTAACTAATCACAAACTAACTGAAGCCATGAAAGTTGATTTCTCCCTTTGGAAGCGAGGAAAATGGTAATTTTTCTATCCGGCCAATCAGAGCTAATTCCATGTGCTTTTGACTCCTACACAGTAAGAGGTTCTAGAGCTTCGTAAATGGATGCACAAGTGGTAACTATGAGATTATTATTACAATTTAACGCTCAGGCCATCACGGGCAGGTACTGCTACCCAATTGAAGTAAGCTGTGCCACACATGGAAGCCCGTAAAGATGCCAAGGGAACTTAATCTGAAAGCCATTAAGAGCTGACTTATTAAAAGCCCTAAGCCAACACGACAAAAAGCTGCTCAAGGCAATGAATTCCAGACTGAAAGGGACCAGGGCAGAAAACACCGGCTGAACTCATTCTCAGCAACAGTGCCTAGACATAAGTATTTGCGCAACTCTATTTTTATGTACTTTTAAAAATTTAGGGACTGATTTAGGGTGATTGATACAGGAAGTTTATATAACATATATAATAGAATATTTAAACAGAACAGTCATATGTGCACTTATAACAAGAAAATTTAACACAAGCAAAACTAATGAGGGCCTAAAGTATTTGACCAAAAAAAAATTATGATATTAGTACTTGGTGGCGTGACTTTTATTGGCAATAACAGCATGGAGACGATTGTTATAGCTGGAAATTAACTTTTCACATTCACTTGATGGTATTTTTACCATTCTTCCATGCAGAAAACCTTTAATTCAGTAGGGTTTTTGGGACACCGTTTGTGGACACCAGATTTAAAAAAACGCCACAAATTTTCTATTGGATTGAATTCTGGTGATTGGCTTGGCCTTGAAAGAACATTCATTTTCTTCTTTTGAAACCATTCTTTCGTTAAATTCGCAGTATGCTTGGGGTCGTTGTCTTGTTGGAAGGTCCACCTGCGCCGTCCGTAGAATTTTTTGGCACTTGGAAGCATCTTCTTCTCTAATATCTCCCTGTACATAAAACTATTCATCTTGCCATCAATGATATGAAAATCCCCAAAACCATGGGCAGTAAAACAATCCCACACCAAGATACTGCCCCCTCCAAGCTTCACGGTGGGGATAGTGTTCTTGGGGTCATAGGCAGTACCACGTTTCTTCCATACAGACCGAGCTTCGTTTCGGCCAAAAAGTTTTATTTTAGTTTCGTCAGACCATATAACCCCTTCCCTAAACTCATTTCCTTTGTCCAGGTGGTCTTTGGCAAATGTTAAGCGGCCCTTGACATATTTTGCTGTAAGAAGAGGAGTTTTGCGAGGAGTGTAAGAATGAATGCCAGTACGGTTCAATTCCCTAAGAATAGTTTTCTTGCTGACATGCAGTCCCTGAGACGCCAGTTTACTCTGAAGGTCAGCACGAGTTGTCACGGGGTCATTAGTCACCTTACGTAGCATGTAGCGCCGAGAACGACCCATGATTTTACGCGGAGCTCAAGCTCTTGGCAGGTTGAAGACCGCCCCAGTCACTTGATGCTTGCGGACTATTGCTCCAACCGTTGAAAAAGGAACAATGACACGTTCTGCTATTACTCTATACGTTAATCTCTCACTACGAAGTTGAATTATCCGTTTACGAGTAGCTTCAGGGATTTCTTTAACTTTGGACATTGTAGTGAGAGTGTGCGCGATATCAAAGAGGTCTGGAGAGGCACCTTCGGGTCATTTGTCTGTGCAGGAGCTATTCAGTGCTATGCCAAAATGATTTTATTATGATCCTTATTCTTAGCTCCGGTTAAACTTATAAAGTAATTCAGGGTATCCTTCGCCTCCCAATCAGTAAAGATAAAGCGAAATACCCTCATAAATCAACAAAAAGCACAAACTCGCCAGTCCATGTCAGAGAACTTCTTTTACGAGTGATATACGTTGTTGAAAAAGATGAGACAACAAAATTACTAAGGTGGAAGTCCAGTCAGTCATATATATTTGCTGCCATACAACATTCAATTCTTGTGATCATCTGGACGACTTGTGCAAAAATACCAAATCCGTTACTAAAGCAGTGATACGGTACATCGCACTATGTGTGCAAACGTACTTGAGATTATTATAGTTACTTATTACGATGAAAATTCAACTACTGATGGAAAATTTAGCTTGTAACTGAATTAATATACGGATATCACTACATACAAATCATTAGGAAGTAATTTAAGGATGTGGCAGCATATGCTTCAAAACTAATTTTACTCCAATCGAATGCCGAAGTCAAGCGTGATTCAGCAGAATGAACGCCATGAAAAATAAAGTTAGAAACAAAACATAACTGCCTATGCTATCAGTTATTTCTATTGTAAAATATAGCCTAAAGAGGCATAGCAAATGTTACAAAACTTCAAAGTGCCAAAATTTGCCATTATCAAAATTGGATTGATGGATCTCTATGACAAGACGATAGCCCCCGTAGCTACAGAATGCACAGATTGTCTATAAATTATGATGACAGTGCATTGGAACTTTAATTCAGCAAAATGTCGGTGGACCATAATCTTTTCCCTCTTTCTTTGTAGCAAGATACTAATTTTTTTCTGTAGCGATTTTGCAAGAAAGTCCGAATTTCATGTAACTGTTAATTAGTAGCATAATTATTCTTAAGTTTAAGGCTAGGAAAAATTCCCCAAATTGGTTTGATAATTCCTGGAACCCTCTCAAATTCACAAGATCTAACGAAAATTCCCGAAGAATGGCAGCCCTGTATTGCACGTCTGGCAAAGCACACAGCAGCAGTTAGAGCAGGAATCGGTCACATCGCCCGCCGCCAGCGCTGGCAGCTCTGGACGGCAGCTGCCTGCTAACTGCCGCTGTTCGATGTACATGCTCCAATGCATTCCGTGCTTTTCAAAAAATGCCAGCCAGCCTGCCAGCTGCTCGCTGAACAGTGTTTGGTTCGCCGCCCATTGGCCTCAAACAAAAAGCAAAGCATTTCAGTGATGCAGGAAACATGTTCATAAGCAAAAAACACAAATTGTTCAAGGGTTTTTTTATGAATTAAGATGCGAAGCTAATTAAATTACGATTGAATGTCAATTATTTATACATATTAATGTAGAGTTTGTTCTCTTTTTTCTCTGTTGTTTCGATGATGCATGGGCAACAATAAGAACTACTTTCGTCACCTAGGAAAGTACGTAAATGGAAAATAACTTGTATTATCACACTGATACAGACAAGTTCGTCGTGTGTTGTCGAGGGTAGAACACCTTAGAGGTGTGGGATTCCGTTAGAATGTTTCACAGCAAAAACAAAGACCACTCTGTATGTCGCCAACGACCGGGCTGGAAACATAAACATAGGGTTGAGACGATCTCGCAAAGTCTCGTAGGGCAGCGTTCAGTTTGAAGAAAAATTCCGTGCTGGGTAGTTGTGTTTTGCTGAATAGGACGGCGGTTCCCTTGTGCCAAGTACAGTTTTATGAAAGTGGTGAGCGTTACCTTGTTTGTTGTTGCACTGTAAAATTTACCTGTTCACTAGCTACTGAAGGCAGGTATACCTGCAAGCGAGTTTGTAAAAGGAGTATCACTTTTCCAGTGGCTGATTGTACTAGCCGGGATCAACATACAGCTATAACAAAGACTTTGTGGAACTGTAGAGAAGTTCCTCTACGTTTGTTACTTATTTCGAGTTGACAACCAGAGTTATTTTCACGGATCAACTACTGTAGAGCACGGGCTTAAGTTTTGAGTAAAATGCCAAACCCACGCGGCGGTATTTCGATCTCTGTAATGAAGGCGGGCAGCAGAAGCTGTTGAGGGCGAACTAAACTACATTAAGGATTGGAGATGGAGTAAGTCTACCGGTATATGTCATTTGAAGCGGCTTCAGCATTTACTTTGAATTTTATGTGGATACAATATTGAAATGAGGTTTGAAACAGTGAATGTTATGATGATCAATTTGAAATCCTAAATTGAATAAATATAAAGAGTGATATCACGCTCTGATATAATTGAATTAACTGCAGAAATTATAAAACGAAGAAAATTCAATATTCTAGCGAGTGCTTCTTTTCTCCTCCATACAGGAGGGCGGGCTCTCTTCCACCTCAAGTATATTCACTCACCACCAGTGTACTAACCACAAGTACAATCATCGTGCATAGACGCCAACTAGAATTTCTGCACTCTCTGCACCTTGGCATCTAGCACCACATTCAGGCTGTGTGCATATCTTCCCACCTCGATTATAGGAGTACTGCAGTCGCTACTTAAGAAGATTGAGAGCTGAAGCCTCATTTCAGATGTTTTAAAGTTTTTGTACTGATAAATTGTTAATTGTGAACGTATACAGATGATCAAGTTAATAGAATTTCGAGGAGTGCCCGACGTTTGTCTGAGTCCGATTGATATAGTTTCCATTGTGGTTTGTGGTTTAGGTTTCTGCGTAAATGTTCAATGATTTTAATAGTAATAGGTAGATTTGATCATGTCTTTGACTTCGCTGCAATTTAGGCTCGTCGCTGCCATCTTCCAGGTGAGACACCTTTGTTTGCCATGTGCATGTTAAATTTAAGATCATTTATTCAATGTCGGAGGTTCGCTGTCCTCCTGATGTTCGGTACTGAGCGTTGTTGGTGCGGAGTTTGGATTTTGTATTTCTCGTGTGTAACTATTATTTAGTGTCCAAATTAATCACAAATTAACTGAACTGAATAGGATAGGCGTATATTTCAAATGATAAATATTAATGGAGCTGTCAGACTCTACACCATTATCACATGAGCAATAAGGAGATAATAGCTCAATTGTCAGCTCATTCGTGTCTCATTCTTTTATATCTCGTAAGTTCCTCATTAATTGTCATTGATTTATTAATTATTATTGGTGAATTAAAACCCTTTTTTATATATTAACTCCTAACACGCCCTCATCGTTCGTGCTCACATAAATACCGTAACAGTTTAACCAATACCCCTTCGGTCGATAACATTACCGGAGGGCAGCTGGAAGCAGAAATCCTCAAAATCAACACGATTTATGACTTCTATGAAGTTAGAATGGAAGGGATCACTATCACTTTTGCTTAATGATCGCATGCGAAACATCGGCCAGAAACTTTAACATAAAAATCGAAGAACTACTCTAAGCTAGAAGTTTTTCCCGTGTTTTACAGTGAACTTCTAGAATGGACTCCCATTCGAAGTTATCGGTGCAGAAGTAGTCGATGCATGTAAAAACCATCTTGACAAACACTGGGAGTAACACCCTCCATAGCTACAAACTTCTATTCCATGCGTCACAAATTAAAAACGGGCAAAAATTCTTGGGTGACCCTGATCCCTTATCGTTCATGTTCTAACCAACTTACCGTCTCCGAGATTTGCAGCAAATAATCATGCTTGCACGATCAACTATTTGGCTAAGTTCATTCATTTCTTCTACAGATGTCTAACTGATTATGACTTGATGGCAATAGTTCACCAAAAACCGAAGCTCGAGTCCCTGCTGCTCTCTGGGAATGGCGGCCTGTTGGTAAGTCTTGTGCCAGCAAGGTAATCTAATTTACTATCAGTAGTTCACATTCTTAACACCTGGGGGCTGCTGAGAACAAAGAGCTCTGTACATAGAACTGAACTTCAACTGCTGGTCAACTCATGAAATCCAGTTGTCAAAACAGCACAAAACATGATAGCTAGCAAATAGTCTGCTCTCCTTACATCCGGTGACAACTATTGAGCGTAACATCCACAAACAGAACTGCTCAGTAAATGCGTCTAACCGTCAACCATCTGAGCATATAGTGTCAAGCGGTAAAACTGCACAGCACATGATGAGCACTAACGATATACAGACCTTCATATAGGAAACTGACTAGTCAACTTGACCACACCCTCCACTGGGAAACTCACACGCACTGATTCGTACGGCAGATACAGGCCAACTGGCTTCAGAGAAGTAAGCGCGGCTGAAGTCAACCACGGATCGTTCAGCATTTTGACGACATCGGCGGAAGGTTCAATGAACAGATTTTCTCTCAACACTCCCATTTTTGGGAAAGGTATGTGCCCCTCAGTAGCTGTGCATACCACGAAAGTTTGCCAACTCAGTTCACTGAGCGCCACAAAGATTGGTCACCTGCCTCGGTACTCGATCCCGACACCTTCAGTTCACCATTTCAGCACGCAAGGCTGCAGCAGTAATACTATGTATTTAGCACATATCACAGGGTACCTAAGCTCAAAATCATTAATTATTGAAAACTATTCAGTACTTAAGCTGCTTAGCACTTGATATTTAGCAAGCATGCTTCTCAAGACATGCCATTCAGCAATCGAAATTGCCAGCACACGATACAGTACAAACATGATATAAAGCAGTCAAATTGTCCAGTACGCGATAGCAGTAAAACTGACGAATAGAGTAAACTATCTCAGCGCGAGGCTTTCAGCAGCCACGCTTTACCGAATACAATATATCCCCTACCTTGTGGGTCTTCGGCCGTATCCAGGTAACGCAGTTAACGTCGCGCCACAGTGTGTAGTCCCAATGTTTGATTTCTTGCGTTGCCTCGCAGCCAGCGCCCAGAGGGAGAACCAGTAGCGAATTATCACCACAGTGCACGTAACTACTTAGCGCTAATTTATCTGACTTTTTTTCGGAATCCAGTAAATTTTTTACTCTTACAACTTTCGTTATAGATGCATTTCAAATGTGCCGCGATATTTTGTTAAACAATGTTGCTCCCTGCACAGTGCAGCTCTTGTTATATTTTGTCGCAATGGATTCCCTATTAGCTCTGCTGGGTATGCGTACCTTACAAGCCCTGCCAGGCTTTTCTGAGAGAATGGGAACAATCCGTTCCTTCATATTTACAGTTATGGATTCTAGAATTTTCTAAACCTTTGATATATGATGGATCAGCTTTTGAATCTCCCTGGTATTGAACACTGTACAACTGGAGATCGCTAAGTCGCTTGTGGCAGCCAAATTCTTGCATGCCGTGAAATTTGGCAGTGAATGAGCTTTGAATTTCTTCAAGCTGTTCCAGCGTTTTTCTCGTATCGACTTGGTATCCAATGTAGAGAAAAGTATTCTGGCTCCGGGTTGTATCTTCCTTTTTTTTTTGCTTTGCGAAAAAGTTTGCAAACCTATCCACTCTTAATTATTTCCTTCGGCTAAAACTTCATGTTTTTCTAAGGTAGAATCATCTTGCTTTTTAACGCCAAAGTCTTCTATTTTTTTCTTGTTATGCCCATCACGAGTTTTAAATAAACCGGATTCAAAGAGTGTAGAGCTTTTTCCGGATCGAAGCAGTCGAATTTTTTTTATTAACCCAACAAAGGAGACCTCTAGCAAGAAGTTATCACGGGAGAGGTGAGGTGCAATGTACCGAAGCCTAATGATTTGCTAATAAATTCATTATTTATAAGTATTTCGAATAAAAAATCAACATGCATACTCTTCAGACATTCATAGATGAGTTGAGATATAATTAGAATAATAAATTCCGTGGTAAATTATAAAGAGACACGAGTTGAGATATAATTAGAATAATCAATTCAATGGCAAATTATAATAAGACACCATAACTGAACATTTCTAAGGGAACGGTAGGAAGCATAAAACAATATACATTTTGTATCACAGTGGCAGTTTCCTCACCCAGTGCAGGCAGTGTGCATGTGTTGCGGGAACTGTGGGGCACCTGTTGTATTGCAGGGACTGTACTTTCTACGTACGCAGAACAATCAATGTACTACGAGTGTACACAACAATATTCATACAACGATACAGCAAACAATGGACTGCGACTGCAATGATGTGGCCTCATTTAGCTAAGGTGGTCATATTTATAAATAATATTGTGTATAAAGCTTCATTGACCAATATTAATGAAGATACACAGAATAAACAGAAGTTGAAACTTACGGGGCTGCCGGCCGTACGAATGCAGGGTGCGGTGCACTATAGCACAGGTCTCCCTTTATAGGAACCATTTATAAATAAATCTATGGTATTTTCACTTAAATTTTTACATAAAACATGAAAAATGCCATTTTATGAAATTCATAAGTTTTCAGTAACTGAACTGAATTTTGAATACAATTAAAAGGGCAGATTTCTGCAGGGTGAGGTGCAATACACCTCAGGTCTCCCTTTGTAGGGTTAAAAGTCATACTCTTTCTGATCATTGACAGGTACTTTTCAATCTCGTAGAAATGAGTGCATGTCTTCCGCTGATCGTACAGCAGCTACGACACGTGCATCGTTGGTAAATAATGACGAGACTTCACAACTGCATTCGTTTCACAAGTCAGTGAACAAGATTAGAAAAAAATTAAGGCCCAAGCCTGTGATACTCCAAACACCCTTTCGAACGTTTTCACCAGTGTCTCGTTAGTGAGACACGCACGTCTATGGTAAACTGGATCTGTTCTGTTTCCAGTTTGGGGAATTGGAGTAATGATTGCATGTTTATAGGAGCTTGGTATTGCCCCTTCATCCAACGACTTACGCCACACAAGGCAAAAAGGATCAGAGATACTTAGCTCGGCCATTTTAAGAATTTTCGAGGAAACAACATCTGGTCCTGAAGCAATGTTTCCTTCACGTTCATCGCTGACGAATTCAATTCCTTATTTTGTCAATTCAAAGTCTGTCTGCTGCTAATAAAAATTAGAACTTCTGGCTTACAATGATACCCACGGTAACGGCGGACATTGCGTGCAGCACAGTCGTGCTGAGGGTCTGTGTGAACGATCCACAGGTTCTCTAGGGCGTTTGGCGAGCTGAATCGGTGA
This sequence comes from Parhyale hawaiensis, assembly GCA_001587735.2. Classification (NCBI taxonomy): domain Eukaryota; kingdom Metazoa; phylum Arthropoda; class Malacostraca; order Amphipoda; family Hyalidae; genus Parhyale; species Parhyale hawaiensis. The sequence continues at coordinate 4,802,648 of LQNS02276498.1, read as the reverse complement.
ATTTGGTTGGTGCTCACAGCTATCGTGGCGGTACTTGTTTTAGGGTAGGAGGTGGCGGGTTGTTGAACCTTCTGCAGTTGTTAGCGACCTGTCGTCGGCTGTACTTACTCCTCTAGGGCAAGATGGCCTATATCTGCCTCACAAACCGGTGCGTGTGGGATCCCCATGAGAGGGCGCAGCCTAAGCTTATTCAACTTTTAGTGGTCCTTTTACCGAAAAATTTCTGATAATGACGACTGAGTGTTCCGATTATTTCTTGATAATCAATCATCTATCCATTTATATCGGATGGGTGTTCAACAAAATTATGGCGTGTGGACAGTTAACTGATCAAATGAGAACCAGCAGCAAAACTCAGTACATGATGTCCAGGAGTCAAACTGCCCGTTAATGAATATCTAGCAGTGAAACTGCTCTGTAAATAATAACGATCAAGCAATTAATACAATGCAGTCTAACTACTCAGCGCAGGATACTTAGCGTGAGATTGTTCTGCCAACAGTATACGTATAGTGGTCAAATATACTGCTCAGACTTTGGCATGTAACAGTCATACTGTCCAGCATACAAACACTACTATGAAATGTACCCGCACTATACTATTAAGCAATGAAATATATATAAATACATTTCTTTATGGCCTGATAGAGGTACACCCCCTGCTAGAACCTTGAAGGTTAGGTGCCAAGACTGGTTCTGCTAATGTCCTATATCAAATATAGGTCTCTTTATACGGGTTTACTGTGTTCTAAACTTCATAGTATCAAATATAGGTCTCTTTATACGGGTTTACTGTGTTCTAAACTTCATAGTATCAAATATAGGTCTCTTTATACGGGTTTACTGTGTTCTAAACTTCATAGTGCACTACGGGAACCAGTCCTGGATTACCCAACCAACAAGGTTGGCGGAGTAAGAGCTCATTGTAAGGGGTGCGGTACTAGGGTGGATGGTTGAAGAACAAAAAATTGCTTTCCCGTTTGACTATAGAGAACAGGGCGTGCGTTGGAACGTAGACTTATTATCTTTCACAATCAGACCAAATTTGAATAAATCTACGGATTTTAATGTGTTTATTTAAGTTTTTGAAGATTGAGGCATTTAGGTGGCAGGATTTTGGTACCTCTATCGAACCAGAAGGCCACTTAACAGGCCGTAAATAAATATTATTACCCAACTAATAGCCTGTTTCGAAACATATATCAATAAATAGATGCGTGCAAAACGCTCATAAACCGCGAGGATCTGTCAACTGCTTATAACATGATTTTTAATTGTCAACTTATGCATCACAATATGATGAGTGAAAGTGGTCAGCGCAGCACGATAGTCAGCTGTCAATGTAGTCAGCCCATGACCGCTCGCTGTCTAACTGCTAAGAACACGATGCCCAGGACAATCATCTCAATAGATGATATCCGGAAGTCAAACTGCATTTCTCAAGAGGCCTATACGCACGCGTAACGGTACTGTTCAGTGCATACCTCGCTGTCCAGCTGGTAAGCATATGATAACCAACAGACAGACAGACTGTTCAGAAGGTAGTGGTAAAGTCAACTTTGACTTAAACCCTCTTCTGGGAAACCCTCACGCACTGGTTCGTGCGACATCTATGGCGCATTTAGCGGAAAATTCATCGACCTCTCCCATACCCTAAGGTAAGTTCCCTCACGGTAGTTCTGCACACTTATAAAGTTTGTTGATGCAGCGCATGCGCCGAGCGCTGTGTACAAAGATCCCACCTGGCTTTGGGATCGTTCCGGAAGACTCAGCCCAACTCTGCAGAACGCAAGGTCCGCTGCTACCATGGAGCCTTGTATGGACTGGTATACAATGGCTAAGTACATGATATCTAACAGAGAAACTACTCAACACATGCACAGTATCTCAAAAATTACTCAGCAAATGATATCGGCGATTGAAACTGCTCAGCATGCGGGATCCAGCAGCCAAACTGCTCAGTAAATTGTACCCAGCAATCTAACTTAATGAGACACATGGTATCCAGAAGTAAAACTGCTAAGCTGTAGCAGGCACATCACTTCATTTTGCAGTATGGGTTTTGTCCCAAAATTGTATTTGATTTCGGGCATATGTAGCACCAGCCATGTTCAGAATAGACTGTCCAGCCTAAAATGCAATCTTACTTTAGAAAAGTTTGGTTTACAAGGATAATACGCCGCTCGCAGATACCAAAGCTTAAATTGAACCGAACGAATGCGCCATGACAGGGCACGATAAAACGTAAGAGCCACTGAAATGTTCCATAAATAGCAAATAATCTAGTCCATAAATTTTGCCCATTGCAAACGCGACTTACCCTGAGAAGCCTCTAAACATCCATCGTGACTAAGGATAGATTAGTTACATTCACATTATTGACCAGCAATTGAGACTTATAAGAAGGAGTAAAACTTACATGGGTCGGCCACGAATCTCAAGTCCACTGGGGGGAGAAAGACAAAAACAGTTTTCCTATCCTACCTGTGGAAGAAAGAGAAACAAATGTCAATAAATTATAACGACTCCACTAACTATACTTGTTTATCACCCGCGAATGAAGTGAGAAACGTGATAATTTTTTCGTTGAAGACTTATATAAGTATATTTGTTTGTCTGCCCCCCCTCCCCAAAAAGGGGTAGGAGTTGAGTAAGGTTCATATATTTTTTTTCAAGGAGTCTGGGGGGAGGGAGGGGGGCTCACCCTCGATGCGATCCGTGCCAAAAAACTAGGATTAGTTGGCCATAAAAATGACGGTGAGTAATTTGCTGTCCACCCAAAATACAGTTAAGAGTTCAGCTATGTTCATAATTTCTTGCAGGGAGCTTGGTGGGTTGTTTTCAATGTGACCCACGCCAAAAAATAAGATTAGCTGCCCATCAAAAATGACGACGGTGAAAGTTGCTCCAACCGTATTAAACGGACCTCTGCGGCTGACATTTCTATTATGGCAATCGGTGTGCAGTTCTCAAACTTCAGCTGGCAAGTGTAATGTATTCTAGACTGAGTCGGCACTAAAAGCAAGAACACTCAAGAAAATTTGGCACAAAATTTTCCTTCTATTTTTAACGGCAAGGATCCCTACTTTGTTCGCTTATTTCCCGGCAAACACCCCGATGTAAACGGATCGGCGGCGGAAATTAGACGAGGCTTAAGACGGAAACTAAACCATTGGAGTCTCAAAAGTGAAAAAAGCTTCTTACATTCTCAAGAATTAAATCTAAGCTTGCACATTTTTGAAATACATTCCATCAGTATTATGGAAGCTTATCGCCATTTTCTTCTCACAGCGGAGCTTCAATTATTGAGACCAACGGAGGGAAAAGAAGGTAGCTAAGTTACAGAATAAAAAAAAAAAAAAAAAAAAAAAAAATGGGGGCGTGATTAAGGTACTTATATTATCAACTATCATTTTAGATGGTGTGCGCTTATAATAAGTAAAAAATACTTGCATGAAATTACCATCGTATTAATAAATAGGCAGACATGTACAGTATGATACCGTAAAATCATGAAGTGAGTTAATTCAAGAAGTCTTTATATGTTTGAGGGATTTAGTCAAGTGACTTTCACTCGAAGATTTCTCGAAATTATTAGAATGCTGAAGAATTGCAGGATATTGCGCTTCTCTACATGCTGCGCTCCTGGAAGAGGAAATTTCCTCCTCTACTCTACTACGAGCATACCCAAGAAACGGGAATATCTATTAGAAACTTAACAACTTTATACCTATTTTACTTATTCGTTGTAATAATCAGAAGCAGCTTGAAGTGATATTTTTAAAACAGGCGAATATCCACTGTTTAAAAAGATTTTTAATTCTTGTATTGTAGGTCATTGTATTGTTGTAACTGCAATGATACCATCATTTCTATTTCGTAATGAGAGTGATGATTATTTTCCTTTCCCCCAATAACACCTACGCTCACCTTACCGAGTAACAATAAAGAAATTTTTATATGTTGAACTAAGCAGTTACTTGTGCGTGCAGTTCAAGGCTAAAATATTTCACCCACCGAACTGTCAAAAATTCTATATTGGGTGTCGTTAGTTCATGAGGAGTTTTGCTGTGCTGCATCAATGATACCGATTACGGAAAATACGTCAGCAGCATTCCAGTTGGAGTAAGTATACTCTTATCCGAAGTTTAGCGCTTCAGAAAAAATTAAATTTGCGTCGAAAGGAAGACGTGAAGCCCAATCTATAGTTTTTGTAAGCTGCCCGTGACCCGTTGGGCAAAGAAATTTTAGGTTTCTATTTTTCTACTCGATTCGCTAACTTGAAGTAGGTTATGTTATATTTTTATATACGAAAACACAGAAAGACTAATATTCTTCTGAAATGAAAGTACTATTGAAGTGTGAATGCATGTTTTTACTTCTTATAGCTTTAAAAACAAACTGATGCTATTCTTCAACTGTCTTAGCTGTTGATACTGGCCACGCGACTAAAATTTTAGTTCTTTAGTGCAATAGACGTGTATAGAAATCGGTATCCAAGTTACAGCACTCCTTAGGTATTCGCCTCATCCTGACTCCTGATGCTCCTGCCAGCAGGCACCGTCAACTGGTTTGTACTTCAATTAGTGGTTGCTGTGATGTTGAAAGACGCTCAACTCTCTATTACATATAATGTGACTTCGAGAATTGAGCTCGTCAGGAAGCTGCCTCAGAAATCTTTTGCAGCACGAGTACTACCCACTCGTAGGTTTTTTGGACGTATTCTCGCGGCTTCTACCATTTCATACAAAAAATTTGGCAACATTAACGGTCTTACCAGCCGGGGCAATTGTAGAGAGTGTGCGAGCTTGTCCCGGGATTCTGTTTCCTAACCGTTCAGAAATGATCACCTTATTCCTTTGTTTTCTACGATGAATTGTTTTTGGTATGATATATGTATATTTTATTTTTTATGTATCGACATGTAAATTTTTTTGTTTAATTTTTTCAAGTTCCATTCATCTCCTTTTGCAGAAACTGTTCGGACGGCGGATAAATTAAGATACCGGGTCGTGTAAATAGCAATAACTACCCTGAGATTAATTTCGGGCTTGTACTTGATTTATTTTTGTTTTGTTTCCAGCACTCTACATCTTTCTTAGATGAGAGGTAAATGCTGATGCTCTATTCTAGTTACGAATATGCGTTCTTTTGTGTTCAGATATAGCAACTGTAGGACACGCAAGCTGGCACATTATAACAAGGCGGCCAGACCTGAGCGCTACTTCTGGCTGCATTGCGGCATGATTAAGCCTTCACTTATGCGTATGGCTGTCATTATTTTTGGCATTTAACCAGTTTAGGTAAAACGGAGATTTATATAATATTTTGTACGTATTCAAGTAACATAAGGCATTTTAGGGTTTTTCCAGGTTTGGCCTTTCCACCGCAAATGATTGGTTTTCAAGAAATTTGACCGAAGTTCCCATGGTTTCCTTATGGGAAAAAATAAACAGCGACTCCACAGGAATCTAGAGCATCTACGCTAAGCATGACAACGGGTACGAAAAGTTAAAATTGGGTCCGAGACTATGATTTTCTTTGTTTCTACAGCAAAATTTGATCACTTGTGCCCTTCACCGGTGTTGACAACTTCGATATTTTTTTTTTATTTCGTTCATAATTTTGAGTTATGCTGCTAACAAACAGTCTCACAAAAAGTAGTCAAACTTACAAACAGACCAACCAATAATGAATAGAATTTAATCATTGATATATTTTCACATTAATAACAACTCCTATAAATTTAATAGAGATCCATTCATAATTTCTTGAGTTAGTTATTGTTAGGTAGTTTAAGCCTCCGTTTCTCAGCAGAACGATATCACTGAGGAAAGAGCTAGGAACATTTAGTATGCCAAGAGAAACGTCGAACCCATGCACGAAGGTGTTCCCACCACACAGGATCAACGCGCATGGAAGCAGCAAGGCAGGAAAGGAGAGGAAGAACAGATAAAGCATGTGCAAGAAGGAGTATGAAATCGGGAAGGAGGCAAAGTTGGCACGAAAGAGAAACGTCCCGAAGACCTAGCTAATGGCTGAGGTCACCTGCACGAGCTCTCTGGGGATGTCTGGTTTTATAGCATAGGATTGACGAACCTAAACTAACCCAACTCTACGGCCTATGGCCCATCCTATTATAATTTTTTGAGTTATTTTGCTAACAAGCATAAAATTAAAAACAGTGACAAACTAGCAAACGAACAGATCATTGCAAAAATTTGGCCATTCACCCCTCGTGATATACCTAACAACTCGTATTACATAATTTCTAAAAATCCGTCCATAACTTCTAACTTATTTCACTGAGAAAAATGAGGCAGACAAACAAACGGATGGACGGATCTTCACCAAAAGTTAATAATCTTTTCCGATTAACATACCAAACAATCTGCAAATTTCGTCAAAATCCGTCCACAATTTTTTGAGTTATCTCGGTGACAGACAGAAAAATCCGATGAAAACGTAACCTTCTTCGCAGAAGAAATAAGGTTAGGTTAGCTTAGGTTCCTGAGGGGTCGCCGGTTGCTTTTTTCCCATAGAAAAACAATGGAAACTTCAAAGTCAAACATTTCGAAAACTAAGCATTTACGACGGAGAGATCATTCCCGGAAAAAAATGTCAAAATGCTTCATATAGCTAAATAAGTCAACAAAATTGTAAATATTCTCATATACATCATCTTTTCATACATAAGTATTCTACATAAGATAGTTTAAGCCTCCCTAGATATGTACTAAGCTGTTCTAAGATCATAGGATGGGTGAACCTAAACTAACCCGACCCTAGGACCCCTCCTAAGCCCGAGAAATTTATCTCAGGTCTTCATAGGTTCTCTCCTTGTAATATTTGCTTCATATCTATGCAATTTTAAATATTGGAAGTTATACCCTTTATGAAAGCTAAATGCTATCATAGTGAGAAAAACTGTGCACAGGGATGTGGAGTTGGACAAGCTACAGTAACAGTGTCCGTAACTAGGCAGACTCCCATCATTTCTGTGGGCACTTTGTAAGGTTCGTAGGTCCGGCCTGCGGCCAATTTAGGGCTGCCTTTGCCACTTTGTTGTTAGAGATCGCAGCCATTGGGGACCTCCTTAATGTCCTACAGTATTAGATATGATTTCGGTGCCCTTTGATTTATCTCTTCACAGCTAGACTCTCACCATTTTTGTGGAGTGGATTTTATACAGGACGCCCTACAACGCCACTAACGAGTGAAAGGAAGAATCACAAGAGGATTACCGACAGTCCACCACACAACAAGAGTAGCTACCTTTATTTTCCTTCCCCTAGACGACCAGCCATGTAGGCTACAAGCCGCGGGAAAACTTATTACATTGGACCTCCAAGATGTATTCGACTGAATTCTTGCTTTTCCGGACCTCCACTGACATGTCCCTACGAACTTTTGTATATAAGTATGCATAGTCATTACCCTTTCTGAGGTCATTCTTGCCTCTGCACAGAAAAAAGAGCCCTCATTATTTTCTCAACTCTTTGCTATTCTACTCTTGCAACGCCATCAGGAGCAGCCCGAGTTGCCCACTGAAGGTGTGTTCTATATAGCATAGAACAGAGGTCAGCTCTTTATTATTGCTCCTTTTTTTTTTTGCAGCAGAACTAAGAGGAGAAAAACGTTTACAGTTGGAAGTCTGTTAGTGTGTAACAGAACTCGAATATTATAGTAAAAGTTTATTGTGTTTTCTTTGATAGCAGTTGTGTGAACTTCGAAGGATGGCACCTGCATAGAAGATAAGATTTTAAACGAGCCTGAAGTTCCTGGACAAGTATACGCCGCACGTTCGTATCTGCCATAAACGTTCTAGAAGCTCGTACAATCGAATGGTTCTAACCTTTTCGCTCAATTTCTTAGTTTTCGAGAATCCTATAGGTACTGCAATCGGAGCAACCACAGCTGGCACGCTCTCTGCAGTACGGACTCTCCACGGTTCGACTTCTAACTACAGTATACAGGGAGACGTTCGACGCCAATTGTGCATTGAGCGGACGAAGGATGCATCTAGGAGTGGAGGATTCCGTCCATAGAACTGTCACAAGACAGCCAGTCTTGGAATGCCAAGTCCATTCGTGGATTTCTGTAATTCCTCTTTTCCTGGCTGGGCTGTATCAATTACGGAAAAGTTCTAATGGCCTTCGGGTCCTTAGCGTTAAGGCTCTCAGGACTGTACCTGTTCTGAATAACGATCGAACTGCACCATCGGTAGATTTCTTAAGATAGCATTGTCCTGCAGAGGGCAGGAAGTGACTCAATATAGTCGAGCATATTACTTAAAGATTTAACCAAGCTCACCCACTAGGTCACTTATAGATCCATTGACAGAAACGCTTCTGAATTGAACGGTTTCCTCCGAAAACAAAACTATAGAAGTTGCTTACGGTGTGGAAGGACATTGGCACGTCTCTGTAATATGCCTGACCTTGCCTCAACGTTTAAAGATTAGTCGACTCTGGGAGGATTGTAAAGGTTCAATTTCAACCACGAGCAATCTTTGACGGAAGAAGAGCATAATATTTTTTTTCCGGCACGACGTTAAAAAGGAGGCCAAACCAAGTTTCTTTTGGTCGCTCACAGTTCGAGAAATTAATAGTAAACTGATGCGGTCGCTCCATAACCAAGGCACAAGTGAATAATTTAGATCTTAGCTTGGACCGAATGAGAAGAGGTATTTATACCTTTCAAGTAACAACGAATTTGGGTAAGAGATGGTTATGAGCATTAGTACCCAGATGTTGAAATAATTTGTACTCGAACCGAAAGGTATAGCCGCTTTTGCCTTTAGCCTATCTGATTTTTGCACTCGTCTGGCTAAAATTCGCTGCCCGGCTGGGGCCAGAACTGCAGTGACTTAGGATATATGTTGTAACTACTTGTCAGTTAGGTATCCATAATCTGGGTATCGTGAAGGTAGTAGTTGAAGGATTAGGAAGTTTCTTGCTGCTTCTGAAGATTAGTTCGTGTCTCTCCCTACCGACTGAAAAAATCTTCACAAAAATGTTCTTGCATTGTTACTACTGTCCAATATTCCATTATTTGGGTGCTTGCGCGCCTCATTTTTAAAACCATAAATTTTGTTTTTAACAACCGTCTATATACATTTTTTTTCGGGGCCGGGGATAGGATCTCTATTCACTCAAAACAATCAACTGCTGTTGCCCAGGATTTTTTTTGACAGTGGCAGAGTTGATGAGTATGTATACATTTTTTAATTCCGTTCAAACGACATAATCCAAAATCCACCCATTAAATGACATTTCCAAAAATCCACGGGATTTGCTTACAGTATTTAACTATCTCGAAATAATTCTACGGATCAGTTACTCCCTCTTCTAGATAGTAAACAAAATAAACAAATATCATTTATTATCTCGTATACAGGGTACAGTGGATACACCTATCGAGGTTTTCATTTTGCTTTAATTCTAGAATTTTGAAAATTCAGTAGTGTGAAGAGAGGAGAAGCAGTCCGTGATGAGAGTCAATTTAGGATCCCTCATCGTGCATCGCCTGTCCTCTCGGTGCTGGAGTGCTCCAAGCAGTGTAAATCCGTAGCGTGCTGTCCGGTGAATCGAACCTGAGCCTCTGTTGATGCGATGCCGAACCGCTGCCACTTCACCATCTATACATCAATAAATACATATATACACCACACTGTGGTAGTAAAATTGTGCTAAAAAAGAAATTGTCTCGTGTTGCCAAGAATATTGTGACTGCTACAATGGCGTTGCTAACCGTTGCGTCGCTTCTCTGTGCGGAGGTCAGACGCGACTCCAGAGGAAAGAGTTGGAAGTTGGGCGGTCACAACGGGCCGAATTGCCTGGCGTTACCTCTGTGTGCCTGGTCACTGCTTAATCAGGTAGGAAATAACAGAACTACAAACGGATCGCCTGCGTTGCGAAACATTGAGCAACATAGCGTTGTCTCTGTGTTTGGGGATCAGAATTATTTGCTGAGGAATTATTGGAAAACCACGGAACAGACCGAAATCGCGTCTCGTTGGCTCTGTGTGCCGGCACCCTTAGTTTGAACGATGTACTTTAGTCTAAAATAATATCGTGTTTTTGGGATTCAGGACGACTTATGTTATGGAAACGGACTGAGTTACATGTGACGGAGTTGTGCATGGTGAAGTGACGGTTGTGAGTATATAGGCGGAGTGGATTAGGACACAATAGTTGTGTTCTTGGTTAGGATTAAGTGCCCAACCTACGAAAGCCTGATGTCCCCCTCAAGTACTTTGACTTGTCGGTGTGACGTCATTTAGCTATATGCGGTCACAGCTAAATTTCATTTTAATCACATTAGTCTTCCGTTTCACACTCTTTGCTTACTGGTACCTATGACTTCATAGAGACCCGTTCACTGCTGTTTCAGTTACGTTACAGAGAAAAAATGTATATCAATAAAGAAAAGGGGGAATACATCTTCACTAAAAGTAAATTATCTATTCTTCCAAACATCCCCTGTCAATTTCACAAAGATCTGTCCATAACTTTCCAAGTTATTTCTGTGGCAGACAAAGAGGCGAACAGATAAACTCTGGCAAATGCTACTTTCATAGCCGTATGTCACAAACAGACGCGACCCTCGGAAAAGAATCCCTCCTTGGCTCTGAGCTAGATTGAATGAATGACAAAAGCCATCGTATGTATTGCAGCGACAAACTAACTGCTAGCGAAAATTAGAAAAAATCCTAAGTAAACTGCAAAACCTCACGATGAAGAAAAACTAAAAAAAAAGGAAAAGCCATCTAAAAACAGTGGGTACTTTTTCGTTTTACATCAGTTTAATCGTTTTTAAAAACCAAATTTGGGCTATTATTGGACGATAATGATGTTGAACATATTAGAGCGAAACTCTCCGTCATTACCAAGCAATTAAAAAAACGGTTCTTCTAGGGACAGTTATTAGAAGCTTCTGGTAACAATTGATTTTGAATTCACGAAGCGCACTGGATTTGACATCGATGAAATTGGCGGAAACAGTGAATGAGTGAGGTATCAAAACGACAAAACGTAATAAATATGATCAAAAAAGAGCAATCTGACAGCGCATACCGCCGCCAAACTAGGCAACTGAAATGAAAAATTCAAATTGGCTCTGAAATTATGGTTTTCTTTGTACCAACACCAAAATCTAATCATCTGTGCCTTATGATAGTACGGTGGCCGCTAAAACAGAGTAATCGTATATTTCGCCCATAATTTTATTTCCGCATTCCCCGCCTCATGAGAGGAAGGTGGTATGACGTGTGTTGTGCCACCCCCCCGCCAAACACAAATACCCGCTACACAGTTACTGTAGTCTGTGATACATCGGAGCTCGAGCAGAGTACCGTACGCGTACGTTACGCTGGTCCGTGGACCTTTACTTCGCTTATTTTTTACTTATTTGGCATATCAAAATCACCACAGCATCACAGTGGGTGGGAAAGAGCTTACCATTGAAGAAAAGAAGAGATACTCGAGCCTTCAGTCTAATCGAGCAGGGAGTGCTGGTGAATTGCATAACTGTCGAACTGAATGTCAGCCGACTGTCCCTCTTCTAGCATAAGAAATTGACTGCCGCACTCTGCTGGAACCATTCCGCCACGCAAAGTGGGATGTGGGCGCAAGAGACAGACAACAGCAAGCTTAAACTCTGTCATCAACACCTTTTCAGTCCTTGCTGTTGTCTTTTTTTTGCACCTACGCATCATTGCGATGTTGTCCCGGCAGGGAGTGCGGCGACTGATTTTGTTTATGCCTGAAAGGGAATACTCGGCTGACATTCATTTCGACTGCTACGCGGTTCATCAGCACTTCCTGCTCGATTAAGGGAGGGCCCGAGTCTTTTCTTCAATGGTTAGCTTCTTCCGACCTATTGTAATGCCGAGGTGTTTTTTGTATGGTGCCAAAAGTTAATGAAAAGGTAGGAAAGTAGAGGCCCGTAGACCAACGCACTTGTACTCTGCTCGAGCTTTGATGGACCACAGACGATCTGATAAGCGGCGATTCTTGTGTGAAGCGCGGGGATGGAGCAACACACGTCATACTACCTTCCCCCTCATATGCGAAAACAAAACCATCAGTGAAATATGCAAGACCTTTGTTTTTTTGCAGTACATGTGTAAGCTTTGTGATTGTGGCCACTGTAAAGAAAAAAAAACAGCAACAAACAAACGAACGACCAGATCATGACAAAAATTTGGTTTTTCACTTTTCGTAATTAACCAAACAACTCAGGTAAATTTCACGAATATCCTTCCATCCATACCTTTTTGAATTAAGGCATGAAGATTAAATTGGTAGGCAAACAAAAAAATGAACGGACATCCACCAAAAGCTAACCTTCTGTCATTATTAACATGCCTGATAATTCCTGTGTGTTTCGTAACGATTTCTTCGTAACTTTTTGAGTTATCTTGTTGACAGACAAACAGAAAACACGACAGAATCTTTACCTCCTTGGCAAAGCCAATTAATATGAATTATGTATTACTCCGACCCCTGGAATCCACTCACGCCCCCCCAGGTTAAGAATCATGGGTTTAAACGCTTCTATCGACCATAGAAGACAAAAGTTTCAAAGTGAATTTATACGCGTCATTGCATGCTGTATGAATTCCACAAATGTTTGCTTTGAGTTATTGAAGAAAGGAAAAACTGTAGCGGCAGCCTCTTACTGTTAGTAATTCGAAAGTCTGAATGCATTGCTGCGTAGAAAATGTCTTGCTCCAGTGGACAGAAAAGCAGTCATTTTACAACACAATAACGCTAGAGCCCATTCTACTAAACAAACTCAAGAAAAAATAAAGTCCGTAAGTAGGAAAGTTATTCCTCACCCTCTATTTTTGCCAGACTTTGCTCTTTCAGATTTTCTTCTATTCCATTTTGTAGAACATTCCTTGAATAGAAAAAGATTAATAGATATTCAGGTTGAAAAGGAGTTTAATTCCTTTACTTCATCCAATGACTTTAATTTTCTTGAAAGCGGTATGGAAAAGCTCCCAAGCAGGTGGACAAAGGTTGCATCTAATGATTGTGAGTTATTTGTTGAGCAATAAAGAATTGTCAGTGATATTTTTCTATTATTATTCGCAACAAAAATCGGCAGAAGACTTTACTGTACTCCTAACAGATCTCAGAGTGTAATCATCAACGACAGAGTATCTTTAATAAAGCCGATACTCAGTGGAGTACCACAAGGTACTGGGCTTGTGCCTGTATATACTTTTTCTTATCACGATTAAAGACAAGGAGTGCGGATACAGCTATGCAGTCCCTTAGTCATTAACTGGCGATAAACGAATATTAGCTGCTGTACATTCTGTAGAAATTTGATGTTTACCCAGCGATAATTTGCAGGCATCTGCCAATGGTCGGTAAACAATAATATCCTGAATAATGCAACGAAATTGGAGCTGCCAAGATACGCAAAAAATCAATACTCTTTGAGCCTGCAACAAATGTTACTATTGATGGGCATCAAATTGACTGGAAGCGAGTTTTAAGAAGCCTTGAAGTGATAATACAAGATGATGCTACTTTTCAAGAACATACAGCCGCTCCGACCATGCCCTGTATCTCTCCGGTGAAGCAGACCCCAACTGAACTGCGGAGTAATCGCCGGCGGACCAAGTCGAGCCCACAGCGGCGGCCGTCTCCTGGATGGGTTAAACAGGGAACACATCCCTTCGATCAAGTGGTTTCTCTTTGCCTTCTTTATTTCGCATCCCCCATCTTGCTTTGCTGCTCTTTTTTCTTTGAACTCCTGTTACTGGCCTGCAGGTGCCCCTCTTAACTTGGCCAGCATCTCCTCTCCTTTGCTTGTCTTTTTGCTTCTTCTTGTGGCGACGCGCATTCAAATCCGGATCCTGAGCTCTGTGCCATCTGCTCATCCGTGGTTCCGAATTGCGGGTTGGCATTCCCTTGTGCAAGCTGCAGGCGCTGGGTACAAAGGTGCTGTCTGGGCATCGCCAGGCTCTCCTCTTACCCGCCGGATTGGATATGCCCAACTTGTGAACCGGGTCCGCCGGTCACTGCGTCCGACACCGAGTCAGTTTCTGCCGCCGCTTCAAGCTTGGACGTTGACGGTACAGTTACTCTCTCCAGTTTAACTGTAATGGCAGATCGCCTCCGCGGAGGGTGCCGGGGATGTTTTGCGTTACTGGTCCTCCACTCTGTCGCCTATGAGGATTTCGACACAACTCGTTTGTTCTCCAGTGATGCCACCGTGGAACATCAGGGCATTGGACTTCCTCTGACAAACCCTCATTGTCATTAACATCTACAGTACATCCATTCCACCACATCGTTCCCTCTAAATTAAAGGACTAACTTTTCCTCTATTTTTTGCTGTTGAGGATGATGTCATCGCCCTGGGCCACATGGACGCTAATCACCGCCGCTGATATAGTGCTTCGAAGTGTGGTGGAGCGACTGGGCAAGGGGGGGGGGGTGCTCCTTGAGGTACTCTCCTCCTCTTCTCTATGTCTCCAAAATGAAGATACCCCTACGCGGCTACCCACAATGGGATGTTCGCCTTTCCCAACTTATCAGCTATTTCGGCTCATCTGGTTCCCTCGGCTACTTGGTCAACTCGCACCATGCTAAACTCTTACCACTCACCTATTACGATTTTTCTTGACCATCTCTCACCTCCTCCCCTATGCAGTAAAGTCCCACATAACGCGTCTTTTTGTACTCACGCTACACGGCTACTTGCATAACGCGATTCAAATTTATGTTTATTGTCCTACTTGAAATTCATAGATAACGTGGATTAGGAATTATGGAGAAATAATACCAGAGTTATTGAAATGGGGTTAATCTTGTTACATCACTTCATAATTGCCTCCATTATATGATTTAATAGATGAAGTTTCATTACTTCATGGCTGCAAGTTACTCCAACTCACACTTCAGCTCTGCTGTCTGTTAGTATTTTCTTGCTAAGCCTGTATACCAAATAAATTTCATTAAGAACTCCATCAGCTGTTTACTTGGCATTTCATTACAAATCGAGTATACAAAAAAATTTGTTGAGTAAAAGTATGTCTAGATTTGTCAGGCATTACGGAATGCAGAAGAAGCAAATCACACAGCCTAATCAAGGTATTAAAAAGTAATGAGAGAACATACAAACATACGTCTACGACACTGTGCAGTAACCCTCAATTGCGGGACCCGAAATCTCCCTATTGGGAAAGTGGCTCCTCAATGTTTGTGTGCGTTGTGCATGAGCTATACCTCGAATATCGTAATGTATGAGTTTTCAACAATTGGAATGTATTAGGCGTATAAAATGCCTTCTGCAAGTCAGGGAATACACATATCCATACGATGTACCACGAAGGTATTATAAATCTGTTTCAAACTTTATGTCGCTAATGTTACGTTGAATTTTGCATAACAGCCAAATTGTTGGCTAGAAATTACGGTACCAGTCACGAAGAACATAGTTAATCTAAAGCAAAGTATCTTTCAAAAATTTTATCAAAAGTTTACAGGTTCATATGAGTGTGTAATTCACTACATCGTTAGCGCTGCCCGATTTGAATGTTAAAATACTACGAGCATGTTTAGAATACTGGGGCAAATACCAGTTCAACATGCTGACAATGAAAGAAAGGATCAACTATTCAAATTCCTAGAATACACGCGTTATCAAAAATAACAGCGAAGATTTTGTGATAACCTGTCTTCATTTAACGTACGTTTGTAAGTAATATGCTTCTGTATAATACGCTACAACTGCCAAATCAAATTGGCATGAGAGACAAGTGCTCTCTTTTTCAACAATCCATTAAGCAGCACACTCGTTCCCCACCTTAGATAATATGAAAAAAAAAATTAGCTTCTAAGGCAAGCAGTATAAAGCATTGCTGAATTTAATTTAATTCTCCGCCGTGTATACGTACCCTACCTAACGTATGATACCTACACCTCCAGTACATGAAAGTTTTGTGTTTAAGTAAAACAATCCCGTCAAAAAAGACAACTAAGCTGGAAAAATTGGTTGAGTTGACTGTCCCGTGAAGAATCATCGCTTCGCCAGTACATCTTATATCATCTACTGAATTTGTACACCGGTTGCTGAGGGCCAATATAGTTTCGATATATTGAGAAAGTTATAAAAATCGGAGTCCGTGGGAGCGCTTAAAGAGATGCTATATACAACTTTGCCTAGTCGATTTCAACGTTGGTTGAGAATGAAGTCCATTCTGCCAAAATAATAGATCACACTTTCGCCGTTTTCTACAGCCTGGTCTAATTTTTGTTTATGGATCATCATGAAAACTCAACATAATTACAAAATCTGCAGCAACGTGGCCTATTTTTTACCTATCCATTTTGTTTACAGCGTGACACGAAACATACAAATATATCAGATGCAATTTATGTAAACCGATATTAGGCGTTGTACGGCGACAGTAGCATTTGGGGACAGATTAAGGTGACATACTGGTCACTAACCAACAATGAAGTAGCCCTCCTTAGGGTTAGGTTAGATCAGGTCAGGACTGGTTCTGATAAGATTCTAATAGGCTCTAATAGAAATAGGATTTATTTTGAACGTTAGCCGAAACGGTTCTGACCTCACCTAACCTTAATGAAGGCTAGTTCACTGTTGACAAGCTCCTCGGCATAGGGACGTTGGTGACAGCACCTAAACGGTTTTGGAACGTTTGCATATCAAGATGCGTAGTTTTATACCCCGTGGAATTAAAAAAAAATTCGTTGTTTTAATCTACTGACAGTAGTTTTAGACTCAAACGACTATAAGACGGTACGTCCGTGTACCCAGATTCTTGCAGTGTTACACTACACACTATTTTAAAACCTTATGTGTCGCCTTCCTACGACTATTTCCACTTTATAAACATATAAACACAACGGTATCGATTATGTTATTTTGATGACTGTCTGGAAAGAAGAGGTACCCGGCCAAATGCGCTTCATCTACTATAAGATACTTCTCTGCGTCTATTACAAAGCATCTCGTCTATTATGAAACACTTTGCTTAGTTTACCACACCTTGCTTAAAAAAAACGCATGCACCTCGTCTCTAGCACTTCTTATACCCTAACTTACTTCGCTAACCGTAACGCATCTCGTCCACTACCACAAACACTTGTTCTACTTCAGCGCACACACTGTTTACCCTAACACATGCACTTCTCCTCCCTAACTCATCTCATTTAACATACCGCTACTCGTGGAACCTGAAGTACATTGTCTTCCATAAAGCACATCGTCTTCCCTAACGTGGATCATCTCAAGCTATCACATTTCGTCTTCCTTGAAGCAAACACTATGAGCATCCATGGGAGACAAATATTCTTGCTACCTCCATGATGGAAGTTATATTTTACCGAGTTTGTCTCTCTGTCTGTCACCCAGATTACTCAAATATTTACGGACTGATCTCTATGAAAATTACAGGGATTGTTAGGTATGTTAGAAGGAATAAAGGTTCAGCTTTTGTTGATGATCCATTCATCCACTTGTTCGTATAGGCTATCTATCTATCTCTCTCTTTCCTAATGCCAGAGATGGGTACCTCCGGTAACGAAGGGGTAATACCGCTTCATCCGAAACCGCTACCGCTTTACAGTTACCGTATTCCGGTTGAAAATTACCGGTTTACCAATACCGGAACTTGGAAGATTTTTAAAGTGGTAACGGTAATCAGTTAATCTAGATATGATATGATAAATAGTTAAATATAATGATACATTGATTGTATATTAATATTCTTATCACAGATTAGTGAGATTCTTCATTAAAGCAGTCCACAATATTATCTATCATCAACAATGTAATAAACACCGTCGTGTGTATGTTTATATATTTATATGTTTCGAGTCCCACTCTTAAAGATTAGTTAGGCGAAAATTAGGCCAGGTTGAAGATTTTGTTATAGGTTGTATTTTCATGAACATCAAAGACAAGATTGCAGATGATGGCAAACGTGAAGATTGCAGATGATGGCAAACGTGAAGATTGCAGATGATGACAAACGTAGTATCTCAATTCCTTTATTTCAATGCACTTCATACATGAAACATGTCTCGAAATCAATGCAATAAAGATATAACAGCTTCTCTTTGCGAAGCCATGCAGTTTCATTTTTAGAACTTTCTTCATACATCGAAACCTATGTTTCGTGTCGGTTTATGACGCAAAAACTCAGTAACTGATCAACGAAGGGCAGATGAAGCGAAGATTTTTCACCGGCAGTACACATAATTATCTCTTTCAGCTTGCAGCCTTCCTTTGACGGAGCATTTTCGCCTAAACACAAAATCTTCGACGTACTGAAGACTTATCCGGTAGGAATGATACGCCCACCGTGTCCACACCTCCATAATGATCAAGGTCCTGTCATTTTCCCACGTTGATTGTAGTAACGTATCCTCAAAGACCATGAGTCGATGCTGTACTTTAGGTAAGTTGCATAGGGTTTATTCAACGCTGTCTTCACTGCATAATTACTATTCTAGCTTTAGGAAGCGGGGTAGTCGGAAAATTCTTACCAACACAATTCACTTCATCAAACCTATTCATGACTTAATAATTATTGCTACTACCTAGTGCAGACTTGCCCCTTTGCGAACTCTCTGATAGAAATAGCCCCGCATTCGCAGATAATAAATCGAGCGCGTTTTCTTACACAACTTCCCTATCTTGTTTCTCACATGTCACTTATATAAATTATGTATTGCTTCACTCACCACTCGTATTTATTTCACAGCTGTAGCCTCCGTGCAAATCGGAGTAATTCCGATTCATCACTATACGGAAGTAGCAGGCCGCTATCTCACCGCTAGTCTTGTACATCAGCAGTCCAGGTGGTGGCACACAGCTGCCGTCGCCTCTACTGTTCACCGTCATTTTCACTAGGTACTACACTGGCATGTAAATCGGCTTCCAGACCCAATTGCGACAGGCCGGATTTCAGTGGATAGTCAAGATATGGTGTGGTCTATGCTAAAAGATACCTAACTTCCGGTAAGCACATGTACAATATGAAAGTCGGCCAACTTTCGTTAACCTTTTGAGGATAGAAAGGATATCTGCGTGTTTGTAAGATCAGTGAGCCACAACTGCAGTTTTAGTGACAGCCTAGGAAAGTATCTTCCTTTTCTCGCCCATTCTATCATTACAGAACTTGCAGCTCTAAACAACGAGCTTGACTTCGCTCCAGTGCTTACAAGTCCGACTTTTCCTTTCATTATGCTTCATAACCTTCCCCACGCTCGTTCTATACGTCCTGTCTCTTATACGCAAAATGTAGACAATAATGCGTTTTAACTACACGTTATGTTGAGCTAGAACATACCATTGTTGCATGTGTGATAAGTAAATAAAGTAGGTATAACAACTTCTAGTTTGGCATCATTTTCCAGGATGTACTACTCGTTCTTGGGGGTCATCGTTCTTACTTTCTAACTTACCATTACGGTTACATACATTTAGATGGCACACATATTTCATCTCCCGGCATCATTCACATGAGTGTTACGGGACGGAGCATCCAGCACTACATTTTGTTCGCCAAGCTTCTATAAAATAGAGAAGTTAAACTACGAAATAGAGCCCAAATGCATAAATCTCTGATTATTGACCCCCCTGTAATGAAATATGCAATACAGCGGACAAAGATCGGTGGCCACAACGAATTTCGCACAGCAAAGATAAGGTAACAAATGATCTACAGAAGCTGGGAGGCAACGATAGCAAGTCCTTCGCGCTTCAATACGGCGTACTATTGTTATTAAAAATTCACTCTTGGGCCTCCACAAACAGGTAGTGCATTCCAAATGAAGCGTCATGGAATGCCAGGAAGCCCGAAACGCTGCCAAGGAAACTCCATCAGAGAGCCCTCAATTGCTGACTCATGGGCGAAGAGACTCACACGACCGTAAGCTGATCCCGGTAATGAATTCCAAACCAAAACGTAACAGGCCTAAAAACCCCTGGTGAATTGACAAGTTTGGTACCTAACAGTTTCCACTGTGAAGTGGTGGGCATGAGCCGTTGCACGTGTACTTCTCCCAAGACTAAACGAATGATAATTTCATATATATATATATAAATATCTACTAAAATATCTAATAGGACAGGTTTACCCCTAGCCATAAATATACATTCAGCTCCGCTTTTTCATGCAGAACAGAACAATCATCCCATTAGCAGGAAAGACTTCTCCATCATCGGTTTTCAACCCCAATAGAACTGACAACTTTAGAATCTCTTTACATTCATTAAACAAAACCCAGCCTGAATACAGTGACTACCGCTGTACCTCTCATCACGGTCTATAACTGATTTTATTTTTCAACTGTACGAGTTCTGATCACCCCATTTACTGACTGCACCCGGTGCCTCCTCCTAATCGCATGACTGCATAGGCATCTTTCTCCTCCAACTGTACTAGCTCTGATCAATCCGCCCACTGACTGTACCCAGATGATTATTCCTAATTGCCTGCCTGTACGAGCATCCACGTTAGAGCTCTCGGAACTTGCTCCGGTCATTCACGCTTCACTCCTCACACTCCCACTGTCAATACATCACTCCCCATTAGGCTTTAGGCTTAAGAAACTCAATCCCTTTGTTTTTTTTTATAAATTTTTCCTTTTGTAGTTAACAGTATTTCCATTATTTTCTGATAGTGGGAAAGGACGTTCCGAAACGTCAAATTTTAATTTTGAACTATTCGACCCTATATGTGAAATCTTCCAAAGACTATTAGGGAAGTGGATAGAAGATTAGTCAATATTTTTTGTTGTAGTATAGCTTATAAAACACAAGGAGATACGGCACCTTTAGGAATGGGATATTCACCAGATCACCCTCAGCACACAAACTGCTGGCTGAGATATCAAGTCGATCCAGCAAACACAAGTGGCTGATAGCAGCGGAAGCGAAGACCAGTGAGCAATGCTCTGACCCAGACAGCAGAAATGCATCTACGGAGTACATGTACGCCACCTAAGACAGAATTTATCTACGCAGGAGCTCAATCTTACTCTAAGAAAGTCACACGAGGTGCCTAATATGCGCATCAAAAGTATTTCTCCCATCAAAGACAACATCGAAAATCTTCAGCGAGTTGGACCCGTTCCATCTTCGTTCAGAGGTGGATGCTGTAGTAAGTGTCCGAGACATGGCACAGGCTGTGGTCACCTCTCGCGTGTCTTATCAGCATTAAGCTTGATACTCCTGGGAGAAAAACAAGCACTAATGCACAGTAAGTCCCTATTTGAAAATAGACGACAACATTACGCATTCCGGGGTTTGGTTTCAGTGCAATCTAATTTGAATCGTTAGTATCGTTGATCATCGTGCTCTCAGTCGAAATCAGCATGTCACCAGGTACAGAGCACAGCAGCGGACAAAGTACACTATGCAGAAGAACGCCCGATACGAGGCGACTGAGACATTTAGAAAAGCGTTAATGGCTCAGTCACACAGCCGATTACGCATAAATAACGCATAATGTTGGCTTGTGCGTGATTATCAGTGGAGAAATGGACATATTTAGGGAATGTGTATGGTCGAAAATCACAGGCGAATTGCACATTAACTACGTACGAATCAATGAAAATCACTTAAAAATCACAAATACTTCACGTATAAACTGCGTATGAACCACTTTGGGTCACTTCTGATTCACTGATGGCTCGCGAACAACAGGCACCACTATGGCATCCGCTCCGCGTACAATGAATAACCTGCACTCTCGGGGTTTTGCCAGTTCCTTTCAGCAGGCGAAGGTTGTTCTTGCAAACAACCGCTAACGGTTCACGAAAATGTCGCGCATTGTCCGCGAGATTCATCGGTGCAGTGCCTAAGTCATAAGTTTTTCTGACGTGGAGCATTAGTAGCTGTCAGTGGGTGTTCGTCGCATCGGGTTTGTGCGCGATTCCAGGTTTTGAGCTGCTCAAAAATCGTGATCACGCATATCACACCCGAGTATATGCGAATGTGCGTCGTTTAAGCGTCATTCTTGAGTAATTTGCGTAGTTCTGACTTGGACAATGCGGAACATATACTGGACCGTCAGAAAACGTATGAATCACGCACGAAAAACCTATGAATCACTCGTGTATCACTAACAACTCACGTATGATTTTTGCCGTATTAAGGCAACCTTTTCTTTCAAGTTTTTTCAGTCTAGTCTTTGCTGACAAAGGGTACACATCAAGCATGAACCCTCCCCTCCCTCCCCAGAAAAGAGAAGTCCTGGTGTTCTTGATCCAGAAACAGAATGATCAACTGCGGTAACTTTATCAGATGTTGGTCAGAAGAAGAAGGAGGAGGAGACAGACCAGGAACGTCTGGGTGAGAGACTTGCTCACTAGAAGACCAAGTATGATCGCCTGTTGGTGGAGCTCCAGTATGAAGACCCAAGATCTTTCCATATCAGGCGCCGGAAGATCACTCCAAGCTAAGGGCTAGAAAGCGAGAAAGTTTCTTATAAAATAAGGCAAAGATGCCGACCGGGTCCACACCACCATCTCGATTACGGTCTTGCATTCCGGATCTCTGAATTTTTTCCTGAAGTATGCGACCGGTTTCTCGTCGCCATAGACTCGTTGATATGAATTTAACGCATATACAAACATGGGTTGTTTCTACATGAAGGACATATTCACGTTTGGAGACAGGTGAAATTGACAAAAGGGCAGAATCCATTTCATGTTTCAGACGTTCAAATGCTTATTCGTGATTTTCCGATCGCACAAATTTCACACCTTTTTGCAAGTTCGTTCAAGGTTCTCTGATGAATTTCCTAAAAAAATTGCAAGCTGCAACAAATGCGGGCACATTGTTGAGACTGTTTCAGATTTAGGGCAGTTAATTCGCTAGGGCATTACTTTTTATAGGGTTAGGCTTTATACCTCGTCATGTAGCAAAATATTCATGTTCTAAGTAACGTACGGTATTAGCAAACTGAACTTCACAATGTCTATCATCTCGCCAGCCCGCTCGAACTCTTGTAAAACTATCCTGAAATGCTCCAGATATTCAAGTATTGAAGAATATAACGCAGGAACATCGATATAAATTGATGGAAACTTTCCTTAATGCTTTTGCAACAAATGATGCACTATTTGTTGGAAAAACTAGTGTATCTCACTCCAAACAGGACACTATTAGAACAGAAAATCTTGATCTGCATGAAATTCTGTGCATTTTGTTCGACCTCCATCAGATATACCGCATCGAATGCGGTGTTGGCATCTGTGATACTACAACAGTTTTATTCAGCTACAGTCTCCAACAGGGCTGGGCATTGCGCCGCATAATGCGCCCATGCGCCCCGGGCGCACTGCCTTTTTTGGAGGCGGACAGGAATGAGGCGCACAGTCTTTAGAAGAGGCATACGAAGCACTGGCGCATTACAGTTTTATTGTACGTATCACTTCAAAAACGAAACAATTCTTGAGGGTTGTTGCTCATTAGGTTATTGAGAAGGGATTTCATACTCGACTTTCGGATTCGCTCTGGGTATTGAGAAGAATTTGAAGACCTTCAATGTTGTCTGTACGATATGTAGGAGCCCATTATTACGCAGTGTGAACACCAATCGATAATAAGCAATAGTACAATTCTTTAATATTAAATAACAGTCGACGGAATTAAAATTTACCTTTTCGGGACTAAGAATTCCATCCTCAGAAAAAAAAGGGTTAACCTACACTATGAAATAAAAGAACTTTCTTTATTAGCTAGCAATCAGGCAGCATTGGTGTTAACGGGGGGAAGTTTAAAATGCGAATGAACAGAGCTGCGTGGAGGAGCTGGATGTCAGCTCCTGTACAGTCAGCAGATTCTAGGCTAAGTGTGCACGGTATGAAGCAGTACAGCCGAGGTCATAATGTTCAGGCTAGGTTTGGTTCTATAAATGTGGAGAGACTCTAGTGTTGTAAGCTCGATGGAATTGGAAAAGTTTATGATGGAGAAGTCATTCCTGCTGATGGGATGGTTGTTTTGCTCCGCATGTTGGCGGGGGGCGGAATATGGTGGTTTTGCTAGTGGTAAGCCGGTACGACTGGATATACCTAAA
>LQNS02276498.1:4755957-4777086 GCA_001587735.2 Parhyale hawaiensis | reverse complement strand
CAACATGCGGAGCAAAACAACCATCCCATCAGCAGGAATGACTTCTCCATCATAAACTATTCCAATCCCATCGAGCTTACAACACTAGAGTCTCTCCACATTTATAGAACCAAACCTAGCCTGAAGATTATGACCTCGGCTGTACCGCTTCATACCGTGCACACTTAGCCTAGAATTTGCTGACTGTACAGGAGCTGACATCCAGCTCCTCCACGCAGCTCTGTTCATTCGCCTTTTAGACTTCCCCCCGTTAACACCAATGCTCCCTGATTGCTAGCTAATAAAGTTCTTTTATTTTATAGTGTAGGTTAACCCTTTTTTTTTCTGAGGATGGGATTCTTAGGCCCGAAACGTTAAATTCTTATTCCGTCGACTGTTATTTAAAATTAAACTCTTTGCCTTAGTGTATTTTATTGTACAATTCTTTTTTCACGAAGCATCTATCGTACAGAATTCTTTATCACTTTCATGATGATCGTTTGGAAAAATGAAGAAAAGAAGCAAACAAACAAACAAACAAACAACAAAAAAAAAGTGCATGAGACCATGGCTGATCTAAAACTGGAGAAAACAATTAAATAACGAATGAACGTATGCAGTTCAATTTTGCATTTCCTAAAAAGGATATGTGTCCCAGCAGGCCCATCTCTTAGAAAAACTATCTACCGGCTAAGGAAAAAGTGTCGTCAATACGCGGAGCCAGTTTGTGAGATGATCTGTCAAATGAGCTGGTATCATCTCTTCAAGCTTGCCTAGCATTATCCCCTTTACAGTTAGTTGCCTACAACACTTTTTCGAGCATAACTCGAGTAAACGCTACGCAAGAAGCGTTTGCTCATTCAATTATCACTTTGTAATACATATAAGACAGTCAGAAAACAGTACTGTTCGTAATCTTGTATCTGAGTGTTCAATAGATATTGCAACGTGCCATTCTTCACAAAGGAAATTTTAATTGGTTGGTTAATTCTATAGAGTAATGTATCCCATATGTATGAACACGTGCGGATATCTAATTAATTCAGGAGTTTTTTTCTTTAAATATGCTGGGAATTTATGTAGCAGCTGGCGTTTACCTAATAGATGAAATATTCTCTGAATACACAAGCTATATTGTCTGTGTTTTATAGTTTCTTGACATAAGTGACATTTTGTGTGAAAGTAATTTATCAATAAGATGTTTTTGAGGGTGCTTTTATTAAATGCCACTAACTTATGTTATAGTATTAGCAGTTAGTTCACAAAAATCTTCATTGTACGAATAAAAACCATCATCTATCTCTATTGAGTACAGGATGCTGCTGGGAACTACATAGACCGTTTACAGATATAGAGACATGCATGTCTTTCTCAGCAAAGGGAAGGTTCACGGACTGTTCACTACTTCCCAGTCTCTATGGACCTGCACACCGACAATGATGACCTGAGGTAGGCCAAGCTCCAGGTGCAGGCCCTTCTCAGAGGGTATCAGAAAACACTTGCCCACCTCGCAATGAGGGCGTTAAGAAATTTGTAGAGGACCGATGAGAGAGGGATGGAGTAAAATACGGAGGGGCTGACGTTGCTCCGGGATATATGTACGCTGTGCGCGTTTGATGGATTTGCGCGATCGATTGATCGCGCAGCGCAATCGGTGGATGTTGTTGGTTTTAGGCCGTAATTTCGGGTAAGTTATACTATATTCGGGTTTAATGTCGGGAAGGTTAGGGGAGGCAAGGACTGTTTTTTTTAATTTTAAATTTGAATGATCCACCGATTGCGCAGCGCGATCGATCGATCGCGCAAATCCATCAAACGCGCACAACATGCATATGTTGGTTACAAGGTAGCAATATCGACGCTGAGGGACCACTTGATTCACTTTATGACAGGAGAGACTCAAGCCCTTTCCTCATTTTCAATTGGAGCCGCTATTGCCACCCGCTGAGGACAGGTGCCGACTGATAGCCCCTGACCTCAATTCTAACTTCAACCCTAATCTCTTGTAGAGGATTGATTGCTGCTGGGCAGATAGACCTCATCAAAACCATGATCGAAAGTAAGACCAGCAGAACATGATAGTGCAAGAGTAGAGGGTAAGAAATAACCTACCTATTTATCTTCTCAGCTGCACTTCACGAATCCATTTACTTTTGGGAAAACGTAGTTTTATTATTAACAGTAGGAGAAGAGCTGCACTTAAGGACACTTTCAATTAGATGGTATATCCTTTTGACGTAAAGCCTTCAGCTCATCTTGAATCATCTACAGGAAAAAACTGTTGAGATATTTTAGAAAATAGTGGACCCGTGCGTGAAAAATTACGCAATAAGCGACACGGTATTTTTGCTTAATATAGGCCGGTGATTAATTTTCTCTACTCTGACTGGCTTCTTTGTTTTCTTCAGTAATCCTGTACTGTCAAGAATAGCAGCAAACAATTTATGAAGCCCCTTCTTCATTGGTCATACTTTCGTTAATGCAAGCGATAACTTAAAGCGCATAGAGATAAGCGTTTACGGCTTCACAAATGCTGAGCATCAAAACTTTTTCTCTCTTTTTCTGACACAGAGAAAAATAATGTTTTTAGCAGGCCGTTCAGCAACACTCATCAAAATAATAGTGCACTTTCGAAGTAGGGATACGATAGGATACCATTTTATTTGCTCTATAGTTTTTGCTCAGCAAAAGCAGTTTCGTCGACGATTGCATTAATTTGGAGAATAAGTTACTGATGGAACGAGATTATCAATGGGGGAAACTACGAGTCAAGGTGCATCAAGGTGTAAGCTCCAGGGGTTAACTCTCGGTCCGTAAACTGGTCTTCTTTCACTTACTTCCGTACTACAACGAAACCGCCGTTAGTGCAGTAAACTCTTTGGAAGCGTTCTTCTCTGAAGCCTACCCACATATAAACTCCAATTTTTCTGCAAAAACACATTTACCACAGGGCCCGACTTCAAATTTAAAGACAAACCCCCACACGACTTCAGTCCAGTGTTATTTATAGTTACCAGTGCCAGGCCTGCAGTGTCTCTTACATCGGGAGCACTAGACAACACTTCAAAACCCGGATTACCGCTTGCGAAACCCTCACATTCAGCCCCCCGCCTACATGCCGAGCAAAACAACCATCCCATCAGCAGGAACAACTTCTCAATTACAGACTTTTTCAACTCAATCGAGCTCAAAACACTAGAGTTCCTCCACATCCATAGAACATCCATCGAAGTAGTTGAACTAGCTAGAAGTAGTTTTCACAAGTTAGAAATAGTTTTCACTTCTAAGCACTAATTTCAACTAGTTAAAACTACTATTCATGAGTTTGACAGTTTTCACTATTTAGAACTTGTTTACTACTTAGAACTTGTATTTACTAGCGAAGAATATTTAATTTTTTGGGGGCGTTTCGTCTCCTTTGGGTTCCTTTGGGGCTCTTGTGGGGGTGATTCGTAGGACCCCGAAAGCTCTACAAACATCTATTTCTGAGGTTATGGCTTCAAATCTGTCATTGAAAACATATCCGGTTGTATGTGATATTGAGGTACATTACGCGTAGCATCTATGAGCCAATTTTTTTCTATAAAAAACTATTATTCCTAGAAATTAAGATGAATTTTAAATAATTTTTGATGTCCGTAGGTATGAAATATATCGCCTACTCAAGATATATGATTGTGAGTTTAGGTTCCCTGCTCTGCAACACATTCCTTAGGGTATGACGAAGAAATTAATCTTTGCATGAGGTCTCTGTGATTATTAGAACGCATTTCATGGACACTTACGTAAATCGTTTTCCGGCCCAATTGCGAGAGGCCCGGTTGCAGTGTCCAGTCAATGTATGATGTGGTTTACGGATGGGCCATAGGGCTAGATGATATAGGTTCGCAGCATTCCTAGGGTGACACTGTAGGTTACTTTGACGTAGCAGCAACTAGAACTTCGGGAGGTCAGTCTTCCGTGCTCACTTTGCTTCTTTTCGATTTCATACTATGTCTGAAGTAATATCGACTGCGGGTAAAAAAAAGCCCTCTAGTGTATCACCGGAGGGAGGCTTGGCGTTGTTCTGTCCTAGCATGATTAACTGCTATTTTCCATGATTGAAGTTGGCAGCTGTAGGTCATCCTACATAAGGAAGATAATGAGAAAATTATGATCAATGAAGATGGAGACTCACCAATTTTTAGCTGTCTTTTTTTGACAACGCTGGTACTCCATTGTTAAGTAAAGACGGGACCTCAAAAAATTACCGCTCTCATTTTTGAAAGCGCGGACTGTCTCGTATTGATACATTTTTATATTTCGGGTTGCAGATTTTGCAATTAGGTTACGTTTTCATAGAGATCGAGTACCAGGTAGTATAAGATGGCGAAAGTGGGATCCTTATTTCTTTTTCTCAATGCACTTCTTGCCACATTTCGACTATCTGCCTATAAATTTCAGCGAAAATTTCACAGAAACTTAAAACTTATGATGCTTAGCCCTAGAGCCCCATCGTTGGGAAATTTTCACCGTGCTGCATCTTGTGATCACGTGACAGAAACGCATCCGCAGGCGGCAGCTGGGTCCGCTTCTCAGTTGCTTCAGCTTTTTGTGCGTCTTGGCAGATGGTGGGTGTGCCCTCTCAGAGAGGATTAGGCAGTTACACCCACTGGGGAATGTTGGTGTTTCGGGGAGAATTTCACCCGACGTTGTGGTGACCGTCAGTCTTTCCACGCAGGTGATATTCTGCCAACGCTGTTCGTCGGTACTACCTATGTTGTGAAAACTTATGTACTTTACTGCACTAATTTGTGTCCCTAGCTTTTGAACTATGCTAAGTAGAGTGAATTTGTACTTATTCTTACTACTGTTTCTGACTTGATAGTAAACCTAACTAAAAATGACTAAATTTTAGGATGCGCTAAGAAAACAACCATGCCAAATAATAGTCCTGCTCTTGGAGGCTTCTCCTGTTGTACAGCGGTATTGAATCATTTGAACCATTTGAACTCTTGCCTGAGTTAATCTGCAGCCCTCTGCTGCCAGTAGGAGCTGCATGGTGGAGAAAATATAACATTTTGTCTCCCTCCTACAGCTCTTACTGGCAGTAGAGGGTTGTAACTAACTCAGGCAAGGGTTCAAATACCTCAGCACTGCTCTAGAGCGGGAATTTTTTTTTTGTGTATTTTTTTTTTCTTAGCACACTTTAAAATTTGGCCTTTTTAGTTTGGTTCACTATAAAGTCAGTAACAGCATCAAAATAAGTACAGATTAAGAATACTATGCACAATTCGAAAGCTAAAGAGTCGTTTTTTCATTGTGTATTATGTAATAAACTTTAATTGAGCAATAGTGTGGTTTTTGTTGTTTCAAAAATGGGTGAAATTCTCACGGCAGTGTGGTCAATGCTACTCAAATTAGACGGTGGGTTCTAGGGTTATGTTGTCTGTAAATTTTCCAACTACTAATCATGCAAGTTCTAGAAACATCATGTTTTTGTGTCAATTTTACTAATTTCACTGAGCGGCAGTAACAGCTTTTTAACTAAAAAAATATTCACAGTTTTATAGCACCATAGGAGCAAAAATGATCAACACGAATGAGAAAAAATATGTATTAAGCGAGAAATCACTAATGAAAACTTCACAATGACTGAGAATGTATTTTTTTTTTTGCCAACATGACCCCCTTGACGTTCAATAACTTCAATAATCCTTGAATCCATGCAGCCGGTTAGTTTTTTTAATTGAAGAAGGTGGAACTGCCCTTGCTGCTGCAGCAACAGCATCTCACAAGACAGATTTTCAGTAGTACTGCCTTCCATTTGCGTAATTTCACTACTTCAGAAAGGCCCTTGCTGCTGCAGCAACAGCATCTCACAAGACAGATTTTCAGTAGTACTGCCTTCCATTTGCGTAATTTCACTACTTCAGAAAGGCCTAGATGTTTTCATTTGAGGTTTATATCAGGTGAGTACGGTAGTAGAACTATCAGTTTCTCTCCACGGAACCTCAACAAGTCCAGAAATGCTGTGGTTGTACGGGCTGAGTAAGAAGGCCCATTATCATACATGAAAATCAAGTTTCGAAACAAAGCAACGAAACGGGCATGTATCCAGCCATGGGACCAAGTCATCCTTCAACATGTCACAATATGCAGATGTAATTTCCACGCCATAAGGTATTCTAACCGGACATACAAGTTGATCCCTTATGATACCAGCCCATACCATAACACAACCTCCCTGTTGTTGAAGTTTTATGCGTTGATGACCCTCACCTTCAGGTAGCACCCAACCTATACTCCACCCATCAGGTCCATCAAGAGTTGCCCGAGTTTCATCGGTGAAAAGAATATGATTCATGTTGATTTTCATGTATTTTTCTGTCCATTCCATCCTCAAAATCTAATATTTTGGGGTTAGAGGAGGCAATTTCAGAGGGGATTTGACAGGAGCAATGGAGCAAATGATGTCATTTCGTGTGGTTTTAAGCGCTTCAGGAAGCCCAGCAGCCGTAAAAATTGATTTACTTGTTTGTTCAGGTCTTTTACGTAGCTGAAGAACAAAATTGTTGACGTCTCTATCAGTAACAGTCCTTGAATGCCCAGTATGCGATCGTTTCCCGGTGATAAAGGGTCCTTCAAGAATTTTGTCACTCTGGTGTCCTATTTTTCGGGCAATAACATCAGGAAGGGTGCCTTCGCAGTTTCTTCGATTATTATTTCTTTCTCCTCGTTAGTTTAAGCTTTTCCACGTCCCATTTTAGCAGAATACACAGGAAGTTATTATTGTGGTTCACCTCAAAAAGAGAAAAAATGCAAAGAGTTGTCAATCAGGAGATACAGCAAAATGTAAACAAACTCAACAGTGTTGCCATAAGCTGTCACGATTTCCCTGGAAGTTTCATGAAAGTTTGATGTCACAAAAATGAGATGGGGTCCATTTTGTGCTAAAGCTATTATTTCCGTTCTACGTGTATGATAATCTTCGAAATACGTCTCTTGTATAGAAGTCGCAGTGTAATAGCTCCGCAGCATTTGCTTATTTTTGACCTGATGAAGTCACTAACTTGACCCGTGCCGAAAATGTGGCATAATAAATATAAGTCTGGAGACGTTCTTCTACGTATGGTTATCAAAAAGAACATAATAAATTATACGAAACGGCGCCGACATTGTCGCAAATATTCCTATAAACATACCAAAGGAATGCTTGTTCATTTTTTATTCGTTTATGAAGTGGTCCACTTAGAAAAAAATGGGAAATAGACGGCTACGACAAAGAAATGTAAGTAAGCGAAGAATGACGAAAAATTGGAATATTTTACAAAAAAAGTTTATTGACATATTGGTCAGCGATAGCATTTACTATACACTTGACCCATAGGCCTACATAGAAAATGGAGAAACAGTTGGAGATCACCGATAAATTCAGAGGGAGTTGCTCTTGAATGTATGATAAAAGTTCATAAATAAAAGAGAGAAAATTGATGAGACGATGGGAGCAAACGCAAATTTCAGAAATATAGTCATGAAATGTAAGCTAATGCTATTGAAGAATAACTACGAATAGTAGTTATTCTAGGTACTGATACATTTTAGTTTATTTGCATCGCATGTAGGACTATTATGATAATTAAGAGTTCTCGCTCGGGCCAAAACTGACACTGTCGGACAGGTAGTGCAAGCCACATGCAACATTATGCAACACAGGGAAACCCGAAACGCTGCCGAGAGAAATCCAACAAAAAGCCATCAACAGCTGACTTATACGCCTGCAGGCCTACACGATCGCAAGAAGACGCCGGTAATGAATTATAAACGGAAACAGGCAAGGGCAAGAAACACAGATTGAACTGACGAGTCTTGCACCTGTCTTCAAAGTGAAGTAACTCTTTTAAAACTCGAGAGCTGTGATAGAAGAATATAATCAATAACTCTCATAAGGGGATGCTGCGGTAAGAGTGTCTGAAACAGACTAATAATCGAAGATTTAGTCTTATTGGTATTCAGCTTCATACTCCAGGTTGAGTAGTGGAGTACCATACACTAATGCGCGACAGGTCCCTATTTCGAGACTGGACGACCACACCACTCATGCTTGCGTTAGGAATCACTGTTTTCAAAGTCAAGTCGTCAGCACAGTTGATCATCGCGTTGTCATCTGCTCAGGCCCAGAACATACAGCAGCAGCTCAAGTACGCTACCCTACGGGGTGCCTGACACCACCGTGACATGGGCACTCAAAAACCTGTCAAACGACACTCTCTGCGATCGGCCAGGCACAAAATAACGAATAATCGACAGAACCCTGCAATTCATGCCAAACGATTCTAATGGTCACGATAGAAATGTGAAAACCTATTACGAGAGACGTTTGCAATAACGGCTGGAACAAGAGAAGAACGAACTTATGGACATGAAATACTGTATTTCTGACAGGTGATGCAAGCGCATTTCCAAATTTCTACGGAGAGACGTTCGAGGAACAGAAACGAGTAATAGAAATTGTGTTAAACGAGTAAATTTAATTTTACTCATCAGCTAAGAGAATAAAAGAATGAAACGCTATATATTGAGCAACAAGTATTGATTCGGAGTTTCATTGGTTTCTGTCCTGCATAAGTTTCCGATAAGGGAGTTAACTTGGCGCCAAATCCTTTGCAGTGGTTACCCTGTCTTTGAACTTAACCACTTGACTGTGCTGTAGAGGTTTGTCGCGGAGAGAACCACTTCTGTGAGGTCTCGGGACAAACCGTAGTTTGATCCGTGTCGGCTGGCTTTCGAGGCTAAGCAAGCAGTTTTTCCATGTTGGCGGCGTTCGCGTGACCGTATATTGTGGCAGGCGAATGTTTAGCGCAAAGCTGATGAGGCTAGGCGCGTGTATGAAACCATGATGAGAATGAGTTCTAGTGTCGTCAGAAGTTCTCATGTGAGCACTGACCATCTACATCGTTGGTGGAGTGAGCTGAAGGTTTTCGGTGCTGAACCCACTACAACGATTTCTGTTGGCTCTGGTGTAGGTATCATTGCTGATCCCCTGGCTGAGACAGAGCTCCTCTCGGATCACTTTGATGGGAATAAAGCAGAAATATGTTGCTATTGCCTCACGAATGCCACCCCGAGTCCCGTTTAACCTTTATGGCATTCCGGTCAAGGCTGTCAGAGTGCTGCTTGAGAAATTTGATCCATTTGACGGGGTGACCTGTTCGGTATCATATAGCGATATGATAAGAAACTCGCTATCGTTCTAGCTCTAAGCTTATTGTGATTTTCGAAAGCCCAATACAGTTGGTAAATTTTTCCAATTGTTCGCGTACTGGGGTCATTACGCCCATTCCAAAACGTTCAGTGTCGCGATATGTCGCTAATCAAAGACATTTTACGCTAACGCCATCCCTGCCGAAGGTTATAGAAAAGCTAGTGGCTTCTAAATAAGGTTGTTTTAGTGAAGCTGCTTGCCTACTGCCAGCCGGTCAATTCTCATACAGAGCTTGTTTGGGTTCTGTGAAGGATAGTTGTCTGCGCCACTCCATTTTCAACCAGTGCTAGATCGTCGTTCTGAGTTCTGAGGTGCGTTTGTACAACTTAACTTTACTGCTTGGTTTGACGGGTTTAGCTCTACGGGTCTACTGTACAAGTTTGAAGCGTTTGGAGTGGGTGGTATGGTTGTGTGAATCATTCGTTATTTAGTTTCTGAGAGAACACTCTTATTTAGTTTCTGAGAGAACACAGGAGTGTCTGTTGACTGTTTTTTAAGCTGCCCAGTCTCAGAGGTGTCGTGCATCCCTTCGGGTATTGCAATTGGGCCGCTACTGTCTGTTTTGCACACTAGTCATAAGCTCTGTTCGCTGGAGAACACGATGATCCACTATGATGACGATTCAACTTTAAAAGCGGTAAAAGTAACCCCCAGCATGGGCAATGTATCCCAGTCTCAAAATAGAGATTTGTGGCGCATTAGCGTGAGTGTTGTATCTTTTGCTGTAATAAGAAGCTATATGTTGGCAGGACTAAAACTATGATTGTCAGTCGGTCTCGGAAACTCTTACACCAGCATCCACCTCTGAGGATCGATGACACTGTGTTTCAGAGGTCTGGCTTCCTGGAATTTCTTGGTGTAGTCTAGGATGAGTAGCTTTCATTTGGGACTCATATTACGTGTCTTTTGTTTTGCAGCGGGCTCCGAGTAAAATTGGGAGTCGTGCGTAAGGTCAATTCTGTGTTTGGCAACAAAGCTGTTGTCCGTAGATTCTTTCATACTTTATTGTTGCTGTTGGAGTTTAACTTACAAGTTAGTTATAAGCTTTGTTTAACCTCCGTAGCCGCAACTCAGGAGTTCCAACAGAGATGAGTGCTTAGTATTTGAATACCACATCATTTGTCGCGTAGCCTACATGCGCTACTACGGGCAGGAAACAAGGCGCAAAGCATAGTAGAAGACACTCGAGTGGTTGGCCTCTTTCACGGCCTTCCACACGAGAGCGATGAGAGAAGTCCCGCGGACTAGGTACGCTATCTCGATCGACAGCCTACCTCACGGAACAGAAAAGGAAATAGAGAACCTACCTTAGTTTACAAAACTAACATCGTCAGCACGAACTGCGGCCAGATGCCACATCCCTTACGGAGAAGGCACTCGGGACCCTTGGGTGCGTGATGTCCAAACATATTGTGGCAGGGAAAGGGCCCGCCACAATATGCCCCTGAGGGGTTACATACAGGTCTAAGATTCAGCCGCAAACAGTCACTTGGGTCTACTGGACCGAGTTGATAGCCGACAGCAGCAGTGAACTGGTTAATCTGTGTCACGGGCTTAGGGTAGCCATTCTTTGATTGTTTCATAAGGTATTTAACAATGAAACGCATTGGTGGTATTCATCTGTCCATGCACTCTGGACCTTCGGGAAAAATACACGTAATGCCGTTTACGCACACTCCTTCACATGGGATAATGATAGATGCCAGATTTGTCAGTGCTGTCAGGGTTTTCTGCTCTGGTCTGTTTCGGTCTGGAAGTCATTACTGGAAGTAGTACATGTAATTGCGGACACAACCTGGATTTGGGTTTCAAGTAACGAATTAGTAAGCCTATAAAAGAATTTGTAGGTCTCATAGTGTAAATGTACTGCCGGTTATTATAAGAAATAATCATTCAAGTACTGAGAATTGTCATCTCAGACCATCATTTGGCTTAAAATCTCAGAATAATATAGCTTTTTTAGTAATTCTAAAAAGGAATAGTTTTTGAACTCTATATTAATCTTAGCTGTTTGTTAATGTGCTCAATTTCTGTTTAGCCTTAAGAGTAATCTCCAGTGAAAATGGTTCGAAAGTGGCATTTCGTATTTTTAAATGAAATTTTATCCCTGCTCGAAGACAGATCTGTGGCCAAAAAAGTTTGGTCCTGGGCGCATTTTAAACCCTCTTGATGGGGAGGGAGGGGGGGGGGGATAAATTTAGAAAGGTGACTGATTTAGCTAAACTTTGGAATTAGCTATATTAAAATTGAAAATAGAGTCGATATCTTCAACGAATTTTTCTTATTTTCTTCTTCGTTTTCTGTTGATTCTCATTTATCCGGGGGTGGCTCATATATTATCACGAAATTTACAGCTTATTCGATTTCGCTAAAGGAAATTGATTATAGCTTTTGATTATACATACAGTGCCTAGACATAAGTATTTGCACAGCTCTATTTTTTATGTATTTTAAAAAAATTTAGGGACTGCCTTAGGGTAATTAATACTGGAAGTTTATATAAGATATATATAGTAAAATATTTAAACAGAACAGTCAAATATGCACTTATAACAAAAAAAAATTAACAGAAGTGAAAGTGATAAGGGACAAAAGTATTTGGCCTAAATATATATGATGTCAAATCTTTGATATCTAATTGTATAATTTGAACAAATTAGTTTGGAAATTATTCTAGAACGTTCACGAGACATCTCAAAACAAATGCAATATAAACAAACCACAGCCAGCGCAATCATTATCTCTAGACCTCGTTGAAGTCGCGCACACTCTCACTACAATGCCCAGAGTCAAAGAAATCCCTGAAGCTACTCGTAAACGGATAATTCAACTTCGTAGTGAGGGACTAGCTTATAGAGTAATAGCAGAACATGTCAATGTTCCTTTTCAACGGTTGGAACAATAGTCCGCAAGCATCAAGTGACTGGGGCGGTCTCCAACCTGTCAAGAGCTGGAGCTCTGCGTAAGATCACGGGTGGTCCTCGGCGTTACATGCAACGTAAGATGGCTAATGCCCCCCATGACAACTCGTTCTGACCTCCAGACTGAACTGGCGTCTCAGAGACTGCATGTCATCAAAAAAATTCTCGTAAAACTCCTTTTTTTACAGCAAAACATGTCAAGAGCCGCTTAACATTTGCCAAAGACCACCTGGACAAAGGAAATAAGTTTTAGGAAAGGGTTATATGGCCTGACGAAACTAAAATAGATCTTTTTGGCTGAAAAGAAGCTTGGCATGTATGGAGGAAACGTGGTACTGCCTATGACTGTAAGAATACCATCCCCACCGTGAAGCATGGAGGGGGCAGCATCATGGTGTAGGGTTGCTTCACTGCCCATGGTGTTGGGGATCTTCATATCATTGATGGCAAGATGAATAGTTTCATGTACAGGGAGATATTAGAGAAATGATGCTTCCAACAAGAAAACGACCCCAAGCATACTGTGAATTTAAAGAAAGAATGGTTTTAAAAGAAAAAAATAAATGTTTTCCATGGCCTAGCCAATCACCGGACCTTAATCTAATAGAAAATTTGTGGCGTCTTTTTAAATTTGGTGTCCACAAACTGTGTCTCAAAAACCTTACTGAAATAAAGGTTATATGCATGGAATAATGGAGAAAATACCGTCAAGTGAATGTGAAAAGTTAATTTCCAGCTATAACAATCGTCTCAATGCTGTTGTTGCCAATAGAGGTCAGGTCACCTAGTACTAATGTCATCATATTTTTTTGGTCAAATACTTTTGTCTCTCATTACTTTTGCTTGTGTTAAATTTTCTCGTAATAAGTGCAAATTTGACTTCTGTTAAAATATTCTATTATATATATATATGTTATATAAACTTCCTGTATGAATTATTCTAAAGCAGTCCCTAAATTTTTTAAAATACATTAAAAATAGAGTTGTGCAAATACTTATGTATAGGCACTGTATGTATCCAAATCTGGGGAAAGGGACATTCTTGTAGCAGAAAAACATTTTTTTAGATATAATGAGCAAATTTCATGGCAAACGGACAAAAAAATGCCTAACGCCATGCATATGTATGACGTCGTATGCACATAAGTATGACGTCATAATTCTTTATATTCACAATTTTAGATTGTTTTCTTTATGGAAATACCTTATTTGATATTCAGAGACATTTCCAGCATGATAGGACAAATATACACAGCAGATACATGCATAAACTTTTTCAGTTTTTTCGCTTCTCCGTTCATTTTTTTTTCAACATACAAAACGCTTCAGCTCATTTCATATTCATGCTACGGGAAAAACAAAGTCAGTTTTTAAATTATGAAATCATTCCCCACAAACGCACATTTTTAGATTTTCCTTTGTTTGCCTCGTTTTGTTTCAATATAGCAATTCGCAACGCAAATTTACATATTTTGTAAATAATTTAAGTTACGGGTGAAAGCACAGATTAAAAGAAAAAGAAACAGAAAAACAAAAATCCAAACGTGTAAGTTTGTGTGGAACGGCTTGACGATTCCAAAACTTTGTTCTTTTTCATTCTAGCATTAAAAACTATAAAAACCTTTGGGGGTTGAGTAAACAATATGAAAATGCACGTTTACCCTGAAATTCGACTCTAAAAAGAAGAAGGGAGAAATTTCAAGATTTCCTTTTTTAGATTTTGCATAATGGGTACACATTTTGTTGAAAACTGACTGTAAATGAAAAGTAACAAAAAAGCGTAAACCTCCAATAAGAAAACTGATAAGCAAAAATTAGGTCATGTTAGAGAATTCACTGAGAAGTAATTGGTAGAAATTAAAAAAAGGTCGCAGTTGAATGGCAAACGTATCCTAATCAGCGACAGCTGAGATGTAAATAATGAAGATACATAATGGTTCTCTTAGCACTGGCGAGGGGTCTGATGCGTGCGAGTATTGTCTTCTGAATTCATACATTCTACGGCAATATAAAGTGCGACCTTATATTTAAATGCACGTCGTGCGTTGCCGAAGTTGAAATCAAAGCATTGAAAATATCTGAAGCTTCCATTAGCACTCTCATGCATCTTGATTCTTTATTTCTTCATATAGATAATTTCGTTACATCAGCTATTCTTCCATCTTTGATGTAATCGTTGACGAAACAGCTTTCAAAAAGGAAAAGACTATCGAACAAATATGATATCCTAGCATATCCATGATACCGAACAGAATCTTTTATTTTGAGTGTTGGTGAAATGCCTGAAAAAGTAATTAATTTTTTCCGTGTCAGAGAGAAAAAAAGTGTCGATTCTCAGTAATTATGAAGTAGTGAACCTTCATCTGCGTATTCTTTAAAGTTTGCAACTGTATGAAGGAAAGCATGATTAATGAAACCGGATCAACACAAATTATTTGCTATCATTTTTGACAGCGTGGACAGTCTAGTATTATTAGAATCCTGTTTCCTGCTCCCTATATTCTATTCTTAAAAAGTTCGTTCCCCAGTTTCTGAGTCAGTACGACCGATACGCTGTTGATACTAGAGAAAATAAGGAAATATTTTACGCTATTTCGGCAAGGAAAAGGAAACAAGCTTTCTTTCTTTATGTTGCTACTGCTTGCAGATCAGAGTTAGCAGATCGACCTACTGTCTGACTTGGAACATTTTCGCACTTCGTATAATACGGGTACTAAATATCATTGGAGAGCCAGGTTGATCTTTTTGCTCATTCGAGTTACTTGTAGCTTTCTCCTAGCTCTTCAGACTTCATAGTACAGGTAAATTGAATTCGCAAGGCCGGAGCTCTCATTATTGAAGATGATATCCTGTTTGCGAACGTACCTGTCTACTAAATGAAACCGCTTAGGGTGCAGGTTCTTGTGAGGAGATACTAAAGGATTGCTTGGCCATGTTCTTTCTTTAACTGTTTGCTACACGCTTCTACGGGAATTTCGATGTTATACAGCAATACAAATGAAAAGCAAGTGTATAACTGTTGCCCAGGAGAAAATCAGAAACGTTTAACAATAAAAGCTGTTTGTTAATAAATTGGTCATCAGTACGTTAGTGTTTTCTGTCTATTCTAGTCATGCATAAACAATACTAAATAAGTGATTAAGTGATTACCGAGAAAGAAAGAAAAAGTGATGAAGAGAGAGAAGAAAATTCATGAGACATTGGATTAAGACAGACATTGGAGAATAGCAGTTGTGGAAGCTGACTTCTATGATTAAAGAAAAGATGGAGAATGGTAGTTGAAGGAGTAGCGATAAGTTAGGTGATGAGTGTTAGGTGGGATGAGAAGCGTTAGGTTGGATAATGAGTGCTAGGGTGGAAAAAGAGCGTTAGGTTAGATAGGGAGCTTTGGCAAAGATGAGGAGCGTTAGGTTGATGAAGAGTGTTAAGTTAGATAAAAAGCAGTAAGATAGAGCAGTGTTAGATGATTAGTGTAATTTTACATGAAGTGCGTCAGTTTAGATGATGAGTGTTGATTTGGATGAAATTTCGTTTAGGAAAGAAGCTTAGATTAGATGAGAATTAGGTTGGACGAGGAGGGTTTCGTTCAATGAAAAGTGATAGAATAGAGTTGCGATAGATGACCAGTGTTATGTTAGATGAGGTGAGTAGGTTGGCTGTGAAGCGTTAGGATGCTGGCACACCAAAAGCCATTCAGCGAGAAGCTGACAGGCAGGCAGTGTTTGAGAAGCACGGAAATGCATTGGAGCGCACACAAACACCGAGAAGCTGCCGCTGTCTGCTCAACTCCCGCTGTTCGGTGCGTGCGCTCCAATGCATTCCCATGCTTCTCAAACACAAATTGGCTGCCAGCTTCTCACTGAACTGCTATTGGTGTGCCAGCACTCTTAGGTCACATTAGGAGCATTACATGTGCTAAATGGGGTGCATAATGTTGGATGAGAAGAGTAAGGGCCGAAATATACCAAAATCAGTTCAGCAAGAAGCTGGCAGGCAGACAGTTCTTGAAAACCACACTGACAAGCGGCGGTTGAGCAGGCCGCTTCCGCTGTTCGGTGTGCGTAATCCAAAACATCCCGTACATCTCAAAACTGACAGCCTGCTAGCCAGCTTCTCCCTGAACTGCTTTTGGTATGTTTCGACCCTAAGGTTAAATAGTGCAGGGTTTGATAAAGGGCGTCAGGTTTTATGATGAGCGTTGGGTTTTATAAGGTCCGTTATGTAAGATGAAGTGCGTTAAGTAGATGAGAGTTTTTAGTTGAAATAAAGCACCGCACAAGTGCGTTGGCTTTGATGTGGAAAGTTAGGTTAGAGTAGAGTAGCGTTAGGTTAGATGAAGGAAGTTTGAATGAATCGGAAGCGTTTAGGTGAAATTCGTTATGTTAGCTGAGAAGCGTTAGGTTAGACGGCATATTTTAAAATTGATATCCGGCATGGGATTCACGAGTGGCGTTAGTTCAGACAATATGTGTCGTAGAACATACAGCAGGTCGCCACGGGGTGCTAGCACGGGCCTGTAACTGAAACATTATTATACAGAACTATAAGAAACAGACTCATTGGAAACATTAGTCCGGTATCCTCGTAACGCAAACTTTAGTCTTCATCTCAGTTTTGAGCTCGGTGGAACTCACCTGGGGCAAGCTCCGCGGCCCTTCTGGCTAATCAAAAATGCAGTCTCGTTTTAGAGCTCTACAGTGCAGCATCTACCTAGGGTATTGTCTTTGGTCTAAGAGGACGCGCTGCTTCCCATCCCCTGTCTTCTTGCGGCCACGTTGGACTCAGCCACTAATGCTTACTGCTCCGGCTTTTGGGGTTACGCAACAGAGTTCAACGGGGGATTACTATTCTTCTAGATCTGCTGTACATCAAGATGATGGCCGCTTAAGGTCGTCACGCCGATCGACTTTACCTTGGTTCTGCGCAGCCAGTTGTCCCAAAACATAGAAGACCGCTCGGTAAGATGCATCATAAAGGTAATCTGATGCGCGGCGACCTCCAACTTTGTGTACCCGACGAATCTGATTCGATAAAATCATTATCCCATATTCGGTTACCAAAATATAAGCCATACATCTAACAATTATCTAAACATCGTAGCTATTAGGATTTTTATATTCAATAAGTAAAACACAAACCATATATTGTTGAAGAACAGAAGTAATCTTTTGCTAGGGCGGTTAAGCCTTAGCACTTTCATTTTGCGTA
The DNA here is from genome assembly GCA_001587735.2 of Parhyale hawaiensis. Lineage (NCBI taxonomy): Eukaryota > Metazoa > Arthropoda > Malacostraca > Amphipoda > Hyalidae > Parhyale > Parhyale hawaiensis. Next base: position 4,759,734 of record LQNS02276498.1, on the reverse strand, counting down.
ATTTTTGCCTATGAGACCGCTTCTTTTCACGGTGATTCTCAGTTTCAATACAATCTGTTGGGATCTTGCGTATAACCTTCTTGTGTTATATCTTGGGGCCATTCTTAAAACATTACGTAACATTCCTAAATAAGCTTACTTCTCTAAGCTTTAGATTGGTTCAGCAGGAAAGGCGCCTGTATGATGCCCTATAGCTGGCCTAGCAGAAGGTCGCAGGGTTACCCTGAATCCAAGCTAAGTAGCCACGAAGGAATAGTATATTTCAGCACTCTACAGTAAACGCTCAAGGTACATTCCCATAGCTGCTGGAAAGCTTGTGCGGTCTGTGCGAACTTACCGAGTTTTGTATTCTTTTGGTACGGACTACTGCTGCTTTAGCAAAACCGCATAGATGGTTCATAACGTCAACTACGTACTTTCCTATTCAAATTACATCAATTAATTCCAATATAAAGTAGCATTGCACGAAATTTCTAACATGAAACCTTAAATTATTTGCCATTTACTCATTGCAGCCGTCTTTCTAATATTCCTAGTACAACGTAGCTCAGTTTCTTCTTTTATTAAATTATTCTAGAGTTGAGAAGCATAAGTTATCAACTCATTGAAGCAGCTCAAAGTTTAGCTACAAATCACTAAGTAACTTTTTTCTTTGGCATTAGTGCAGGGAGGAACGCATTTGGGCTGCGGAGAGGTGTGGATTCCCACGGCACCTGGAACTGCTGCTCCTCATTGCCTTGCCGCACCCGTCGACTCGCTGAACGAAGTTGGCCTAACCAACCCACTCACCATGCTTCAGTGTCAATATACACGGCCTTACTTCTAATAAATTCTTAATTGTGGGTCGACTGTTTTTGCTTGCCACAGCATACCACGCTTACAATCCTGACATGTGTTTGGGCAGACGCACGTGGTTGGGTTACGCCGAATTCAAAGTTAAGCGACTGGCGGTAGCTTAGATGGGGTGGATTCCATTAGAAGAGCTACGTTACGTCCCTTAGTTCCTGCTGTAGTACAAACGTTACGATTTCAGTATTAGAGAAAATAAGGTTTCTTGGATACCATCACTGCAGGGAAGAGCAGGAGTCAAATTTTAGCACTTATATTTAGCTCCTACTGGTTGTATGTTATAAATAGATCTGCCGTTAGGGTTGGGATATTCTCACTCTTCACGTGCATGACATGGATCTGTGATACGATCGAAGAGCAATGCTCTTGTGGCCAGTAATTTTCGCAGGTTCCAGCTACTTGAAGCTCTTTTCCAGTCGCTAATTATCGCACGAGATCCTCTAAACTTCGCACGGCTGGAGCTAAAATCTTGCCCCCTACCTTATGATGTAAGCGAATCGGTGACGCATCTGTCACGAATGTTTTTGGTAAAATATAAAACAGAAACAGTGCCTACGTTAATTCGTTCACGAATATTACGATATCTAAGAGTTATGTGTAACAAGAGTTGTATTGATAAAACGCAAACATTCGCCAAAAACCGCAGCGCTTAATAGAAAGGAAGACTGATAAACAGGCGAGACGGTTGATCGCATTTTTTTTGAGCGGTTTTTCGTTACATTCCCAACAATTCTAATTCATTTGACGAAGAATCGGCCATAATCTTTGAGCCATGTAGCTAACAGACGAACAGAGAGGCGGACAAACAGAAAAAAGGGGCTGACTATAAAAAAATTATGTTTTTGTGACACTTTGAACTCCCCGGCATATTTCACGATAATCCTTCTGCAAATTTTCGAGTAATGTTATTAAAAGGCAGCGAGGCACACTCCGTCAAAAACTTACCGTTATTGGCAGAGCAAATGAAAACGGAAAAATATGAGCAATTTAAAATCCAGTTCGCTTAACAGAGAGAAAAGTTTGTTCATAAAATTTAACTTGTGTGCTTTAATTTGTGCCGTAAATTTATATCATAGCTAAATTAAAATGATAGAGAACGAGTAAGAAATGACTGTCGTAGAATTTTGATTTCTTTTTCAAAGAATGTGTAAAAAAGAGATAAAAAGGGAATAAAAATCGTAGGACTTTAAAACCAAGCGCACACTTTTAAAACGAGTCATAAACACTGAGCTATATGACTGAAAAACCAAGCGAACAGAAGGTACCTTCGGAACTAGAGCAGATACGCACAAGAGGAGAAGAAGCCTAACAAGTGGAATAATTACCAAGCCACCGTCGATTAAATGGACGCATGAAATTATTGTTAATTTCCGGACGAAAGACTTACTGAAAATATGAATGCTTTACAGCAGAGAGGTTTACCGAACATGCCTTTATTATTAACGAGCTCCAAAGCACACATCAGCTTTAACACTGTGCTTGAAGTACCCCTTCTGCCGCGTCAGGTGCTTTTAGCTACATAGCCTTGTCTCCGAGCCAGCATGAAGTGGTCAGCACCAGGCTCTATGAGTTACACAGCTGTTATTACTCTGTGCTCTCAGGATTGTGTATTGAGGTATTATCTCATTTAATCAGACTTTTTCTACTAATATAAGAAGAGGCTTTTCACTGATTGTTATTAAACCTCGCTAGCCGTACACACACCGTGGCAATCCACGGGCATCCAGGGTGAGACACTTCGGAGACGGGTCCTGGTTACCTGTACCCTTTAGTCCCTATCGGCGTAACTTCGGTGTGACAGCAAAGAACCGCTGATACAACATTACTCAAGTACAATGTCGTAACGGGAATTAGAAATAACTACAATGACGTGAATATTAGTAATCAGTAATTAAAACAAAAGACTAAGTACAGGAACCTGGTAATTCATACGATTTTTTTCTAATACGATACCTATTTCATACGAAAGTTTTGCTAAAAGCTGATTGATAAGTTTTGCTCTCAATTCATACGTTCAATTTTTTATTGATTTCAGTACTTCTATTCCTGAAAATGCTTCATTAATTAGCGGTAACCCCTAAGATTAACGTGTTAAAATGCAGTGCTATATTTCCTTCGTGGTGGTGTTTTTATCTCATGTAAAGTAGTCACCCCTTCAAATTGTTACTTTTATTGTAAACAGAACTTGTTTGTATATTTTATCTCACATTGTCATATAATTACCAATTTAGTAAATAATTATTTAGTGTATTAGTTTATTTTTCATTGAACAATAACATTGTGTGTGTTCCACTTTACTATATGTTCGTGCAGTACATTTAATGATATACTGGTTATTATTATTATTATTATTGAAACTTCACGCTTGAGCTCCCACGAACAGGTAATACAACCCAAATGAAGCATTTGCAACACCGGGAAGCCCAAAACGCTGCTAAAGGAAATCCAGCAAAAAACCATTAACAGCTGACTTAAAAGCCTGCAGGCCAACATGACCAAAAGCCGATGCAGGCAACAAATTCCAAACTTTAGCCGACCAGGGCACGAAGCACCGAGAGAACTGATTAGTTCGACATATGACAGCCTCCAAAGTGAAAGAGTGCGCTCCGCAGGCAGCACGAGTCTCTCTCCCAAAAACCTTGAGGGCAGGGAGAAAAGAATACAACCAATGCCTCTCATTATTGTACACCTTACAAACATACATAGCTCAGCTACTCTTCTCCTGTGGGACAGGTTCACCAGATCATTATCAGCAAACAGCCTGCTGGCTGAACTAACAAGTCGGTCCAGCAGACGTAAGTGAGTATCAACAGCTGAAGCCCAGACCGGGGAGCAATACTCTAACACAGGCAGCAAAAAAGCATAAAAACATCTGCGGACAACCTGACTGTCACCAAACACAGAATTCACCTTACGCAGGAGCCCAAT
>LQNS02276498.1:4739391-4753862 GCA_001587735.2 Parhyale hawaiensis | reverse complement strand
ATAGAGGAGACGACACCCCCGAGCCCGACCCGGTCCCGGGTTTCTTTCAACGTCCCCACAGATAAGTAAAAGAAAGAAAAGGAAAAATAACAGAACATGAATATACAGAAATGTACAGGTACTAATGTACTAATCATGGAATTAATAACAATTGCAACAGTAAAGGGTATTTTGTGTGTATACACCAGCAAGTAACGATTGTAATGACAAACCATATCATCTGAACGTTTGAATACATTTATTAAGCTCTTTAAATATCTAAATAAGTTTTAATTGGTTCTCGTGAAATGTCACTCTGATTTTTGGGTTAAAGGAAAAGTGCAAAATTGCTTCTAATCTGAGCAACTACAGAGTAAGGTAATTCATACAATTTGTCATCAAATCCATTCGAGTGAAGGGTACCACAACTGATTGAATTAACAGCTTTACCTGTAGCTATATTGAATTGTTTAGTTAATTGTTTCCACAAGAAATACGTCATGCCAGAGAAAGAAAGGAGGGACGCACAGTATGTCCCATAGAATTGTGGAGCCCATGCACGATGGTCTTCCCACTCAGAATCAACAGAAAGTCGGCAACGACAGGAACGGAAAAAAGTATGCAAGCGCAAAGAATCGAAGATGGGAAAGACGTCCACAGGTTTTATCCTAGCCGAGGCTAAAATAACCCTTAAGTTCCAGTTGGAGCACTGCTCCCCAAATAAAAGGACTGGTGACCACAATTAGAAATTGAAAAGTCTGTGTTTTGAAAATGTACTGAAAGACATAAAATACGATGATTTTGCTATGATGTTAACTTTGAACTTTGAGGTAATTTTTTTTGGTTAACCGCTTTAAATCTCGATGTATTGTTGATTGTGCGCTACGTTAGATAAAGTTCATTAGGTTAGCAAGATGCATAGTGTTAGACTAGGTGTGCAGATTATGTCGGTTACACATGCATTCCAAATTCCAACTACTCTGATGTGTAACTTGCCTGCTGTTTTGATACATACTTTAAATCGGTAACATAGATACCGTGATATATATGACGTCAGAGTCCCGCATCCCTATATCAAGTTACCTGTGTAAATGCCTAGTGTTTATAGCATTGAATAGTCTACTGCGGATGCTTTAGGTGAGATGAGGTGCGTAAAGCCCAAGGCAGACGAGTAGCAAAAATTGCCGAGAGCGGCATTTCGCCAACAAATGCTCCACCAGACTCGACGAAAAAGTTGCCTGAAGAACGAGTTCTGCGGGATGCGCTTAGGCCAATCTTCTTCGAAGATATTCAAAGTACTTTATGGTCCGATTTTCCCTTTTATCTGTTCGCTATACTAAATAACTTAACGCCTCCGTTTTTCTAGAACATAACTATTATTTATTAAGGTTCAATTACGGCGATTGTTACTGGAAAGTCAAAAGTACGAAATGCTTATGTCTATAGGCTACAACGATGATAGCCGCTAGAGACGTACATCTCAAAATTTGCTTTAAGAAATACACGACGGTACAAAACATTCGGGCGATACGACACTGTGAATAAAAAAAACGGCATCTAAACAAGCGATAAAAGTTCTAAAATTTTTACTCAATTTTTTTTTTTGGTGCAACTTCCAAAAACTTTACCCTAGGACTTTGCAGCTGTAAGAACGTATCTCCCCCTACGTATGCACTGAAATGTCTTGCCAAGCTTGACGATCTGACAGTTTTGTCTGGTCGAAATCACCGAAGATGTTGCTCGTCTGCACAAGGCTTTAGGTGAGCCAATAACCGTTAGATCATTTGCTCTCCCAGGAATGCTCAAATTATGCCTGCTGCAGATAACAAGATGTGTGATAGGCAAGGCGATGTGCTTAAGGTTACATGAGGTATGGTAAATTAAATGAGGCGGGTTTTAATCAGTGCGTGTATTAGGGTAGACAAGGTGTGTTGAAGTAGACAAAGTCTGTTGGAGTAAACGAGATTCGTTACTCTAGATGTGAGTTAGGGTATAGGATGTGCCAACAGACGAGGTGCGTGCGTTTCGGGAGGCAAATTACGTCCAAGTAAACGAGACGCAAGATAGCAGACGAGGTGCAGCAATAGAGGAGCATCTTAGAGTAGAAGAGGTGCATTAAGCCAGATGCCCACGTACGACTTTCTTTGGCGTTATCAGCTGACTCCGACTGAATTGCCCTGACCGTGACTACAGTTTAACGTTTTTGAACAAAGTGTTAACAAAATAAATGTGTAATCTTTGTAGAATTGAACAAGTTCAGTAGTTGGAGATATAGCCTAACGTTTACCACAAGCGGTTTCTGTAGTTTAGAAATAGTAGCAATTCGAAGCTCCGCAGTTAAATAATGTGCACAATGAAACCGTGATGGCGGCATGGCTACATAGGGTTCATTGACTTAGCTCTACGCTAATCAAATCGACGAAAGTCGTTCAGGGCCACCCGCCTTAAAAGTTGATGAGACTCATTAAAAATCGGATGCCGTGCAAGGCGCCGCATTCGATTTAAGCTGAGAAAGTGCACATATTAGAGCGTTTTCTAGCTTCACGACACTAAAAAGAGGGTAAAGAATAGATAACCACGGAATTTCTATAAGTCTCGCCAGTACAAAATATTCTTTACATTGTAGTCAGCACTACAAAAAAAAAAAAAAAGGAAAAAAAAAACGCAACCCTAGGGCATCCTATTAGAAGATGTGAAAATTGCTTTATTGCAGCTCAGGGTTTTGTTAATATCTGAAGTAAGTCTCGCTAGTCCCCCGACAACCACAACTAGGTACGTAGGGTAACCTAGACTTCACTTGAATTTGCGCAATATTCTGGATATAATGAATTTTTCTGTATTGTGAACCTATTTTAACTGTAAATCACCTTATTGCAGGACTCTAAAAATGCCCGGCAAAGGACGCTTGGCGGCTACCTAAAAACAATGGGTTGTTGCAGGTTTAGTGCCTACAGATTTAACCATGTAGTTAATGAAAAATGAAAGAGCTTATCGTCATAAATGGAAAGCCCTAATACCAAATTAGGGAAAGATAAAAGCACGAAAAAACCCTCTCCCATCGTGATGTTTGGAAAATGTGCAGGCTATCAGCAAGCATCTAAACAGCAATAGCGCTGCCATATTTGACAAAATTGGCATCACTCTTTTGCCCAGACAAACCCGATGCAATTTTTGAATGAATTTCAGGATGAATATCAAGTCCGTTGCTAGGCCTCCCCTAATGAAAACCCGCATAGAAAGTAAAACTCACTGCATGGGCTCGAAAATATATTAAAATAAACTTCCAGTGCATTCTCTTTATGGCTGAAGCTAGAGATACCCTAGATAGCCCGTAGGTACCTGTAAGCATGGAGTCTTCTTGGAGCCCCTATTCTATTTCCATTGCGATGCGAAAAAAGAGGGGGAGGTGTCATGTTTAGCACAACTATCATAGGTGTTGAGCGTATGAAACCTTTGCGAGTTTCAGAGAAAGACAGACAAGCTTACACGGCGTTTTTTTAACGAGCATTTGTCATTATGGCTCAATATCCTACAATTGTCACGTCGCCATCAAAAGATTTTCAAGCACCACAATGCTTCATCCCATTCAGCACAAGTTACCTTTTCATTCATTAAAACTCTGGATATAAGAGGAGAGCTCTCCTGACCTTAATCCAATAAATCAGCACTCGTAAATTTTAAATTTAGAAAGTGTGGCTTCATGAAGGAATAGTTCAATTTCATAAAAAGTCTCGGGCTGGAAATTATTAATGTACTGGTAACTTATCATCATCGTTTCAAGTTCACCGAGTAACTGCCTCAGTAGATAGGACTGTTTTACCTAATTTCAAAAATGAAAGTTATGTCGACAAATATCTTACTTCTCAAACGCATGTTAATTAAATCATTATATTTGCTCTCATTACTACAGAGGGGTTCATTGTTAAAATTAAATGTATTTATGATGCTCAAAACCTATTTTCTTAACCTTGAGTACATTTTCAGCAACCTGCAAGAAAGCGATTGATAGTTCAAACTTGGTTCAAAATATAGGACAACCTATAATTTGTAAACTGGAGCATGTATTCAAGCAAAATTTGGTTAACATACGTACCTAATTGTGGTTTTTCAGGGCACCAACTTTTACCAATATGAGATTTATGTTCCTTAAGCATTTAACAACCTTGATATGCCATCAAGCTAGTTACACAGTTTATAAAGATGCCTAAATCCACTAAAAACATCCAATGATGAAATCACCAATGACCTAAGAGAAAATGCTACTATCCTCAATGTTTACTTCACCACCTCTGTTTAACGTCGAAAATGTTACGAACATTCTGCAACAAACACCGATAGCAGTGGCTACCACAGACATGTGTTTACTCGAGGCGAACGTCATCACACTCATTCCTTTGCACTATGTGCTAGTGCGCGCGCCCCCATTTAGAATGTGGAGTTCAATTCTGGTTGCCATCCAACTGCAAAGACGTCTAAAACATTGAAAGAAATCAAAGCAGAGTAACAAATTGATAGCCTACCTTAGCTGCGAAGCAAGCCATTTAATTTTCGCCTACAAAAGTGGGACTCATCTCGTTCGAGCAAAGGTGACTCAGGGAGCAATTCATAAAAACGTTCAAATACTGGAATGGCTTCAAATGACGTGCCAAAAACATGACTTTTCAAAACAGATATTATTGTTCGGTGGCGAAACAACGGCCAGAAACGCAAGCATAAAGATCGAAGAACTACTCTGAGCCAACAGTTGTTCCCGGACTTCATAGTGAACATTTGGGATAGCCTTCCCCCCCCCCCAAAGTGGTCAATGTGGAGTCCGCCAATGCGTTCAAAAACAGTCTTGACAAACATTGGGGCAACTTCCTCCACAGTTACAGACTTATCCGCCAGGTAACCCATACTCGTAACGGCCAAAGATTCTACGCCACCATAACTTTCTATTTTCATGCCCCAACTTACTAAACATCCCCAGCTCCGTGTATCTGTAGCAACTGATTGTGCTTATTCGGCCAACTATTTGGATGAGTTAATTTTCTTCTCTTTTTCCGCAGTTATCTTGATGATTCTGATGTAATGTCACTAGCCCATAGAAGGCCGGAGTGTAAATCGCAGATGCTCTATGGGAATGGGAATGTTAGCCCAGTCACTATCGAACCATTTCTTAACTCGGGTGTCACTAAAACCATCGAAAGTCTTCTGAAGAAGCGCACCACTCACCACCCAAGGATGCATCAGTTCATTTTTGACACTCAGTACGGATCTGGGTAATGAGAAGCTGCTAACCTACTTAACTTTTTCACGAGAATTACGGAAATGAGCGACCTCGTTTACCTAGACCTACAAAAATCATTTGACTAAGTTCCTCATCAACGGTTAGTAAAAAATGAAAAGTCCGTAGCATCCAGAGACACTAATTAGGTCGGATCAGAGCATAGCTCACTAGTCGGAAGCAGTGAGTAAAATTCCATTGAGGGACAAGCAGCTGGGCACCGGCCTTATCAGGGGTTCGACAAGGTAGCGTTTTTGGTTCACTCCTGTTCATAATTTACATCAATGGCCTCGATCTTCGTGTCCCCAGTAAAATCAATAAATTTTAGATGCCGCTAAACTGTTACAGCCCCACTGACGATAGCCTCGGAAGCAACGGACACAAACTCAAATTTAAAAATAGAGTCACTACTCTAAGCCAGCAGCTTCTCTTGTTCTTCACAGTGAATATTGGGAATAGACAGTTCCAAATTTGTCGGCACGGAGACGATCAACACGTTTAAGGCCTTGATAAATATTGGGAGGAACACCCTTTGCAGGAATCACAATCTCTTGACGGTCGAAGCTCCAGAGGGCACCATAGTCCATTATGCCCTAATTAAAAGAAAGTCTCTGTGTCCCACTGAGCTACTAGGCTTCGCTAAGCTTATTTTCAGTTTTCTTTCTTTTTATCCTTAGATATCCCACATTATTTGACATAATGGTAGTAGTTCATAGGGAGTCGGACTATTAGTCCTGGTTGATCTCTGGGAATGGCTCATGCCTGTTCGCCAGCTGTTGAATCTAATTGAATATGTGAATCACTAGTGGACCCGTGCGTTAAAAATTCACGCAATAACCTATACGTTTGCATAATGCCTCTAGGCCAGTGCGGAATCTCCTCTTCTCTTATTTACATCTTAATTTTCTTCTTTACTTCATTATCCTTTGTCGTGCTGTCATCTTTAGGTCTTCTTTATAGACAGGCAGATGTAACATCTTGAGTAAAACACTCCAGCAAACTTAAACAAAATAGCAGCTTATATACAATGTGTCCGCGCCGTAGCAAAGATACCGTTGATACCGTCTTTCCACCTCAAATATCTGTTTCATTTGAGGTGCTCAAATTTTGACCTATGAAGAGAAAACTGCTTCGTCAGAGGAAAACAGTAAGCTGGAAGAAATAATTGTCTACTGCCCGTGAAAACTTATAGTTTCGTCGGTTTCGTTGACAATTGCATCAAAATGGGAAGAATAGCTCATGGAACGAAATCATCTGTGGGAAGAAACTACGAATCAAGAAGCATGAGAGTGGTAACGGAAGCTTCAGATATCTTCAGTGCTACGATTTCAATTTCGGCCATGCAAGAAGTGTATTCAGACATAATATCGCCCTATACTTTGCCGTAGATTCGATGTATGTATGGAGAAGCTAATACTCGTACAAATCAGACTAAGCCTGCGATGTCTTCATTGTTGGAATTTCAACTGTCCCTGCTTAAGATACGTTTGCCATATTCTGCAACAGGACCTATTTTCTGCCTATCACTTTCAATGGAGCTTGAGAGGACAACCTGAGCCTTCAACCTGGGCAAAATTCCGCCTATCTATTTCGTTATGAGCGTGGCACCGAACATATAAATAAATAAATATATTGATATATAAACACACGACGATCATTCTTAGTATTAGATTAATACTTCCGCAAAGGAGGATACGTTTTTATTGTGCTTGTCTCTTTGTCTGTCTCGAAGATAAGTCAAAAAGGTATGAATGGATCTTGACGAAATTTTAAGGGATCGTTAGGTATGTTAGCAGTAACAGATGATTATCTTTCAAAAAGTTATGGACTGACTTTCATGAAATTTACAAGAGTTGTTAGGTTTGTTATGTCAGGAACACAGATGCATTTTTATGCCCAAATGGTTGCTAGGATAGCAATAGCAGCTCGCGTGCCGTTTCGATGCATATTTAAAATTGGTAGCATAGATACCGTTTCATAATGGACTTACGATCGAGTCTTGCATCCTCGCAACAAGTTGTTATTTAAACGCCTAGTGTGACCTCCGGCATTACGAACAGCAAATGGACAAATGTTTGTGTTCTGTTTGTTCGTTTATTGCGGTGTTTAATTTTATGCATGTTAGCAAAATTACTCAAAAAGTTTTGTATGGATCTATATGAAATATTCAGCAGTTGTTTCTAATTTTAAAAGACATAAATAATTAAATTTTGGTGCAGATCAGTTGGTCCGTTCGTGTGTTTCACTTATGTTTGTCATAATGTTTGTTAGCAGCTTGACTCAAGAAATTATGAACGGATCATCAAGGAAAACAAATAAATTGTTAATTCTAACAAAAGGCACAAATGATTAAATATTGTTTTTGATACAAAGAAAATTATGGTTTGAGAGCCAATTTGAATTTTTTGTAGCCGTTACCTTGCTTGGTTGAGGTATGCGCTACCAGAGGTAGTGCTCTAGTTATTGCATAAGCTTGTTTAAGCCTACCAAACTCAACATAAAATAGTTGCTCTAAGAGGGAAGAACCAAGAGACATGGTATGCGAAGTGATTTATATAACCCATGCTAAAGAGCGTTCTCACACAGGATCAACGCGCATAGGCCCTGTAAATTGGGAAAGGAAAGGAAAAAAAACAGAAAAGCATGATCAGTAGGTGTACGAAATTGAAGGAGGAAACGGGGGCACAGAGGAACGACTTCCCCAAAACCTATCTAGTCTGAGGAAATCCATGTGGTTACCCTGGGGCGTTGCTTTCCATAACGATTTCCGAACCTCAACAACCAAAATCTGCTGAGCAATTACCCGTTCTATGCCCCTTGAGGGTAGATCGCATCTAGAGTAATGTCGTTCCAAAGGCGTTGAACGGTGTGCAGCAGTGAAAGCTGATATTACTGTATTACTGATTTGAAACTGATTACTCGCTTGATGTAATTTTTAATCTGCGACGTTTGAAGGAGAGTAGAAAATATACAGGCATTTTGCGTACCAAGAGTATTTTAACCGTTTCGTGAACATTGCTGCAGAAATAGAATTGCGCGTTTGCTTTATAAGATGTACTAAGTCCATTACGTAGTACTTACGCTGAAGAAAAGTACAGCATATGCGGCCCAGCACTCAATGTGCCACACAGGAGAAGAGAGAACTCGGTAATAAAAAGTGCAGGCTATTTAACTTGTACCAATGGAATATATTGCGTGCAAATCCTTATATCGTCTGCAAAAATTATTAACTTATATGTAAATAAGGTCTGCAGCGACCAACAAATGGATGGAGTGTTTTCGCAGTGGTGAGCGCAAACATAGTATTTCTGACGGTTTGCACCACGACCCGGGACGCGCTGGCTGGAAACTGGTTCCCGGTGGATTTTATTATTGAGGCCTCGCCCTTGTCCAGCCAAAACTACTAAACTTACCTCAAACTCCTCGCAAGAGAAACACACTCCTCTGTAGGAAAGGAAGACAATATCTAGATATTCATCGTCCAGCGCACCGCTGTACGCCGGATAAACCTAACCTCATGACACCTGTCAAGTGTCCGCTGCAACACATGAGAAATAGGAAGTAGATCATCATACGTTTCCAAGCACTTACGAAAATCATACTGTGTCAGAGGAAGGAAATCCCGCTTCTAAAGAAAGCGAACCAAACTTGACGCAACCAACTTTTCGTAAACTATTGACAAAACAAATGTGATCGAAATGGGTCCATGTCGGAGATTTGCGATGAGACACAGCCCTTCGGAACAGATGTTACATGAGCGACATGCCAGCATCCCGGGGAAAGTCTAGTCGTAATATTCGATGGAACGGAACTTCCAAAAAAGCCAAGGAGGCTGCAAGCACTCTAGCCACCATCCGAAGAAAGAGCGGAAACATATCCGATGGATCAGTGCCACTATAGGGGTCCAAGTCAAGAAGAAGGGTGAGTACTTCAGAAAATCTGAAAGTATAATCTGTGAATCTCGGCTCACTGTCACACGCTATAGGGACGTGCACCCGATCTCGACTGTGCTTCGCCTCGAAGTAGCCCAACAAAACCTCTACTTTAGCAGCGGGTTCCATTACAAGGTCACCGCCAGCACCAATTAAAGGGGTGATAGAAAGAGCTCTCACCAACCACAACGCTATTCAATGTGGACCATCACTTATGACGAAGCTAACAACTCCCTGGACCTCAAATTACACGCTATCTCTGGGCTTCATCAAAAGAAGCGCTAGCCCTACGCAGCAGTTCTCTGAAAAGGGGAAAGACAACATCGAACGGGCTAGTGCGCCAAAGGGCATATACCTCCTGCTTCAACTGACTCACCCTCCTACAGGCCTCACCAAACCATGGTTCATCGCTTGTCCTGACCGTAATGAAGCGGGAAGGGACAAAAGTAACATGGTAACAATTGAAATCACCCGTAGAGACCAATGCAGAACGCCTTTCCGAAGACTGAATCTTAACCATTGTATAAAAAAATGATCAAGAACCCTATCATCAGCAGACGGACCACGATAAACTGAAAAAAAATATAAGTTCCAAAACGAGCCACAGACTCGAAGCACCATCAGCGAACAAAAGGGACGCTCATATTCACGTTGGCTAGACACAACACCGTAAGCAGCCAGACCTCTAAATCCAAGGCACGAGTTTCGCAAGCGCAAGGTTCACTTTTCAAAATTCCGGATCATTAGTTCAGAAACATGACGATGGCTACAGACGAGCGTCTCCGAACTCAGTACTAGATCATAACAAAAAGAGGCTGCATAGAGCTTAGCCATATTAGCATCGAAACCAAAAACATTTGCACACAAGATAAGATGTGTCAAGAGCGAACACTAGAAACCACGAGAACCAGGGTTAACTTCCACATCCGGATAGGGAACTATCTGGCACGGGAAAAACAAAATAAAAACAATTACAATAAACGAGAGGATGACATAAACCATAAAAAATAAAATAAAACCGACAGTCACAATAGTTACGGAAGCGGCCAGCAATTAACGCGTTCTAGACCCTGCCGTCACCAGTACGGACTCTGGTCAACCAACATTAAGAGCAAGGTCTCGATGAAGCATCGCCAACCGCAAGTATTGGGCATGGCAATGTCACGTACTCCTGCCTATCCATCGGCCTAAAAATCCTAAAGTCAGCTGCAGATGATAGCCTTATTGCCCTAAAATGAAAGTCACGACTCATGTTTTGCCCCATTATTGACAGTCTCGACCATGCGCGAACACGATCGATAGGAACGCGTCAACTGCACCTGAAGCTTGCTCAAAAATAAATTGAAGATTCGATAAATAATGTGCATAAAGAGCAATATTATTATTAATAAAACAAAACGGAGATAGTGGTGTATAGAAGTAAAAATTGCATTTTTGAAATTGTATTCATTAAAGAAAAGACCATTTAACCTTTTAAAGAATTGGTAACACCGTCTTGGCAATTGACAAGTACAGACACACAAGTTGTAATTAAGGTCGTGACTCCACTAAATTCGTAAACTTTAGTGAAAAATGTCCAAATTTTAATAAAATACGGATTGTATCACAGTAATTCATCTTGCACATATTTTTCAGCGATAACGTGCGAGAAACTTATCAGTAATAATACGTGAGATACGATCAACCCGAAGATTTACGTTTCTTTGACACAAATACGACATGTTGCATCGGTGTCCATCGGCCGAGGACTCTAGAAGTCGCTGTTTCATGTCCCGAGTTTTCTTTCACAAGCAGCGAAAACACAGAACGTCCTGCCGAAAGAGCTATCGTCTGCAGCGGGCCTATATAAGGGGGAGAGAAAAAACTCCGCCCACGAACGGTAACAAACATGAATCGAAAAAATTGTTCTAAGATTGACTTAATCAACATCTGGTATGTTGTCTGATCTATCGCACTCTCCACAATTGGCATAAAATCCAAAACAAAACGTACTTACATCCTGGGGACTTCTGAGTGTGTTTCAGTTTCTGCAGAAGCAGCTCTTAACTTCTACGCCTGGGACTAAAGTCAGAGGACCACAAGGGAACTTATAACGCGACGGTCGGAAAAGGTTCAGAAAAGAGCTAGCAACTCTCTTCTGGCCAGCGCCCTTTTCCAGCTCAAGGTGTGAAAACACCGAGATCAAGACAAACAGATCACATATGTCCCCTTAGAGATTAATGGGATCCAGTCCAGAAACAGGGAGAGCTCGGAAAATGTATGGCACTTTTAGACCGAAGGCCCATCATACAAATCAGTCAAACAGGATTAAAGATCCCTAAAGTTAACTTCCCAGTATTGGGCACGAAACCCGTATCCGGCCAACCGATTTAAGTGAGAAATTAACCGTCCCAACAGAGAATACTAGGACAGACGCTTGAGATTAACCCTACTAGAGAAGCCATTCCGCTGGCGCAAGACACTAAAACTCCATTTCAGTAGACTATTTTAACCCGTTCACTGCAACTTATCTCGTATAAGCTAATAGCAGAGAAGAAGAGAATAAAAATACACTATTTAAAGAGCAAGTCCTATGTAGAACGCAAGGGAAAACGTAGAAAATTGTAATTGACTTATAGTACTCTAAGTTACACAGTACACAGGCACAAAAAGAAAATCCCTCACGAGCCTACAGTGGCAGTGAAAGAGTTAAATCAGTTAATTGCGTCACAGTTATTGAATCACCCCTGCATCTACATTAAAACGTTATCACACTTCTAGTACATCTGTGTCACGACTGAATTCTCATAGAACGAAACTATGGCCTGACTCGAGGTCCTGGCAATAAGCTGGCTAGCTCCTCTCCAAATTCTTTATTGATAAAAATAAATCTCAGTCTCAGAAAAGTTTAAAATCATTCATCGATGAAAAGAGTTAAATTTTACCCTCCATAAATCCTTCTGAATTTTTTTTCCAGTACAGAGCCTACATCGAGACTAAGTCCCAAAATTATTATGCTCCAATGTTGAATTGACAGGAATAAAGAACCCGAAAATACTAAAGGACACTCGCCACGTAGGAGGCAAAGCAGAAAATACTAGGTTTTCGGATCTTCTTTTCTTCCCAAGACTAGAACTCTCTATCTATTAATTTTAAAATTTCAATATGGTGTCAACTCTCCATAGCCTTAAGTGCTCATGCACCGCTTCGTTTCGCACTTTAGCCAGTGTTTCGCTTTGTTTTGCACATCTACTCTGCACTACCGTAGAAACAAGTGGCGAAAGTTGAGTAAATTCACCTGATTAAAGGGAACTAATGCGCTTCTTGGAATTGAGGCATCGATAATGCTCGAAGTCAGTTAGTAAGACAAAAATATCATTACCATTGTTATCTATATTCATGTTTTGGAATAGGAATTTATGGGGTTGTTTTAAAAGCAGCTATTTTCATTCCAATGCATAAATCGGACAATGAAGAGCTTGTATCCCAGTACAGACCAGTATCAGCGCTCTCCACACTTCAAGAAAATTATTTTATTCACGATTTGTCCAGTTCTTAAATACCCACATTGTTCATGAATAACTGCGAGTACGGTTTTCGCAACCCAATGAAAAATTTTTGGTGGAACAAGCGCGGCGTATGGTGTGCACCTGGTTGCCCTTTTGAGCGGGGCATCCGTGAGGCTCGGGTGCTGCACGGTCGCTATGCGCGTTTTTTTGGGGGTTGGCACGGGCGACCTCGTTCCGAACATAAATCGCCCATACAGGGCGCGCTTACCCGACCGTGTTCCACGTATATTCTACTTCTTGGCCAAAATAGCAGTATACTGCTACTTTTGCAGAGGCGCGGAACATCCGTGGAACACGGTCGGGCAAGCGCGCCCAGTATGGGTGATTTATGTTCGGAACGAGGTCGCCCGTGCCACCCCTCAAAAACGCGCATAGCGACCGTGCTGCACCAGAGCCTCACGGATGCCCCGCTCAAAGAGGCGACCTGTGGCGGCCATGTGTGGACCAAACGCCACGGTAGTTCCACCGAAAATTTTTAATTGGGAAAGGCAGGAGCACGACGCAAGCGATTATTGCAAGTCAAGATGATCATTCTCCTAATATAAAAAAGGTTTTTTCCCTCAGTTCGCAAATGAAAAGGCATCCACTTACGTTTTTTGAAGTTTGAGATCGATGAATGATAGCATGTGGGAAAATACCGGCAAATGGTTTGAGCTAGTAAGTTACAGCGATGTAGCATCTTTGATCGCTACAAGTTTGGGACTCGTGGAGGAGTCCGTAACCGTGAAGGATGTTGCTTCCAATACATGTCAAGGGGATTTTTACCTGACTCTGCACCAACAACTCCACTCCGGTTGGGGATCTATTCCAAATATTCACTATGAAGTACGGGAAGAATTACTGGCTGGGAGAAGTTCTTCAATCTTTATACCTGAGCTTCTGGCCGTTCTTCTACGGGCGACATTAACGTCTCTGTCAGAAAGTTCCGTTATTTGCACGTCGTCAAAGCCACTCAAGTGTTTGAAAGTTTCTGTTAGCTACCCGCTGGAGTTGTCTTTGTTAGAGAATGATCAGGCTCACTTCCCAAAGGCAACATTTGCATTGCTTGTGTCGCAGATGAGGTATCAATTTTTTTGCTCTGCCTCAGATTCCTTCTATTTTATCGATAACGATGCACTTATGTGGCAATGAGAACGGAGCAGCAAATTCTAAATGCGAGCGCACTAGTACTTTTTGCATGGAAATTATTCAGTCCATGGATTGGATTAGTGCTCAAAATTCGTGGTAATGAATTTCAGTACATACTCTTGTGTGCTTGCTGTGTTGTAGATCGTTTGTGATTGCTATTCCCAGGTCACGTTGTTGAGTGACAGCTGCCAGTAATATCCCGTTTGTTCTCAGTTTGGCTGATGGGTTCTCAGGGTCCAGTCTATTATGCATGGCTGAACATTCGTCAACATTAAAGCACATCTTACAAGTGAAGGAGCATGCCATAAGGCGGTCGAGGTCTTGTTGGGGCTCAAATCTATTCCTAGTTAGGGGAATTTATGGCATATGGGACCCTTACCCCAAAAAAATTGCAACAAAAGGTTTTTCAACTGATTTGAGTAGTATTGGGTGTCACTATTAACATATTAAAAATCTTATGTAATCACACCTCCGGAAAGTGGTTATTTTCAAGATGGCCGCCAAACCATTAAATTAACAGGAAATTGACCATAACTCGGTTATCATATGACGAAAACATGTAGTTTTGGCGTCTATATCTAGGTTTTTATACTCTGTGGAGTCAATGAGACCATTCTC
>LQNS02276498.1:4701850-4728448 GCA_001587735.2 Parhyale hawaiensis | reverse complement strand
CTGAGGAAATTCGCGGTGACGTTATCAGAGCAGTGACGAATAAGCATACGTAGGAGGGGATGTTTTTACGATAGAAATGTTTGCATTGGACGATGCGGGTTGAGGGGGTTGAACCCGACCTGTCGAGGTTTAACCCGCTCGAACGGAGTTAGTTAGTTTTTAGGTTGGAGGGCCGACAGGCAGTCGCCCTCTAGCTTGTTCCGCTAGCCTCTATTTTTATACACCTAGTAGAGTGCGCTAGCGCTGTCATGGCCTCATTTGCCATGACCATTCGTCACACTGTAACTGAATTATAACTGAGTCATCTTGCGTGTCTACAACTGTTACTGTAATTCCAAAAAATACAAAAGATGAACAAATAAAATGAGTCGTCAATCACGCCTTTTTACGTAAATTTAAGAAGATATATTTCGAAACTAAATAACTAGTCATCGGATCTTCCAAAAAGACATCAACAGCAGCAACATCAACACGACAAATTTTATTAAGTACACCCAAGAGAATAAATAGTACAATAGTTTATTATTATAGTTGAACTAGATACAGAAAGTGATTGAAAGTTCCATTGTGCACTACACTCCATTGCGGCTCGTTGTTTGTCTTCTGTTCGGTACGAGTATGCGCTGCTATTTGATAACATATTGAACGGTTTGCAGCCAGGGATATTACAAACCACATTTATTAGCGAATTAGTCGATTTTTCAATCCTGCTTTGGAGAGTAGGAGTGCAGTTGTTTGAACTTTCAAGCAGTCAGTATAACTATGAGCAAATATCACATATGAACTCTGTGACCTCATTACATTCTCAAAATATATGCTATTATACGATAGACGTAAGCATCCAGTGGTAGCAGTATTCTCCTAGTTTAAGCCTCTCTATCCCCAGATTACGCTGCGATTCAAAGACAGGACGGAAAAAGGGACATGAAGCATGCCAAGAAAAACGTGGTTCCCATGCACGAGTCACCGTGCATGGGAACGGAAAGAAGAGAAAGAACAGCACAAAGCATCATCAGCAGGACCATAAAGATTGAAGGAAGCAAAGTGGGCACGAAAGACACGTCCCGAAGGCCTAGCTGATAGCTAAGGTTGTATAAAAAATTCATTTTTATACGGATTTTTTGTTGTTGTTGTTGTTTTGATATTGCCATTCCGAGAGAGCAATAAAAATGGAATTTAATAATTACTGCTTATAGAGGGAAGCAGCCAGAACGACCAAAATGTTGGGCAGCATACAACAACCGTGCGTGTCGTGAGGAATGTAAACATTAGGGAAGGCGGCCTCAGACATCCCGTTGTTAGGAAGCGAACCGACCACAGAAACTGCCGAGCTCTGCCACTGCCACAGTTCTGGGAAGGCAACTCGAACTGCGTGTAACAGATTTATTCAGAATACCAGGGTACGGTATATTTACCCATACTTTTCGATATGTTCTCGCTTTAACACGAAACGGGTAATAGGAATCTTAACAGAGATAAGACGGAATGAGCAGTCAAAGTAGTTATGAGGGAAGCATCAACAACAAAGAGAATACGGAACAAAATATGCGCTGTACTTTATCTTAGGGAAAATACGGCACAGAATTCGATCCTGGGCGTGCACATAGTTTCGGGAGTAATTAAACGTCTTATAATTCGGCGTGCGATTCATGCTTGTCGTATCAAACAACCAATTTAACATGTATTCTGCATTTCGATCAGTATAGCAGGGGAACAGGGATGATATTCTGGACGGCAGGATATCCGCAAAGAAACTTCCTTGGTAACTCGATTGATTACTACATATGTCTTGAAAGTCACAGAGTATGATCTAGGAAGTGACTGGTGTTAAGCGGTTAGATTAAGGGATTGTATCAAGGGTAGTATCTAAGTTAATTATGGAAGTGAGGGATATGGAAACAATAAGAATGTTTGAACCATGTACAATGAATCTCGGAAAGACCAAGGTTTTTATTTTATGGTAGACAAATCACGATGTAATCAAGTTAAATACTATCGGAGTAAATTGCAAAATGTTACTATGTATTCCTTAGGCTACGATGTCTTATGTCGGTAACTATGTATGGAAAAATGTATCGATACTGAAGAATTAGTAACAAGCATCGAAACTCGCTACATGCTTTTAAGCGGCGAGGCTCGCTACATGTTACAAGAACCAAGAGTCGACCAGTGGGCAGAAACACCGTTGGCAGTTGAGGTGGGTGAGGGAAAAGGAAGACCAGCGGCGGCAGCGCCTGGGTATAAAACAACACCCTCGTAAGAGGAAGGGCAGTCGGCGGAGACGAGCACCAACGACAACAAGAGAAAAAGTAAACTGCCTGGACCTTACCATACTTGGAAGTAAATAAACTGAGTCTCCACTGACTGTTTGTTCCTGGCCGTTGTCGCGGAAGGGACTACAACTAACTATATTTGACTGCAATAAAGAAATCCGGCCGTTGTCGCGGAGGATTGAGTTGTTGCGACTTTATATTTGACTGCAATAAGAAATCCGGCCGTTGTCGCGGAGGATTGAGTTATTGCGACTTTATATCTTTGACTGTAACAAGAAATCCGGCCGTTGTCGCGGAGGATTGAGTTATTACGACTTTATATCTCTGACTGCAATAAGAAATCCGGCCGTTGTCGCGGAGGATTGAGTTATTGCGACTTTATACATATTTGACTGCAATAAGAAATCCGGCCGTCATTGCGGAGGGTTGAGTTTCAACGTCCGTCGATAATAATACAAGACTCTTTGAAGATGAGCCAATGGCTGAAGACATATAGGATATTAATATTACTGTTCCGGTTATTGTTGGGGAGGAGGTAATTCCAGGATTCCGAGATTCCGAAGTAGCGCTGAGTGATGCCAGTTTGGTTCTTAGACTCTGAGAGAAGATAATAGAAATAAGGGCGAGGAAAATCCCTACTTTTGGTTAAACAATATTGTCTAGGAAAATTCTTGAGATAGGCAATAAATTAAACAATACGACTTTTGTGTTTTCTTCCCATTTCCAAGATTGGTCTCTGAGCAATCACAGTAATTAGGCCCGCGGCCGTTAACGCTACCAGAAAATGAAGTGCACTACTAAACGATTAATTTGAAGGTTCCTACCGAAATAAAGAAGTAAACGTAATATTACCAAAACCCAGGATAAATAATTTTATAAAAGGTAACCTATAGAACTCCTTCACCCTCTCCCTGGGGGTGCTGCTTCCCATATAACATAGAATGAGTGAACCTTTCTAACCTAAGCCCAATGGCTCATCCTATGTCATAAGAGGGGACACGCAAGCGTCCAATGGTCTACTGCTTAACCTTCGACCAAGGCGAATTATAGCACAGAGGATCGCAGTAGCTACGAAACAGTTGACCTCTTCAGAAGAGTGATTAGACTACCTCACTAGCATTATCCCACAGCGTGGAGCTTCTGCGTTTCTTTCTCTATAATTATCCTGATTATACCGTGATTTTGTGGCCCAGGTAAAAGAAGTTATTGACATAAGTGAGCTCAAAACCCTTGAAATATGGGACTAAGTCGACGAGCAAGATTGTTTTTATTTCCTTTGTTTAATTGTTAATTGCTGAAAATGTTACGAAGAAAAACTGACAATTTTTTTTGTAATAATCTGTCAGTCCGTCTTTTTGTTTCCACGTTTGCTTTATGTTGCTTGAACAATCGTCAACGGTTCTCATGCAATTCAAGAGGACGTTAGAAATGTTAATAAGCGCAAATGACTGAATTTTGGTCATGATTGGTTCGTCCGTTTGTGTGTTTGACTACCTACCAAACATGACCGTTTGTGTGTGACTACATGTTAAAACATGCCAGAACATATCTGAAAGAGTTACGAGTGCATCTTTAAGAAAATTACAGGAGCTGTGGGGAAAGTTAAAATGCACGAAATGATCGAATGGCTAACCCTTGGTGATAATCAAATAGATATCCTGCATGGTTTCAGGACCAGCTTAATTTTTTGATAACGCTGCATTCCTTGGAAGAGGTAAGCACTTTCAGGGTTCTTTTAGTTGCTACAACTGTAACAACAGCTATAAAGATGCCTTAGCTACATCATGATAGATGCAGGTATATAGGAGTTGCTGTTCCTGTATATTAGCATAGGATATCCATGGAATATTTTCTTTGATAATTAAGCTAGAGCACTTAAATTAGTTTTAGTTACATAAATATGAGCTATATTTTTGTAATAAAATTTATAGCAGTGTACCTTGAAGCTCTTCTACAGTTGTGACGGAAATAGACCGGTTGCAATCGGCGACGGAAGAACCATTGTTGTATACCTGGCGCCTGATCATCACTATCAACATTTAACTGATGTAGACGTAAGCAATTAACCTAATTTGCCTACACCCTGGAGTATGACATTATTTAGTCTCCATATCTGAGTAGCTATGGTTAACTTCTCACTGCGACTACCTTTTACTACTGCTTTGAAGCTACGTATCATATGATATAAATAAATAGATAAATAAGAAATAAATATACATCGTTCCTTAATGAATTCTTACTCGTAGCCCGACCGACAGGATATGCAGCAAGTGATTCCTAATAGCTGAATGTGGGGGTATAGTACTAGGTCGACCCGTACGATAGGCTGCGTTTATTCTTACAGATGTGACCGCTGCCAGCGGTCGTATGTTGGGAGTAGTTCTCTCCAACAGTTTGTGTGGCGCAGCCAACACGCAGGCATCTCCCATCGTTCGGGTCGACCTAGTACTATACCCCCACAGTCAACTTTTAGGAATCACTGTACTTTAGAGGGTCATTGTTTTAAAATGTCAATTTTTTTCATTTTAAGTAGGGCAACTTGAAAACACGACCTCCGAATTTTAGTAAGTTTATTTATTTTCACTGAAAAGACCGTCACTAAACAATGATCAAGCTGTGCTGGCGCAGAGGTGTCGCACTCCTTTGTGCGATCAGTCTATAAAAGGCCCTAACGACTATGCCGGCCAGCTCAGAGACCCGCTGGAGTTATACATGGGGCGTACCCTATCCTCACGCCTAGCGGTGTATTATCTGTGTCTCAACCCGAATACACAGTACACAGTCTGCCACTACCTTGAGTCTCATTAACCATCTGCCAGGAACAGCAGTCTTCCGGTGACGTCGGGAACCCCACCGCGTATATCTACGAGGCACATTACAAGCTACACGCAACAGGTGTCACAACTGGTGTCCCACACTAGAAGGTCAGTGTACTGGTGGCCAGTATATTTCGTCATCGGCCGGAAGTGCCTTCGCTCGAAGAAAGCACGGTGACGGAGAACAAGTGCTTCAAGCAGTAGCTAGCGCAGATTTGTTCAGTGTGATTCATGCCGTAATCCTGTGAGATAGAGGTAACAGTGATTGCGAAGAACAGTAGCAGTATAAGTGAGAACATTCATCAGTGTTACTTGCTGAATGCCTAGCTAATTCTCGGTGAAGTTATATCGACCGAAAATGCTGTGACTTAAATGCAGCAGTGACTGTGAAGTGTAGTGCTACGAAATCAGGCAGGAAGAAGGAGTAATACCGCCGCTGTCACAGACGAAGAAGTGTACCACCCCAAGATGTGACCAATCCCAGAAGCGCCTAGCAACAAGGGCCAGGACATCACGAACAGGGCGTGACGAGAAATAAGAACTACGAAACATTACACTGTCCAAGAGTGAACGGAAGCTGCAATTACAGTTCTTCACAGTCCAGCGTCCTCGCATATTCCGTATTGATTTTGGAGCGGAGCGGAAACTGAGCCGTACCACCAAAACAGGCGTACCGACTTCAAGCCAGCAAATTCGGATGATCGTCATGGACATCGCTTCCAATTTTACCAGCTGAGTATTCCGATCATTTATTTAATTTCGGAATAATCTTTCTAAGCCACAGGTGCTTGTAACCGGCACGGAGGAAGGGAACAGATCTAAGACTGTTGAAATAGGCGGCAGCATTACTGTAGATTACTGATGTGTACCATAAGTATTGATTATTGCATCCGTATATTGTGTAAATTGTGCTCGAGATTAGCAAGATACTGACAGAGAAACTTATGGTAATTCAGATTCAATGGCTTTTGTATTGTGATGTTAAACTAAAGGTCCTAAATTTGAATTGTGATGTGTAACGCCACAAGGCAAAGCTACTAATTCAAGAGTGAGAATAACGACATTACTAATACATTGAATTCCATACGGAGTGTTGAGCAAAATAAGCCTCATTGCAACACGTATGACGGGATAATTGCAAATAACTGAAAAGAGTACTGCCCATTAGTTAATTTAACTAGTCAGAAATATCAAAGACTGCATTGTCAGTAAAATAATTTCAGTTATCGGTGGCACAATGATGATGATTGTAATAACTTGACGGTTAACTGATTGTTGATATTGTAACTGAAGTGCTAAGATAAATACGCTAGAATATTCCCTGAATTGCCTACGTAATAATTAAGAGAAGTTAAAACGCATGAACCGTATGTATTACGGTCGTATTTAGATGTAATTCTCAGATGGAAGTTCTTTAATTCAGATTAATTCGATTGTAATACTAGACAGTCGCTGCAGGTTACTCGAACTGAAAACACAGAGAATTAAAGTAACTTAACGTATTAAGTCGTACGAGATCACTAATACTGGATCTTGCCTATTGTTCAAGGCGAATGAGAGTGATTGTAAGAAATGCCGACGCTGTTAGGAAACAATGTGTAGAAGCTTATATATACATCTATCCAAAAATTAACTTATAAATATACATCAGCAGGCATATTAAATTTACCTTAAAACTCAAATTTGATAATTCTAATTATTCAGCAATAAAAATTATCTGAAGCGGGCTTCTCGGAAAATCCTGCCATCCAGAGCAAATATCCTAGCACTATTGTTCAGAGCGCTGCAGTATAAATTATGTATAGAAATATCGGACATCATCGTACTAGAGAGTGAGATATTCAAGTAATACGATGCTATGGGCGACATATTTCTTAGCTGTGTAAATAGCTTATATTTGTAGGTATTCAAAAGCTAAGTATACCTTTGTCTCATGTGATCCTAAACAGGCGCGAATCTAGATTGTTCTATCGCGAAGTTTGCGAAAGGCGCCAGCAACATGCACAATTGTTACTGTTGAATACGCTTAAGCTTGTTCTTATACTCGTAATTTAAGTAAGGCACCACCTGTGTATAAATGCGAGATACCAATTGGTGTTCATATTGCATATATAATACCAGTATTTTTAAGGTAGGAGATAAATACCGTGTTGTCATAGATCTGTAACTGTGAACTGGTAACCGAAGCACCAATAGGCGCAGAACAAATAGGCGCAGGAAAGCCCGCGCAGAAATCACCGAAGATGATTGGCCAAAGGCCCATGAGGAGAGGTGGTCCTTATGGGATCGTGGAATTTTCCAGAAGGATCGCGAAGATACCCTGACTTTGGGTATATAATACTCTGACGAAGATCATAGGGTAGCACTTGTACCCGGGCGGTCTTGCCCTAAGGGTACGTGTTCGCCAACCTTTTCCGTGTCAGTTAACTCCCACCGGCGAACTTTTCATTGTGTGAATTGTGTGAACACCAATGTGCTGTGAATTGGTAGAGTTATGCGCGGACAAGTGTAAATATTTGTCAGCACTAAAGTTACTCCCAAACGTGCTGTTGTGATGTTTCGTTTGTGACGGCCTCAGTCCCCAGCGAGTCCATGGTGTCGTTGGCCTCACTCCCCATCGAATCTATGGTGACGTCGGCCTAAGTCCGCTGCAAATCCATGGTGCCGTCGGCCTCAGTCCCCAGCGAAATCTTGGTGCCGTCGGCCTCAGTCCCCAGCAAATCCATGGTGCCGTCGGCCTCAGTCCCCAGCGAAGTCTATGGTGCCGTCGGCCTCAGTCTCCAGCAAATCTATGGTGCCGTCGGCCTCAGTCCCCAGCCAAGTTTTGGTACCGTCGGCCTCAGTCCCATCGAAGTCGCCGCGCTTGGTGCCGTCGGCCTTAGTCCCCAGCAAGTCTATGGTGCCGTCGGCCTCAGTTCCCAGCAAATCTATGGTGCCGTGGGCCTTAGTCCCTAGCAAGTCTTGGCGCCGTCGGCCTCAGTCCCCATCGAAGTCGCCGCGCTTGGTGCCGTCGGCCTTAGTCCCCAGCAAGTCTATGGTGCCATCGGCCTCAGTTCCCAGCAAATCTATGGTGCCGTCGGCCTTAGTCCCCAGCAAGTCTTGGTGCGGTCGGCCTCAGTCCCCAGCGAAGTCGCCGCGCTTTGCGGTGCGTATAGCAAAGTTAGTGCACCGAGAACGCTTACATGCGTCCCATAATAAGGAATGAAAGAGTCAACATGGCGCTGTGTTACAAAAATGCCTAGTGAATGTGTATATAGGCTACTAGCTAGGCAGAAATGCGCAGTGGTCTGTGTCAAACCGGTCGTCTTATTGCTAGTAAGGTGTTAGAAAATAAGAAAAACCAGGTCATGGTGTAAATCTCTCCTAGATGACTATTGTAAGTGCTTAAACTTGTCCATTATGTCGGGACATGTTGCCGAGGACAGTTCCTTGGTGAGACGTTTCCTATATTACGCTGCCTTGTCCATGTCAATCGTTTCTTGGCACGTTAACTTCACATGCGACCGTCATTAGTCAACGATGTTGATAGGCTCCGGTTCTCGGTTATAGTCATGCAATATGATCGAGAATTGGACGTGTCACAGTTCAACCGTCATCATATCACGTGAATCTCAATTTGAATGTGTAGTGAACTTGTGGGTTTTCTCCGGAGTCGCCGAACCGCTCGATGTGAGCCATGTGCATGCATACATGTATGTCATAATGCCTAGATCGAGCGCGCGACGCTCGTTTCCCACTTTGCCAAATGGTTGGTTTAATCGGGCGCGCCTTTCATTGACTCAAGTTGATGTTCCATAGTTTGCCTTTTCTCATGGCGCGCTCATTGCATTAAATAACATCAGAATATACCTTTGATTTTATCATGTGTTTTCCTTTCCTTGCGCTTTCCAGTTTTTTTAACACAAGATAGGATAGATCAGAGGCGTGGCTCACTTCCTGTGTGTTGGGACCTGCTGTGCGCCATTTCATGCACTATGTTGTCAATTATTCCCTATGTTGACTGTTCAATCAATTTCGCGTCAATAATAATTAACTGCGTGACAATATTAATTAGATCAATAGTAATTCGTGACTTCATAATCTCTCTCTCTATATATATAATAAATGGCGCACTGTAGCGACCGAAACATCCTAACAAGGCCGCATTGAATAGCGTTGATGTAAAACAGGCTGTAACTTGTTGAACTGAACCTTATACTTCAGTCATTGCAATCATTGAAATATCTTGCGAGAGTGCTATTAATTAGGAAATCACTAGAGCATTTAGTGCGAGATATTCAATTGCGAACCAGCGAACGAAATTGTACGAGACGCTGATGTAGCTACCTATAATTAAGTTGTATTAAACTTGAAACTTGAAAGTGTAAGCAACTACACAAACATAAGAGATACCAATTTTTGTTGAACTGGATTATCATTCCAATGTCACTACTGGAAGGCATTATAACACCACATTCTCATACTGAATGCCAGATGCCAAATTGGAATATACGGTGAACTACGGGAGATAATCAGAATTGATAATCACAATTGTGAAAAACAGCGTTGTATTCTAGAGATTCTAGAGAGTTGGAATAAATCGAGGGACGAGTCCAGAGACGAAGTTGAACTGTTGAACTTAAACCTTAGGAGTTGATTACTGTTTGACGTAGACACGTAAACCCTGAATACACTCTTCTAGTTAGGGAGGTACTAACGAATGTCAGGTGAAAGGAACGTCTAGATAAGGCAAACGAACAACCAGAGCATGTGCAGAGATTCGCGTACCCCATACCCTAGGCTGTAGAGACACCGCCACCCCCCACGCGCTAGACAGGCGGAGGGTGGGGAACCAATTGCAGAGGGAAGGGGGAAGAAGCACGCCGAGTCCTATGTAGTTGATGAAGCGCCAAACAACAGTACTGGGCCGGTTGAATTTTATGTAGTTGCAGGTAGTCCCCGCGTGCAGCAGCCGTAGCCGAGCAGGGAGACGTGTTGTGCAGGGAGACGTATTGATCATGCATAGACTTAATGGATATATTGAAAGGCTTTAGATGCAATAGCCGACTGCGGAGAAACCGAATTATTGATTTACTGGAACTAACGTACACCGGACTAGTACGATTGATAAGGTTGTGAGTGCAAACTCTGATAGATTGCCTAGGATAGCAGTATCCTAGTGTGACGAATATTGTGCTCTATGTATATTTATGTTCTTATTTAATTAATTAATTAATTAATTAATATGGCTAGGTATTCAACGGCGATAAATTATACATTTTTTTCTTCATTATTATTGATTTATTTCTCATATACACGCTGTAGTGAAATTATACTTTCTACAAGTATTTCGAACAAAGTTTTCAAAAGTATCTTCCTTTCTTTAAGCGAACGCGAGTATTAAACTCTAAACATTTAGGCGTTAGAGCAGCATATGACAGTAAGACATATGACAACAGCGCAGCTGCTCGCTAGCTGGTGTTAGAATGAGCGAGATAAGCGATCGCTTTGTATACAACAGTTTCGCGGCGAACGACCGGGGACTGTGAAACCTTTATTATTTTTTATGGAAACTCTTGAGAGCGAGCGCAAGGTTCAAAATCTGTTATGGCGGAAGCACGTGTCTGTGCTCTCCCCCGTGTCGGTATGACTCACGTTTGGTTCCTTCGATTCCGATCCGTGCTGCAAACGGAATTGTTTTGGCTCCTCTCTGGGTATGGCCTCTAGCCTTCTCCGAGCCAAGTGTTTTGAGATAGCACGCAACTGCACCTTTTGCATCACTGGCGTCATGAGTGCTAACGTAGTAATTTCAATCCCCTATGTGACGACAGGGCTTCGCCTTTTGCGCCAATCAGTGTGATTGTCATCAAAAGCACGCACTGCCAGAGCTTATCTTCGAAATGGACGTGAATCTGTTTCTGCAATACATCATTCCATATTCTTCAACCTGCTTACGGTAGTTCATCTACGCCGTGAACAAGGCTCCTGTCTTGGATTGGGTCCAGCATGCTACCATCAACGTGCAGTGAAACCATTGTGAGATGATATAAGTATATATATATATATATAACTGCTCAGACTCCATGTCACAAGTTCTCGCAGGGACTTTGAACAGCTGCTCAAGGATCATGCAACGAAATTTAGTTCTTCTTTTCGACATAATCTTCTCCACGTTTTGAAATGATTCTGCTGGAGCATCGGGAGTGAATTTAATTTCCCCATTTGAGGCGATCTACATTACATCCGTATATAATTCTACCGAAGGATCGTGCTACGGGTTTCAACGTGATCTTCGGAACCTCTGTAATAATTCTGCCTAGAAAATTGTGCAGCGTGTCAACGTTCCAAATTTGTTATGATCTTCGCAGCAAAAATTGCAAAATACTCGTGTGGGGAATCTTCGTACGCCGGGTTTGTACTCGAGTAAAATTTGAAAGAAAATGAATATTTGTGAACGGAGGTGGATTGTTTAGTTTAAGGGTCAAGCTATAAAAAAATTGAAAAATGTGAGATATCTCCAGAAAAATAGAAGGATAAGTGAAACGTAGGCTAAGATGTGTTTAGTTAATTAAGAAAAATTTGCATTAGTCTGCGCAAATTAAGCAAAATGGAAAAATAATGCGTAACCACCAGGAAGATGAGTAATGTACGTTAGGTTGATTAAAATGTGCGCAGGAAATTTGCGGGAGTTTCCAATAGACCGTGCGAATTCGATCCTAAAGTCCAAATTATAAGCTTATAATGCAACGACACGTACGGCCTTCTTTATGTATCGGGAGATGTTCGGGCCACAGCTCTCAATGGATGAAGAGGTGTCTTTCTCAAAAATTACCACTTAATTCATATTTGCCATTTATTTGATGCACGGTAAAGAATCTTTAATATTGTTGCCAAGTCAAGCGTTGTGATCATTCTCTTACGAAAAACGTGAGTTGTGTTTTCGTCAAGGCCTCCACAACTCCTCTATGTTGTGAAACGTAAGTTTCACATCATAGGTGGACGAGGTACTGTTTTTATTCTCACGATATTAAGCGATTCTCATTTAACTACGAACAAAATTTATTTGTCAAAGGCTTGAATTTTCCGATGGTGCGTTGGGTTCAGCATTAACAGATCAAATTAAAAAACAATTGTTTAACTCTGTTTTCCCCTGTATAATCCGTCTTTTGTTGCCAAGCGAGTTGTATAAGTATCACAGAATGTTTTACAAAATTTCAATGATGCGTAATATGTTTGACCTTTTTATCTTGTTCAAATTTCTGTCTCTCTCTCGATCACAATAAATTATTTCATTGCGTGTTTCATTTAGCATCCTTGTCAGAACTCGCAAGTAGTAGTTTAAGATGTTTATTTTTCATCTATTTTATTCATTTGACAATTTCAATAATTATTATTTTCATTTATGTAATTGTTCATTTTATATTTTTGTATAGGGGAAGTCGCCCGCCTCTCCAAATCATGGCGCCAAGTGTAGATACATATAGATATAAACCAACGACAGTTCAAAACGCCGTAACACTAGTAAGGATATCCCAGTAACTAACTTAGCCAATGATGAGTCATGATATCATCAAGGATCACTGAATATACCGATCCCGTAGGAAGCCCTAGAGAATTCGCAGCAAGAAGCAGAAATGCTATAAGCCGAATCATGAGGCAGAGGACTTCAAAACAAAACCTTTCAGGCAAAAGTACAGAAGTGCTTAAAACGCTGGTATCGCTAGGCGACAATAAAACCAGGAGGAAGCTATAATAAAGGTAAAGGTAGAAGTAAAACATTATAGATCAGCCGAGGTGACAGAATTACCGGCAAGGTACCTACACTGTAGAAGTAAGATGAGCTAATGAGCTAGTGAGTTCTCATAGATAGCCTAACGTTGCCAGACTTATGGGAATGGAAGTTAATATTGCATTAAGTTAGCCGAATTGAAAATGTTGTCCCTGAAAGAATAATTCTCCTAGAGGTAAGTTGACTTAGAGATAATGGATGCAGAAACAGCTAAGTATGCTGGTGAACAGATACTCCTAAGACGCTTAATGGATTAGAAACGCAACTTCATTCAAGGTGAGTATGATAGTAGGCAGGAGACAAGAAGCAGCGAAGAAAATGAGAGAATGCCGAGTTTGAAGAAAATGAGAGAATGCCGAGTTTGAAGAAAATGAAAGAATGCTGCGAAGAGTTTGAAGAAAATGCCGAGCTCGAAGAAATGGAAAAAAATAAGGCGACACTTGCCAAGCTCTATCTGGAGAGCTTGAGACAAGAAAAAAAAGAGAAGAGAGCACAAAGAGCACAGTGCATAGAGCGCAAGCATTAGCGCGAGAAGAGAGAACATTCCGGGTGCGCATTGAGCGAGACATTATGCACATCATAAGCCTCAAGTGCCCGAAGGCGTATGACGCGAAGTACCAAGTATACGTGTGAAAGAGACACTTGAAGTGGAAAAGATACTTGAAGAGTGAATCGCACAGAGTAATCACGGTAGAGCTGAGTAGAACCTGCAGTGTTCCCGGGAGGAGGATCATATCGCGCAACATCTCGCAGGAGGTTATACTAAGTTATAGAATGGTGACCACACCCGTAAGCCGAGGATGGCATATAACTCCATGAGGGTGTAACTGTTGCTCTTATATATGTACTGACAAGAACAAGCATAGATACGGCAGTGAAAGATGCGACGAACGCCAACAAGGAGAAATCTTGCAGCAATGCAGTAAGAGCAGAGCATAAGCATTTAGGTATACCAAGCTCTAACAAGAGACTTAAGGAAAAAGCATACCAAGATCTAGGAATAGACTTGAGGAAAAGCGAAGTCAGGGTTATTAATGTACTAGAAGGACAGAGGTAAGTATCTGCAGACGAGTCAGCAGGAGCCAAAGTAAGTATATACAGACCTCAGCTGTCTACCCGCAGGAATAAGGGTAAGTAATTCATGCCGATCGAGGAATTAACCATTTAACTGGAAGTTACCCTTGTAACCAAACAGCCACCGCTATCTAAGGTTAAAATAGGTTAAAATTACCCGAATGATTGAAAGGTACCAGCCCTTAGATGGATAAAAATGCAGCATATGAAGCGAATTATGCAGAATAGAAATCCTGAGATTGGGAAATACAGAGAAACTGCGTAGAGCTTTACGCAAGGCAGAGATTAATTTTGCTCAATTAATTAGGTCCTATACCTAAGCATAGAACTTTGCTAGCGCTAGTAATGTAATGAAGTCAGAGGTAATGGAAGAAAACATACCATAGGCGTGTACCCTATACCATACAAAAGTTTATTTCGGCAGAGACAAACCGTGAGCGAATTATTTTACTCACGAATGCCAGGCAGGAAGAGATAAACTGCCAGACACCATTCAACTTCCATGTGCGTTAGCATAACGCAAGTAAAATTGGTGCTCGAAGCGCTCCAGGTAGTGAACTAATAAAATGTCGCGGAGTGAAAAGGGTATGCAAGGTAGCATACTGAGCGTGCAGTAGCTACACCGCAACAGTGAACAGTTAGCATGTGATAAGCTTTGTAGCAAGCAACAAGCAAAATACAAAGTATGCGCAGCGACTGGTAAGCAGAGGCACATCGTTGATAAAGCAATACCCGCCTGTCAAACAGTAGCTAGAGCGGCGAATTGCTGACGCAGCACTCGAAGGTAGGCGAGACAATTAAGCGCCGGAAATGCCGACTGAGACAGTAGAATGCAAAGAGTGCAGTGGAAGCAGTATGATGCAGTATGCAGTAGTTTGTGCATTAACAATGAATGCATAACAAGGAATGAACCGCAATAGGCATTGAAGCCGTATTGCAGCAGGGATACGTAGATAAGCTTTCAAGTCATATTGAAGCAGAGATAATTGCTCAGGTCAGCGTTTCACATCTGATTAATAATAAGAAGCGCCAGCAATTGTTATTATTGTGGAAATGGCCAAAGTACTTTGTTCCCTGAAGCAAGAACAAATGGTTTGAATGCTAGAGATGAAATAAAGGATATTGTGATAGTGAGAATTCAGCAACATCCCCGATGCAAGCGATAGGAGCTCACTACAGACATACCTACAGCTATAACAGAGAGTGTCTGCAAGCAGTTCCAACTGGGAGCACTTGTACGATGCGATAGACACTTATGCTGGTGAGGCTTGCCAAGCAGCGGCAACGCGAACCAGTGTATCTACGCGATGCAGAGCCGGTTTGGTGGTTACATAGCAAGACCGCGAATGGACGGCTCTGACATATCAAATTATCACGAAGTGTATAGTTCACGAATGAATACAGTTAGAGGTATGCTAACTGTATTCAAATTCATATGGTTGAGCTAATTGCTGTGCAGAGAAATGAAATTGTACTTATGGGAATTCTGCAAGTAAAGCCTGATGCGGTCGATATGCTGTCCACCCGGTAGTGCTCGTGAATTATTGTCCTGAGTAGACGCCAAGGTACTTAGAAGAGAAACCAACCAGTGAAGGCAGCGAAGTAAATAATACACTGAAATACGCTGTAGAATGATGAAATCACGAGGAATTGCATGACATTAACTGCCCTGAATAGAGCCAATAAATGAGCAAAAGTGTTTTGGAAACACTGGATGAATTCTTGAGCATGTATATAGATATATCATATCCCAAATCTGTGAGCTCATATGATGACTAACGAAGCAGTTATATATTACGATATGAATTCATGAGATCATTCACTAATGTAGTGAAAGGAAACTGAAGCGACTAATTAATTGCAGAGTGACAGATAGAGCAATTAAGCATAAGTTATCATGTCATCTATAATGATGTTAATGTTCCATAGGATGATGAGAAACTATCATATCAAGAAAAGATGCTATACCCATGTGGCTAATTCACTGAATACATGAAAGAGAGATGTGAACAGTTCATAAAGACTATGTACAGGTGAATATCTCTAGACAGGGAAAAATGCCGAGTTAATGTAGAGAAACAACTCTACATTGTTAATGTCCAAGTCGAAAGATACATCATTACAGACAATAAACATTGTTAGGCAACAATGCTAGGAAATGAACACCTAAGAGACGCTACGCTGTAAGACTACATTGTTATATGATAATAGAAACCATTGTAGCAACGTATACCTACTGGAGATGTGTAAGAACCACGAAGAAGTATAATAACTGATAAATACCATTGATGTAAATACGATTGTATTAATTGAGTACAGTAAAGGGATGTGCATTTGGAATGTACTATCTGAGGGATGAATAAGATTAATTACTGTGTAATTTTGTGCACTCGTTAATCATCACAACATGACTATGCACATTTACGCAAACAACTACATTTTACATAACTTGATTGAATGTTATTAACGTCCCAGAACTGGAAACTTCGATACTGCATTGTAAAATACGCAATAAGTCCATGTTAAAATATTACTAAACTGTAAAGGTAGCAAACGTATTTACTGTTCTATTACATCTGGTCGAAGGACAAATATTGTTATTTTCTATTGCAACAGGCAGAATTCGCCAGTTGTATAATTCAACTACGATCTATATCTGGAACGATCATCGGTCATTCACTCCATTTTTTATCGAAAAGAGAAAGACACACCTTGCTAAGGCAAGTGAATAAATAAACAATAGACATTCGATTTTCTTGCAAAAACAGAGAAGTAGCTGATCTCTAAGTAGAAGAAATCGTGCCACTAACACTTTATCTGAGCCGATTGAAGTGCCGGACTTCAAGAGGTGAAGGAAAATACATTTATCCATCCCATCCATTTCATTCAATTTCAACTGCATACGAACCTTAATGTACCATAAATTTAATCATTTTTCTTTTTCCTAACTCCTTCATTTGACATGATCACCAACTATTGCTTAACGCCAATCAACCATCCAATTAATCTGACTATCACTACCATATTAGCATATATTCACTATTATCATGTATGCATGTAAAACGTGTATTATTGGTTACTCACATGTACCACATGTCGTATGTGTATGTATCATGCGTAATCATGCAAGAGACTGATACCAGCGAATTGTGTGCAGAAATGCGGACCACTACGGGAGGCTAAACGAAGAAGCTGCGCCCCCCACGGTCGAGCAACTGAGCACTACGTGTCGAGAGCTATCATGGTGCAATGTGTGCACTGTCTCTGTGCACCACCATCACTGCACGGTACCCTAAAGGACAGAACACTTCACTCGGAACCAGTGGTGAAAGGCTCCAACGTACACTGTAGTGAGCACTGTAACCAACCAGCCACTTGCACGTTGTGAAATATAGCGTGAGTGGAAAGCAGTGAGTAGCTGCAACAAGGACGGTAAGATGTGCATTGAAATGCCATTATTAGCATAGTCCTACGACGCTGAAACCGTCGGAAGTCGAAACTCAGTGTTACAGCAAGGAAACTGCTGGAAATTGTTATGAGGAAGCTGAAAAGACCCGCAACTATTACTATTGCTATATGTTTCTTCTTATCGGTCAACCCTGACGCGTAATTTCCGTAGAGTAATGTGTCAATTTCTACGTTTTCCTCTCTAGGTTTTCTGTTCGTTTTTGTTAGTTGTAAGGGGAACTGAAATTGTTATTAGCGACTATTGCAATAACCATTTCTTCCTTTCATGTGAATCAATATTTTGTGTAAACACGTCACTAATAACACGATAACTAACAAGTTTCATGTTGTTTCGATAAAGTGGTCATAACACGTTTTACCGCAGAATCTTCTTACGTTGAAGGGGAGCGAAAGTCGCGAATTCGCGAATGTCGAGGTGACGACTTCAATAGAAGGAGGTCGATGGCAGTGTTTGATTCAGAAACATGTAAAATCTGAGAAAACGATATGGTAACGAAACACAAATTAGCCAATGTATCTTACGTGTGGAGCAGGTCATACGTTCGAAGAGTGACCAAAATTCTCGAACCATCGCCATCTACACATGTTACCACACACATTGTAAACATTGTCAACTATGCAGATAGGCGTTGTATAATTCCAAGGTCGTGACGCGCCAACCCGAAAGGAATTGTCGATGTGGCTAATCAACTCATGTCTACATTTTCATCTATGTTAGTAAATCATTGTGTCTGAACATGGATTGTGAATCAAACCTACATGTTTAATTCATTAATCTGTCAAGTGAATCATATTTCGAGAAAAAATAATGTTGCGATTTGTGCTATTGACATATTTTTAACTAACCATAGATTTGTCAAGCTTTTCTAGTCTTGAACTATTGCGTGATGATCGCTGCGCTCCTCAAACTGAAAATTGCTTTTGTATGGTCAAGGAAAATGAAAAATTAACAGTGGCAGAGTGTCATAGAAACTGTGTATTAAGGTCATGTCCTTAAATAAAACATGGGGGGGGGGATGTGCTGGCGCACCGGTGTCGCACTCCCTTGCACTCCTTTGTGCGATCAGTCTATAAAAGCCCCTAACGACTATGCCGGCCAGCTCAGAGACCCGCTGGAGTTATACGTGGGGCGTACCCTATCCTCACGCCCAGCGGTGTATTATCTGTGTCTCAACCCGAATACACAGTACACAGTCTGCCACTACCTTGAGTCTCATTAACCACCTGCCAGAAACAGCAGTCTTCCGGTAACGTCGAGAACCCTACCGCGTATATCTACGAGGCACATTACTAGCTACACGCAACCGGTGTCACAACTGGTGTCACACACTAGAAGGACAGCACAAAGCAGCAGTACCCTTACCCATAGCTTCACATAATTAATTTTAGTGTATACCTAGTTGAACCTGCACAACTTTCATGGGTTTTTCAGTTTTCTTTGTAATCCTGAACTTTTTCATCTCCTCTCTATCTATTTTTTAATTTTGTGTCAATTTATCAGTTGCGTTCTATTTGTGTATCCTATTTATATTTGCTTTCTCAAAATTACGTTGTTTATTTTACAGGACTGAAGACGGAATTTTTAACATTCCGAAACGTTTGCTTTTTATAAAAAGTATAACGATAAAAATGAATGGTTCCAGCAACGAACTGAATGAGAACATAATTTTTTGGTATACCCATTGCGACAGTTAACCAATGTCCATACATTGTTCCAGCTTAAGAACTTTAGAAAAAACTCTCAATCATCCAGCGAACTTTTTAATTCCATTCTAACAGATGGACTTCACTCTCTGTTGACACCAGCTTAAGCCTACCTAATAGCTGTTTACTGGCATTAAATTATAATTGTCGCTTGACTAAGTTGTGTGGCGCGAGCGAAAAAGTCATTCCTATTGCCTGAGTCTGACAAAAGCTCATAAAAAACGTAGCATTATTTCATTATAACCAAAGTCATTTTTCAACTTCTTGCTTTCTACACGCACGTTTTCTTTGTTCACTGTCAGAACAGAGCACAGCTTTCTCCTCTATAATTGGCTACATATCAAAAATTGGACCAATAATATTGCTAGCGACATTTGCTTCAGCATCTGGCTTTATGGTTTGGAATTTGCTCATTTTTTTCTATGTTGTTTTGTATACACAGTCGTGTGTCTTATAATGACTAAAGAGGTTCGGATAATTTGCATTGCACACGCGGGGCAACCGACTCTTGGTGTCATCGCAAATCCACCAAGTTATTTAGCAGTTTAAGTTCTGATTTCAGTACCCTATGAAATTATTTTCTGTTGTGTCTTAGTCAGAGAAAACGACCCTGATCTACTCCAGATAAGAACACATACAGTAGGTTTAGATAAGCAGACCAAATGGCGTCATGTACTCGGGTTCCACTGTATACGTCAAGATAGAAAGCCTTAGCGTTGATTAAGAAAAAGAGACTGTCAAAACTTTCTACGATAGAAGAAAGCTGTAGGTTTTCACAGAAATAAGTACCATACAGGACTCAGATCTCATTACCACGACGAAGATAACTAAACTTGCTCACTTACCGCCTCAAGATTACAGTAAACAGAAAAGCTTTTCTGTTTACTGTGCTCAAGATACACGCACTAGCTCATCCGCAGAGAAGTCCGATACCTAATCTATGTCGTACGAAATATGATAACGTCATCGAGAAACTTTAGATTCTAACCTCTATTGAAAAAAAAGTGCCAGTGCAACTTTGAAAAAATTTCGTGAACATGTTCAGAAACCAGGGAAAGAAATTGACATTTGTGCGACAGTCGTAAATGAATTGTTGGAGAAGTGTGACTTTTTTGTGTATTTCAAAGATCGTTTGCATTTTGACATTTTTATGCTCACGTTCGAGAAGTACAGTTCAGCGTAAAAGATCACATGGCATCCTACAGCGACCGTGACAAGAAAGGCTCAGTCAGTGCGATAAAGAGAGATGAAGCCAGAGAACGCACTAGCGAACGAAACGTTTATTTCAAGAAGCCCCAGCTAAGAAAACTTCTTGGCAACGTTACAGATAATTATTACGTTTGTATTTGACGTTCTTCAAGAGGTAAACATTTGGTCACAGAGTGTTTATCTGTGAATTTGATATGCAGCTTCTGCATGAAGGAACGTCCCGTGGGTCGTGCAGGCAAGAGCAAAAAGTCTACGCACATAAATTTCGGGCGCTCAGCTGTTCACGACTCAAAGACGATTTTGTGATAGTGCGGGGAACACACTGCAGAATAAGTACTCCGCTTGTACACATGATCAGAGTGAAGAAACCATAGAATATCGAAGTTTTTTTTTTTCGGAGAACCACATCCAGTACCACGCCAGAATTGGGTACAAAAGTCTGCACCACGCTTCAACGCGAGCGAGTTTACTCTCGTTTCTGGATGTAAGCTACAGAGCGAAGTAAATCTTAAAATTCGTTCCTAACAGCAGCTTGTTAAAATTTAGATACTAAATAGCGATTGTCAATAAGAACTTGATACTGGTAGGTAGTCTTGTCAGCGTTGTTACATTGGACGTTTTGCATTCCTTCAATAAAGTACACGTGGTGTTCACAAGCATAAGGGCGCGCGCTAAGTCATAATAATCGATGTACGTGAACCTGTGAAAGAATTAGGTAAAGTTTTCAGCGCACTATGTAAAGCTAAAGCGTCAAAGTTAATGATCAAAAAAGTTATATTTTTAGAAATTCTGTGACCTATCTTATGCATATTTTCAATAACATGGGCGCGAGATAGCCTAGAAAAAGGTCGAGCAGTTCTCGAAGTTCTTCTCCTTGCAGTCTGAAAGAAAAATTGGTATATTGGTCTCCTTAATTTCTACTACTTATTCTTTGAGAACTTCAGCACAGCGCTTGTCCAACTATACTTACTACTTGCTAGGAATGGTAAATTCTCATGAGGAACTGAGCATGAGAAAACCAGTAAAGAAATTAATTATTATATTAGTTCTTTAAAACTCTCTAGACACAACTAAGGTGATTCAAGAGAGGGAACGGAAGCGAAGTGTAGGATGTCGACAGAAATGTGGAACCATTGCGCGAAGGTGGACCAACGCGCATGGGAACTTCAAGGCGGGGAAAATAGAGGAACGACATATGAAAGCCAGATCAATAGGAGTACGAAATCAGAAGGAAGCAAAGTGGCCACAAAAGACAGACGTCCCGCAGGCCTAGCTAATGGCTAACATAGCCCACGAAGTCCCCCTGGGGCGCTGTTTCCCCTAACATAGGATGGGTCAGCCTAGGTAACTTAAGCCTATGGCCCATCCTGTGGCCAAAGAGGGGATTAGATGGCGAATAAAGAAGAGGCAAGTATAGAAGGTGGAGCTGTTACCGAAATCGCACGAAAGCGAATACGTTAATATAGGTAATTATGAATTTATTTGCGTAGAACCGTCAGCATTGCCGAACTGCGATAAGCACAAAGTATGGTCGCCACACATATACTCCGCAAGAAGAAATAGGCACATCGATGATGAGCTTTTTCAGTGTTAAAGAAGAATGATTTCAACAGGTACATAAGAAACAACTATTAGTGAAGGAATAAAGTGATGATTGATGAAGGAATAAATATAAAAGAATGCAGTGACAGTTAATGATCAAATAGAGACTTGATTAATGAAGGTAAAGAGTAATTAATGATATAGAATATAAACTTGAAATCCTTGGTAAACTTTCAAATCGGCCAGTCTAAGAGGCGAAGAAATCTTCAGCTATGGCAGAAATGGAAATATTTTTGGCTTACCTAAGATCCCACAATCATCTTCAGCTCAGAGATCAGAGCAAAAAAAAAATCAGGTACTTTTTGGATGGGTAATTGTATAGAAAGTTCAGAAGGTACGGGCCGCCGCCAGGACACAACAGGACTGTAAACAAACAGATCGATGACCTGATCTGCAGAGGCTCTGAGGTAATACTGTTACGGGAAGACTTTGTTGCAGGGAAGCCATATAAGATAGTGGACCGGATGGGGAAGGTGGGAAGACGTGGCAACAAGAAAGACTGAAAAATGATGGTAAAGCATTAGTAAAAACATTCATTTTCCTATGAATGGCTGTCTTGGGTTCTTACCGCTCTTAATTATCATACGACCACTGCCTCCGTAGCCGTATGATGGTTTTCCAAGAGAGGAGGATAAGGAGGACTTGTCTACTGTATAATAAATATATATAAATATATGTTCACAGAAACGTAGAACCAACGAGCACGGATGTTTCTCACCAAAGGGTTTATTTCAGCTCCTCTGTTCTTGCACAGGAACAATGCACACTGAACAGCAAATCGGGAAAGAAAAGGAAAATCACAAGAAGGACCATAAAAATAAAAAAAAGAAAACAAAGTGGGCAAGCAAGACAGACGTCTTTAAGTTGGGTTAATATTAAGGTGTTAATACTAAGGTGGTAACCTACGAGAGCCCCCGGAGGCGTTACTCCTCATAACATAAGATGGTCAAACCTGTCTAATCTAACCACATTGCACTGGTAATATTAGATACTAGTGGACCCGTGCAATAATCGACATTTTTGCTAAATATAGGCCGGTGCGCAATTTTTTCTCCTCTCACTTTCTTTTTCATTTTCTTCATGAATCCTTTGTCGTGATCTCATCCTAAGGTCCTCCCTTCTCTGACTTTTTGTTTTCACATTTTCCTGCCCACGCTTATCAGCAGCTCTTATTCCATTCTGCAACTTTTCTGTTTCAAGTCTTGCTTGATACTGTGTCGCATGACGCTTCATCTCTCTCCATTGGTATCACGTCTTCGTTCTTGAGAATTTAGTAGTCTCGTTCTCCTTTTACGATCCCTATCTTGATCCCTTCACGCGCGTCTTCCACAGCAAAAGACAGATTTAGAAGTAAAA
The DNA here is from genome assembly GCA_001587735.2 of Parhyale hawaiensis. NCBI lineage: Eukaryota > Metazoa > Arthropoda > Malacostraca > Amphipoda > Hyalidae > Parhyale > Parhyale hawaiensis. Next base: position 4,705,178 of record LQNS02276498.1, on the reverse strand, counting down.
TATTCAGCAAAACATTGCAATAAACTTGAATGTAACTCCAGCCAGCTTATTTGTAATGTGACTGCATCGTAGTTATGATACTGTCTTACAAACTCCAATATCTGATTCATTGAAAAGTTAAAATTTTTTACTATGAAGCAAGGTCTGCTCAGTCAAGGAAGTAAGCTAGAATGAAATTAATAATTGTCTACTGCCCGTGGAAAATCATCATCTCATGCGCTCTCCGATCTTCTGCCGGCGTTATACGTCGAGACCCAAGAGAAAAAAAAGTTAGACAGTCGGACCCCAGAAGCTGCGTACATAGTGTCTCGATTTCAGGAAGTGTTTCAAGCAAGAATTGTTTCGAGCAAGAAGTACTTCCGAATGAAGGAATAATGATTCCACTTTCGTCATCTTTTGCAACCTGGCTGTCGATCTCTATGAAAACGTAACTTAATTAAAAATCCAGCATCCTGGCCTATTTTTCGCCTGTTTCCTTAAGAATGGACATAAAATAGAAACATATATATCCGTATACTTTTTTCTTTAAATTTCAAAAGAATAGAAGTCAATAGGATTGCATGCTAGGAAAAAAAAACAATAGCAGTTTTGGAATCCTTGAATCATTCCTAACAAAACTACGCAGTCGGATTTTCCATTTTCTATTTCGTTTTCCTTTGGTATACGATTTTCGATCGCTAACTGAAATATAGGAAAAATAAGCCAAATTTTCGGTTTCGAGCTGTGTAAAAAAATGTACATGTATGAGGGCAAAAATGGAAAATCTATCCTTCTGCTTTGTTAGGCATGTTTCAAGGATTTCAAATCTATATTTATTTTTACCCAACATTACAAGTGATTGACTTTTATTCTTTTTAAGTGGTAAAATTACATTTTATAAGACAGGCAAAATAAACAAATCATTGTGGTGAAATGTCATACAATGCACTTTTTTGTACTATGAATGAAATTTGAATGCTGTATTCATGCTGTATTAGCATCCACAAATAATATGCATCACTTCATGATTTATGACCTCCCATCGACCCCGTTACGACCCCCATCGCCCCTCCTCATCGGATTCTTCAATATAGGCATATATGTACATATATTTTCCATTCTCTCAAAAACTAATGCCTGAATCGCAAAATTTGATTGAGCAAAATGTGTTTTTTTTTCAAAGATACACATAATGTGCACATTTCAAAATCATCGGTCCAAAATTTATAATTTTGAACCCTTGCTCCCGTTGCTTTAGACCCCTCTTTGGGGGGAGGGTTCTAGTGCCCCTAATCTCGCAAAATTTCAGCTCACAATTTCCCACTACCTAAGGAGTCTTTTTCAGCAAGAAACAAAAAACTGATGATTATAACCAAAATTGCTGAGTTTCGCTTGGTTTATCCTCTTAAAGCCAGAAACTCTCCCCCACATGATATCATCTGTTCATTCATAGTAAATGCCACGATGATAAATTCATCGCGGTGAATTCATCGAATAGGAAATCTATCGAACGGTAAATGCATCGAATTTATCAAATGTTAAATGCAAGTGAACATATACCATTCGCCGGAGCGTAAGTCCCGTCTCCTCTCTGGGAATAGGCCTATTAGAATGCCCACTGCCAGTAACATATAATCAAATCATAAAATTTACCACGTAACGAATTTACCGCGATGAAATTGTCAGTTCCCGTCACAGCCATGTCACGTCTTGCATCCTGAGATCCCCGGGTATCGCAGCAGGTTCACTTTTATTGTGAATGTGTGAATTAACCCAGTAGCTCAGACGGGAGGTCGAACCTCTTTATTAAAGGACTACTGGCAATTTTCAGTAGTTCTCATATTTATTAAACTAGTTGCTGACTGAAAAAGCAGTGACTTTCTACCGTAATTCTATGCAGAAGTTTGGCAGTAAGAATCTTAAACGAAGTCCAGTGCTTTCTGTCCTGGCCGCCGTTAGCAGTAACGGCGTCCAAATTTGAGATGATGTCTAGTAGTTCGTTCAGATTTGTTTTTTCCATCTCTACCTGCTCCGTTCTCAATCTTCAAGAAGCCCTACAGAGCGTTTCCTCAGGGTCGATCCGGATTAGAGCGGCTGCAGTGCAGGCGAAAGAATGTTGCTAACACTCCAGCGTGTATCGATCTCCGGAAACAGAGCCACGCTGCTTCGGTTTCCGTGTCTACATCGTGTTGTTGGTAAACAAGGATTACCATGCGCCTTCTGGCGTGCGCGAGCTGATGTACAGGCCAGCTGACTTCTTTGTCAATTTGTCAGTCCATTCTTATTCTACTTGTCCTGTTCTTGGCTATATTTTTTAATTTTTGACTAACTGTCCTAATACTCGGTAAATAGTCCCGTTCATGGGTAATTATCTTGTTCTTCGTCAAGTGCCCGTTCCTCTCTGATTTGTCTCGTTCTTGGCTAATTGTCGGGTTGCTTTTAACTCATGCAACACGACTGAAGTCACCAAATTCCTGTCTGATGCCCGAAGAAGTCAAACCTTGCGGGTTAGCTTAAGTCGACTTTAACGAACCAATCGACGATCATTTTAATGCTTACAGAAACAGAACCAATGCGTGGAGGTGTTCGTGTAGTGAATCAATACGCATGAGCACAGTAGCACAGCAAACGGTAGAAAAGAGAGGGTACGAAGAGCTAACTCAAGGCAGGAAGACCTAACTCGAGGCGCGAAGACCTAACTCGATGCACGAAGACCTAACTCGATGCACGAAGACCTAACTCGATGCACGAAGACCTAACTCGATGCACGAAGACCTAACTCGATGCACGAAGACCTAACTCGATGCACGAAGACCTAACTCTAGGCACAAAGACCTAACTCTAGGCACAAAGACCTAACTCTAGGCACAAAGACCTAACTCTAGGCACGAAGACCTAACTCTAGGCACGAAGACCTAACTCGAGGCACTAAGACCTAACTCGGGGCACGAAGACCTAACTCGGGGCACGAAGACCTAACTCGGGGCACGAAGACCTACAGTTGCGAGCATAATTAAGGGGCAAAAATAAAAAATTTCATATCTCAAACACTGTAAAAGGTTCAACGCTAAAATTTCAACACAAAAGAGGCATTGGGATACCTAATAATATGCTAAGAATTTATTACGATCCGAAGGATAAGAAAAAAGTTATGTTTATTTAACTTATAATTATGAATTTAGTGAGAGCAGAATTAAGGGACGCTTTTCAAATATTATTTAAATCTTCAGTAACCCCATTTTCTTACGTTTCCGAAGAAGAAGAAGACTGCCTACGTCATATGTAAACATTGCAAGTACTGCAAGCATGGCTACCCGGGAAAAAGTTGATAAATCTTTACGCATGAAAA
>LQNS02276498.1:4651965-4672136 GCA_001587735.2 Parhyale hawaiensis | reverse complement strand
CATCCACTGTCTGAGTTTCTTCCAGATCCATTTGTTCGGGTGAGGTATGCTCGGCGGACTGGTGCTCTTCATGAGTTTGCCTTGGAACCGTTACGATGCCGTACGGGCCAGTATTCCCGTTCGTTTTTTTCCATCGTGTGTGGATGTTTGGAATGGTCTTGATGTCTGTCTTTGCTGGTGCTGGTATTGGCAGCTTTAAACGATCCGTACACAGAGCTATTCCGTGAACTCGGATCTTCTGTTTTTCATTCTTTTGTTTTCTCCAGCCGCCGGGCTGGTTGCGTGGGGGTTTGTTAACCTCATGGAGTTTCTCCGTTCCTATGTCGCCAGCCTGATGTGATTTAATAATAATAATAATAATAAAGTTTTTCAAACATTTTTATTTAGCAGGAAGCCATAAATTAAATATTATAATTAAAACTTCACGCTTGAGCTCCCACGGACAGGTAATACAACCCAAATGAAGCATCTTGCAACACCGGGAAGCCCAAAACGCAGCTAAAAGAAATCCAGCAAAAAACCATTAACATGTGACTTAAACGCCTTCAGGCCAATACGACCAAAAGCCGATGCCGGCAACAAATTCCAAATCCTAGCCGACCAGGGCACGAAGCACCGACAGAACTGATTACTTCGACATCTGACAGCCTCCAAAGTGAAAGAATGCGCTCCGCACGCAGCACGAGTCTCTCTCCCAAAAACCTTGAGGGCAGTGAGAGAAGAATACAACCAATGCCTCTCATTATTGTGCACCTTATAAAACATGCATAGCTCTGCTTTTCTTCTCCTGTGGGACCGGTTCACTAGATCAATATCAGCGCACAGCCTGCTGGCTGAACTAATAAGTCGGTCTAACAGACGCAAGTGAGTAACAGCAGCTGAAGCCCAGACCGGTGAGCAATACTCCAACACAGGCAGCAAAAACGCGTAAAAACATCTGCGGGCAACCTGACTCTCACCAAACACGGAATTCACCTTACGCAGCAGTCCAATCTTAATGGATGCGCGTGACACCAACCTCTTAATATACGGCTCAAAAGTGAGCTTCTCATCAAAGACAACGCCAAGAATCTCCAAGGAGCTAGACTCCTGAAGCAAAAAGCCCTTAATCTCCAGTTAGGAATGCCGCGGTACAAGCGTTCGAGACCGACTGATAATCATCGACTTGGTCTTACTAGCATTCAGCTTCATACCCCAGGCCGAGCACCATGCACTAATGCGTGACAAATCCCTATTCAGAGACTGAGCTACAGCATCACGCAGGCGAGGAGCAAGTATCACTGCCATTAAAGTGGAATCGTCTGAATAGTTGATCAACGTGTTTTCAAGCGAAGAAAACATGTCACTAGTATAGAGAACGAACAACAGCGGGCCAAGCACACTACCCTGAGGGACGCCAGACACCACCCCAACTGAGGCGCTCAAAACGCCGTCAAAAGACACACACTCTCTGTCCGCTCAGAAACAAAACCGCGAATGATTGATAAAACCTTACCACCCACACCAAAGGACTCCAGCTTGTAGAATAGACCCCTGTGGTTAACCCTGTCAGACGCCGCGCTTTAAGTCCCACTGGTCAAGGCGTGCCTCCAACCCACAATCCAGTGCAGACTCTAAATGGGACACCGATACGAGAGCGTCACAACAACAGCATAAAGGTACACGAACATTACAAATATTGTTACCAATTGTGTTACTTTTTGCCTCAGTATCATAGCCATTTAATTTTCATTATATTTCATGAATGTAAAATATAGCTTGACGCTTGAGAGTAAAGTTTCCCTCTATATAAATCTACTACAATCGTACTGCAACGTAGAAATGCCAGAAACGAAAAAACACTGATATGAAAAAGAATGTTGTTTTATTGATTCATTGATCTATTTCTTGCCCCTTCTCTTCGCAGAAGTGGTTAAGATATAGGACAGTAATTGACAATAGAATCAATGACCGTTATCAGGATGAGCATCGGGTAACATCATTTGTTTGCCAGATGCAACTTAGCAATCAATTTCCACATAATTTGTAAATTGCTGAACTTGCGCTCAAAAAGAAGAAGGTTGAGGATAGATTCTTCCGAGATTCCTGTTATAATCTGATTCAGGTTTTATTCAGAGCTCAGTCTCCGTGATTTTTTTTACGGTCCTTTCAATCTTCTGCGCACTGTGGTGGCTGGGGTGGAAATGGTGGATATTATACCCATAGCGGCTCAGTGGCTAAGATTGCTAGCCCACTTGTTATCGGGAAATTAAACCCTCGATCCGAGGATAGGTAAAAAATTTTGACGCTGTGGAATATTGTGTCAACATTTCTTTCATTCATAGTCACTGGGGCACTGGCCATTCCAAACTTTCTGTTTATATGACACCATAGATGTGGTCTGTGTTCTACTACAGCCATCCACTCCTCAGCACCCGAATAACCAATAATCTACCACAAAAACAAGTGCACGTGGGTGTTATTATGTGGGGTTTGCGGTCACAGAGGTGACCACTAACGTCTCTGTCAAACAACAAAGTTCCGTTGTAGGCACGTCACTGAAGCCATCAAATACTTGAATGTTTCTATTTGTTGCCTCCTGGGTTATCTTTGCTGAAGAGAGGTGAGTCCCATTTCGTGTAGCCGACCCTCGCATGGCTTGTTTCGTAACCGAGGTATCAATTTCGTGGTTCTGCGTTGGATTCTGTATATCTTATCGATATCGTAGCACTGATGTCGCGAAGAGAATTGAACAGCAAATTCTAAATGCAAGCGCATTGGTGCTTTTGAATGGGTTCTTGTTCTAAAATTCCTGGTAATGAATCCCAGTACTCTGCTTGCCAACTTGACGCTCTTGTAAAATTACTGACTTTGTTGAAGATTTTAGGTGATAGTTATTCTAAGGTCACGTTGTTGAACGGCAGTTGCAAATGCATGCAATCCTGTTCATTTTCAGCGGGCTGAGGGATTCTTGCGGCTCTACGTGCACTACTAAACACTTATAGACACTAATAAAAGCTCATCTGCCACTTCGTCTCCCATTCCATGAGGCGGTTAAGTTTTTTTTGGATGCGGCCGATACGGCAAGCTACGCAGTAAAGTGTCATCTGCAAATTTACAGATTTAACTGTGGATGATAAGGTTGCGATCGTAGATGAAAATTAGTTACTGGACAAGATAGATACCTTATACATACAAGTATGTGTTGAAATTATTGGGATGTTCATTGCTTTCCTTGTTTTGTTATTATAGGAGATGAAACAAAATTTTCCCATAAACTGTGTTGTTCCTTAATGCATGTTCTAGAAATCTATATTCCTAGAATTTTGTCACCTATTTCGTTTTATAACGCGATGAAACATTAAAGTCATAAATGCAATGCGTTTGTAACATGCATGTCATTGCCCCTGTCACCCTCCCTTCCGACTCCCTTGCTTCTAGGTTCACTACGACATTACCATCAAGGCGAATGTCATTAACTGATCACAAACTACACCCATAACGCCGTTTGTGTCTACTGTATGTGGTTATTAAACCGGGTGCTCTTACGAAACACCATATTTAACTGTAGTGGAGACCCGAAAGGGTTAAGTGGAATGGGACGCTTTGGCTGATCCTTCACTGCCAGCAGAAGCGGCAAACTGCGACATATGAGGAAATCAGACAATTCCATTTTTTATACCAAGCACGTGGGCGCTGTAGATCCGATCAAAGGATATATGTGTCTCACATAACACCAAAACGCGAAATCTTGCTTAAAGTTTAGTATTAAATCATGCAAGTGTACGGGAACGATTTAATTAGTGTTTGTGGGTAAAAACCTAGTCCCCCACTCCTGGCCTCACAAGATGTCGGAAGTACCTCTTAGCGGTAGCATGGACAATCAATTCTACTTATTTTCTACAGCAGAGCTTCATCCGTTCAGCTTCGTTCCCTGACCTGGTGCTTAAGCTGAACTAAAGCACCAGGTCAGGGAACGAACAAGAAAAGTATTAATTTGAGTGGAATCGCATAGCACAACGAAGAAAAAGACTTTCGTTGAAGTAATTTTTCTTGGCCGTGTAACATAACGGGGAGGGCATTAGCTATGCATAATCAGAGAAGCCCTTTGAAAGCGTAAATCGACGCAAAGCTTCGCAATGCTGTAACTAAAAAATTTGGGTTGGTTTTGAATCTACGATGTCTTTTTTACCAGCAGCATAATTTGATCTACTATTTCTCGTAAAAATCCTTGTAGCACCTGAAGATCCATTCACAACTTAAGTTTTGTTCTGACACATTGAAAATCTCACACCGCACATAGAAAGAAACGATAAAACCGATCATCAGAAAGTTGTGGGTATTTGCTCATCACAACGTTCATCGCATTTACTGCAAATTACATGAACATCCGCTCATAATTTTTTTCAGTTATGTTGCTAAGAAAACACAAACGAACATGTAAACGTATTATCGTCAATATTTAATTATCGTTCCTCTTGACATACCTAGCAGTCTCTATAAATTTCATGAAGATTCATGCATAATTTTATGAATTGAACTGGTGACAAACAAATAGATAACAAAATCTTAACCCCTTGGTGGAGGTAATTATCTGAAGGTTCCCTGACGGAATGGTTTTTCTAGAAGCAGAGCTGATGACGAGACTGATTATCAAAATTACTTCTCTCGATATTGACATCATTGGCACAATAAATCTTCTTAAGATATTAATAAAATAATTACTTATAAAGTTGGCGAGACCTGCACCAGTATAACTTCCCAAGTTCTGAAACTTAAGCTGATTACGTAAATAAAATTTAAGGAGGGATATTTTGAAATCTAGGAAAAAGACGAAGTTGATAGAAAAAAAACTTGTCCCACTTCCTGTTTAATTCCAGCCATCATTGATTAATTACCGAATTTAATTTCCCGTACCACACTTCCTTGTTGTTTTCCCTCTCTGATGCTGGAGAAAACAGAGTTGAAAACGTACTACAAACAAACTACGCAAATAAAGAAGTTGACTGCATTCCAAACACTATATAGCGCAACAAACATTTCAATCAAATCATATGGTAATTGAACAACTACATGCATTATGTTCACAGGTTCTTGGGCGACACTTTGACTGTCATCCTGTTCATGAAATTGTTGAACATAAGAAAAGCAACGCTGAGAATTTATTTGAAAAAACCGGATAACTCCGCAGAAACACGTAACAAGCACCTGGCTAATAGCGACGATTAAGCTCCAGCATCGGAAACACAAATAATAAAGCACTCTTTTCTGAAAAAAAAAAACTGCCCTCGTTTCTACAGCACGCTGAAACGCCCCCATGATAAAGTTTGAAGGAAAATATTTTCTTCAGAATTTACAATACAATTATTGCCAATGCAACAAAAAAGGTAGCACTTTTCTCTCTTCCAGAAAACCACGGCATCACGAGATGTTAAAGGAATTGTTGAACGATTTTTTAACGTATACGAGATCAACCGAGTATAGCACAACAGAGCCACCCGTAAGTAACAGATTTAAGTGGGTAATATCCATCGTAGCCTTCTCTAAGTACACATAATATGAATCCATGCTGCAGCCAGATCCTTACCTGCATTGCCGTACTTCCTGTAAACGTGTTGATAGGCAGACGCATGAGTGAGCTTAAAAATCAATCATGAACATTTTACGTAGGTAAAATATAATACTTTGGCCACGACTTCGAAATTATTGCGCAGTTCAATTGAGGTGATATCCATTAGATCACCAAACACAGTTATCCTGTGCAAATGTTGTCATATACGAGAGTGATATACTTCTGTCTATGTGCAAATTACTAGGGCACACTGTCTGAAGCGATTAGTAAGCCTCACAGGAAATCTTCTCCTCTGAATGCCGGTAAGGTAGTGATGGTGAAAAAGCATAATTTTGTTGAAGTCGCAACCAAAGTTTCAAAATATATTGATTTAGAATCAACAGAATAGAAGCTGAAAGGATGGCCACCATGATTGCTAACTAACCGATCACTAAAAAAACGTATTTTAGCCTGTCTCATGAAATACACTACACAATAAGTCACATGGCATTTATATCTTCAGTGAAAGAGGCAGCCACTAGAAAGATGAGAGGAAATGGATAAAAACTTACCTTGCGTAGAAGAGTTGCCATTGTTGCTGCAGTGGTCGCCCAGAACCATCACCTCCGAACACTCGCTGATGTGATCAGTTCCGCGGCAGATGAATTTTCAATTTAAACGATCCTTCAGAGAGGGCACTTTTGCCAGACTCAACAGTAATGGCCCTGCATATATGGGCTTGAAGACACGTAAAATAGGTTCGGAAAATTCAAAAATTGTGCTTACTTGTATTTTTGTGAAACGTGCCTTGCTGATCTTGATTAAGAGTAGCTTGCAGAAGGTGCTGATGAGGTAGAGAATGTGTCGAGGTTTTCAAAAACAAAACTTTTTTCTAAAACTTATCCGACTGTCGCTTGTGAAGCTCAGCTGTAGTTCAGGTGGGGCTTCAATTCTCTTCGGAAAGCTAACGAAAGTAGATTACCTTCCGACAAGAGGTTTTTTTTAAAGGTACGCAGAGAGTTGAAGTCAATTCCGGAACACTGATGGTACTGCTTTGATGATGAAAAGTCACGATCGCTGCCTTCAGTAGTTAAATGAAGTACAAAACGAGAAATAGATATTACCAATCTAGTTTTTTCAACTGTTCTCACAAATTTTAGAATAAGCTCAGAGGTTGGAGTTAATGTTTTGTACGCTATCCCGATCGGTGGCTCTCTTGCCGTGATGGTATAAAGGAACACGAAGTAAATTCACTGAATTCAAACAATAAGTTTGACAAAAAAGAACTGGTGCTAAGCCGATTTTTTTCAAGGAAGTTACACCACACAATTAGACGTAAACACAAAGAAACTGAAATTATTTCAGTCTCCGAATCCCATGACGGAAAAACACAATTTTACAAAGATGCACTTCAACAAAACGGGCACGTTGTTGTTCATGAGTTCCATTTATAAGTCAAAAAACAACATTTCCATCAATGAAATTATTGTTTGTTAGAGTTATTTTCTTTTATAGAAGGATAGCATACAAGTTCCGCTCGGATTTTTTTACAGAGGCAAATATAGTGCTGTGTAGCCAAGATGCTGTAAAAAATAGTATTTTAACAAGTGGGTGTATAATGATTCTCTGAAGAAATAAGGATAAGTATTAGTAAATTTTACAAGTTAAACTGACAGAAGTAGAAATATCCTATTTGTTCGCCTAAAGTACGATTGCATTGTAATTTTTAATGCATTGCTTTCACACAGATTTTTTTGCTAAATTAAGAAAATTAAAAAAAAAAATTATTCCGATGAACGTTATATGCATGCAGTAGGGGCTATTATCTTTCAAACACGAATATGAAAATGTGTCTTTACACAGTACTGCACCCGATGGCGGGCACAAGAATAAAGGTAACCAAGAGCCCCTCAGCAAATTTGATTGTGTGAATACCCATGCAGATATGCACATCTGGATCCGTAGATTTTAATAAATACATTAGTATGTCTTCCTTATTTTCTAGTTTTCTGATCCGAAAACTATAAAAATTAATTATTGTTTCGACTACGTTACTAAAATAATGTTTTACTGTAGTTCTAAATTGGAAACTTTATGATGCGATCATGGTTATTTGTGTTGTCATCACCCGCAAACGAAGTGAGAGATGTGATAATGTTTTAGCTTAAGATTAAAGTATATACAGGATGTATATTTTCAACAGGTTCAAACTTTCACAGGTGATGGGATCACTCAAAATAAACACTTTTTCGGGAATACTCAGTATTTCAGAACTTGTTAGTTTTAAAGATATTGGCCTTTCAAATTTTAAAATGTCATTTAGGTATTAGGTATTTCATAGGTAATTTACATTTCTAACAGATAAGAATGAAAAATGAAACAAATATTGTGTAAAAAGATGCGTTTTCTATCAAAATCAACAAAAATTTTTCAAAGTTCTGCCTCCTGCTTCAATGCAAACCGGACACCACATCTGAAAGACTGCTGCACACGAGTCAACATTCTTTGATCTTGAGCAATGTCGCCTGCTGCATCCACTATTCGGGCAATAAGATCCATCTCAAACTCCAAAGGTGTTTCGTTAATCAATGTTTTCATGTGGCCCCACGGAAAGAAGTCCAAAGGGGTTGAGTCTGGAGATCTTGCAGGCCTTGCCTCAGGTCAATTCCTGTCCACCTGTTTGCAAACGTTTCGTTAAGGTATTGGGGAACATTTGCCTCCATGCTACCAGAACGACGTGCAGTAGTGAACCGGTTCGTAAACACTAGGTTTTTCTAAATTGTAACTCAATTTTACATTTAACCTTAGAATGTACGCATGCCAAACTTAAAACTTCATGGGCTAGCTCAGTATTTTGAAAACAAATATTGAAATTTTTCGGTATTCGTGAAAAAGTGTTTATTTGAGGGTTCCCATCACCTCTGAAAGCTTGTACCTGTTGAAACTTTACACCCTGTATATATGTACATGTTTCCATTTGCTTGTCTGTTCACCCCAAATGAGGGAGGAGGAGTTGAGCAGCGATCATATTTTTTGTATGGAGTCAGGTAGGCTGACCTAGATGTGAAAATTACTAAAACTCCAGAGTTATTATTACAATTATAATTATATTTTTTTAACCTCCGTATCCGCAACTCGAGGCGTTTCAACATAGAAGCTACTTGTGCAGTATTCAAATACCGCATATCGGGTAGGTGTGGTGGCCACGCGCGCTACTACGGGCAGGGAAACAAGGCGCAAAGTATAGTAGGAGAAACTAACGTGGTTGGCTCCATTTGTGTCCTTCCACACGAGAGAGACTAGAGATGTCTCGCGTACCAGGTTGGCTATCTCGATCGACAGCCCACAGAAAGAGGAAAGTAAACAAAAAGAGGAAAGTAGAGAACCTACCTAAATTTACAAAACTAACCTCGTCAGCAGGAACTGCGGCCAGATGCAACATCCCCTGCGGAAAAGGCACTCGGGACCCTTGGGTGCGTGATGCCTAAACATATTGGGGCAGGGAAAGGGCCCGCCAGAATTTGTCCCTGAGGGCAAACTCCAGAGTTAGATGACCATGAAAAACTAAGGCGTTGAAATTTGTCCCCTCCCTACGACGCCCCTCCCTACGCCATCAAACTCTGGTTGATTACTGCCACGGCAGCCGCATGCTTCCGTTCTTAGCTCTAACACCTAGTATCGCTCGTACGTTCGATCCCAGATAGGCAGCGAGCTCTTTGCAGATCTTGGTGTGCTGACTCGGCAGTTATGTGTGCATGCACGACGCCGTGGCAGAACTGCCTTCCTTAGAGATGAGGGGGTGTTGGTCTCGGGTCATTTGTTCCTTCCATCAAACTGGCGCCATAGTTCTTGGTGACCCGAGGGCGACTGCGACTACACTTACTCAGCGGGCCTGTATCCGCAGCACAAATCAGTGCATGTGGGTTTCCCAGGTGAGGGCGTGGTCTAAGTTGACTTTACCTTGACTGAAAGTATGCAAGTAATTCATGTTCGTACTACAATGTTAGTCGCTGTAGTGTAGTGGTACAGCGCTGGCTGCTAGATCGGCAGGTTGAGCAGTCGAGTCTAGCGAGCGTTACGGGTTCACGGCATGAAAGGCATCCGGCAAGCAAAAGGCCGAACCAAATCTAGAGTGCTGGTATAACCTAGGCTCCGTCCAAGCCAGTAATCCTTAACTGGGAAGTACAAGGCATCGGGACAGAAAACCGATTCATTCACGATAATGTAGCTAAATTATGTTATATGCTCTATAACTGGAAAGGCGAAAATGCGAAGAATGACTAGGAGAATAGTGTGAATTTTTGATTCTTAGAAAAAACTTGTGACTGGCTACAAAAGGTATGAGCACAATGTCTTTCAATGCGGGATTTACCTAATAACCTGCCTCTTGATTTAACTATAAACCTTCCTTACTGGAGTAAATGTTTGAAACGAAAACTGTTAAACAATTTTTTCCCCGAAGTTACAAACTGTGTGTTCAGAATGCACCCCGTCCTTGGGTTCCTAATTAAGTTAAACCATCACAGTTCCTTAGTAAGGCAATAGAGTTATGGTAGGAAGGCTGTTCACTCTTATATGCCAAGACTAGATGCACACTAATAGGATGCCATACTTGGAGAGCGCTCGATTGGAGAGTAAAATTATGCCTTCAAAGCTTTGACTCGTCCAAATCTTCTTTCAGATAGGTACCCTGGCTCGACATGCTAATCCGAGTTTCAGGGGTTACTCTCAATCAGTTGCCAGTTGGATTTCCACGAACTTAGTCTTGCTCAGTACAATGGACATGTCAGGCCTCTTTAAACAATCGGATTGCTTCAAAGAAACGTCGCTGAAGTTCTTGTGTGCCTTTCTGGACAAGTCGAGTCAACTGGGCTTGGGTTAAATATACTTTGACCGCTCAGTCGAACGCGCCACTAGTGTAATTCCCCTTAGCCTGAACTGCAAGGTTTCGAGGAGTCATCCTTCCCTTCCCGTGTATCTTGCATAAACCAAGATTCACGGAAACGAATGTAGTTCAACTTGAGCTCTTATCTGCAATTGTACCATTTGTTAACCTAATGGCTATTCAATACACGAGTCTACTCTTAGAAGTATGCTGTATACTCGATTTAGGTGCAACACTCAGTTCTCTAGCGGTAGTACAGACTTGATGACACACCTATCTCAGACTATGTCTAGTGTGGGAGAGACTAAAAGGTTTATCTCTCGGGTGTGCGCGGCACACTCGTCCAAATCTTCTTTCAGATAGGTACCGCTTATATACAGTAGAGCTAGAGGGAAGATACGGTGCACACTGTGTCACTCTGCTAAGAGAAATTTATATTTGTAAGATAAAGCATTTCTTACACAGAACGCGCGTCAAGGACCAAGCACAGAACTGTTAAAAGGAAAACATCTATGAGGTATGCAAATACCATGAATGGTCAATGGGTAAAAAAAAACACGTCAGTCGAGAAATTGGTTACAATCTTCTTACAAGATGATAAATCTCGACTGACATGTTTTCTTTGAAAGCATAAATCATTTATCGTACTTGCATAGTTCATTCATGTGTTCTCCCTTATCTGTGCTTGACACGTTCTGTATACGAAAAGCTCTTAAAAATATGACGACAATTTACTACCGTATGTTTATGACGATATTTATGGACTCGTTTAAAAGTGCATCAAACAATATTTATTAATGAATGAAACATGTATTGCACGGCTATATATTGAAAATTAAATTATTATGGGCGAGAATAGTTTCAAACAATCCTTGAACTAAGCGTTTTTGAGATGAGATTCGGGGAAAAACAGCAAAAATTCAAAAATTTCAATGCCCATACTTTCTACGCAAGATTCGTTATAGGTGCACAACATCCGAATTCAGTAGAAATGAAGTTTAGATAAAAAACAGCAAGATCCGTGAAATTCTACAGGGCATATCATCACGTCAGTGTCATTATGTCATTTTCTTGGGCCACCGCATAGTTACGTTTTGTTGCGATCCAACCACTATTAAGAAATTAGCACAACCTGTTCCATGCCTAAGGCTGTCTTAAGGGAAAGATATCATTCAGAAATGCATTAGTTAAGGACCCCGACTACCGACACCCACCCAGTTCTCGGCACCACTCCCTTAAAATCTAGCAAATATTCAAGTTGGTCGCACAGGTATCAGTAGATCCAGAGAGGGCCAAAGTTCTAATATTATCCATATATACTCTCGCATACCGTCAAAAGAGTAGTATTATATCGAAAAGCTTAAGCCTCTGTTTCTACCATTAACTACCCCTGCTAAAGAGGTTATGTTTTCGTCAGGTTTGTCTGCATGTCTCTTTGTTTATCTGTCTGTCTTCCTGTTTGTCTGTCACCAACATAACTCAAAAAGTTATGGACCGATTTTGACGAAATTTACAGGGAGTATTAAGTGTTTTAGGAGGGACAGATGATCAACTTTTGGTGAAGATCAATCAGTTTGTTTCTTTATCTGCCTCATTTTTCTCAATGCCATAACTCGAAAAGTTATCGACGGATTTTTAAGAAATCCTTATGAGTTGTTAGATATACAGCAAAGAGAAAATGACCAAATTTTTGTGATGATTTGTTCGTTCGTATGTCTGTTGCTGTGTTTGATTTTATGTTTGTTAGCGCAATAACTCAATAATTTTGAATGAATCTTTATGAAACTTATGAATAGTTAGCAATGTTAAAATACGTGAATGATTAAATTTTGATGCAGATCGGTTGATTCGTTCCTATGTTTGAGTTGTGGTTGTCATCATGTTTGTTACGCAGTAACTCGAAAAGTTCTGACAGGATTTTTATGAAATTTACAGGAGTTGTTGATGTTAAAGGCAAAAATAGTTCAGTTTTGGTACAGATCAGTTGATTTCATTCTATGTTTGAGTTGTGTATGTCATAATGTTTGTTGCGCAATACCTCAGAAAGTTTTGAATCGATCTTTGTGAAAGTTACAGGAGTTGTAGATAATATTAATAGGCAAGAATAGTTCAATTTTGGTGAAGATCGGTTGATTCGTTTCTGTTTTTGAGTTGTGTTTGTCATAGTGTTTGTTATGCAATAACTCAAAAAGTTTGGATTGGATCTTTATAAAATTTGCAGGAGTTGTTAGTAATGTAAAATTATATAAATGAAAAATTGGCGCAGATCGATTGGCTTGTTTGTATGTTTGACTAATGTTTATTATAATGTTTGTTAGTAGCATAACTCCAATAGTTATGAAAGCATCTTAAAAAATACTATTAATCTTGAAAAATACTATTTATCGGCACAAATGATTAGATTTTGGAGTTGATTCAAAAGAAATCATTGCTTCGGAGTCAATTTAAATTTTTTGTTACCATTGCCTTTCTTGGCGGATGTATGCGCTCTCAGAGTGGTCTAGCATGAAAATGTGATGAAACAGAAAAGATCAATAGCATGCTGCATATAGTAAATCAAATCAATAGAAACATGAAACCCAAGCACTGAGGTGTTCCAATCGGATCAACGGACATAAGAACAGCACGGTAAGAAGAAAGAGGAGTAACAACGTGCAAAGTGATAAGAAGGCGTATGGTAATGGAAGAGAGGGAAGTGGACACAGGGAAAAGACGTCCCGAAAGCCTAGCTGGAGTTAACACGGGGCTCTACTCACCGTAACTTCGGACAAACTAACCTAATAACTTAGCCTGTTAATGGGCGGATAGTTGCAAGTAAGGAACAAAACGGGAAAGCGACGTAAGTCGTAGCTAGCAATTCACAGGTTAACCCTATTACCAGTGGCTTATCTTTTGCTTCTGAAGATATGGACACAAATTATGTAGCAACAATGTACCTATCCATCTGCATATACTATATTCTTATATAATTGCTGGAAATAATTTGATGAGAGGCCAGCTTTAACGTAAAATGAAAAAAAAATACAACTGAAACATAAGACAAGAATATCTGTTTTTTTGTGTTTGTTAATTATATTTTAAGAAAAATATTTATACTAGAAAACCAATCTTGGTAAAACCGGCGTAGGCACCAACTGGTAACCGAAACTGAGTCAGTCTGACTTTACACTGCGAGGGCGTTAAGGTCTCGAATATCGAACATTTTTTGGCATCAATTGTGCGATATTTAAAAATATTTTACTACTGAAATCGTGCCACTGCAAAGAAAATCCCTAAGCATACCAAACAGAATCAAAGATTGCAGTCGCTGCTGCTTCGAATGGCATGTGAAGACTAATAAAGTGAGTCGTATGATCGAAATTCCTCAAAATTGTGGTTCTAATATATGCTACATTTTACTAGAAATATTTAATTCCTGCATTGTGGTTTAGCAAAATTAAATTTAGATGTACGAACTTCTATGATTCAGTTTCCTCAATTTCAGACCATCTGTTTGCTCAATTTAAAACAAGTTCTATACTGAGTACATACTAAACAAATTCGAACAATTGAAATAAATGCATTTAGAATTAGAAAAAAAAAACCTGCACAATTCCAATAGAATACGATGAGTTTGGTGATGAGGGGTACGCACAGGAGAGCTGGGCTATACCGTACCTAGCTCACGGTACGGTACCAGGGACTAAAGCGTGTTCTCCGATCTGACGCTGTGCAAGGCTCACACTTTTTTCCCATGAACTAAAATCAACTGGCCATAAAAAATGATGCGATGAATTTTGTTGTAGGTCAACCCCAAAAGTGGAAGAACGTGTTGAGCAATGTTTATAATTTTTTTTTTGTAGGGAGTCAGGTGCTTTGGCTTAGATGTGAACAATGCAAAAAATACTAGAATTAGTTGGCCATAAAAAAATGACTGATGAATTTTGCAGTCTGTTCACTAAAAAGAGGCAGAAGGAGTTGAGTCATAATAGAGATAATACTAACTTTTTAGGCAGTCAGCTGGGTTGACTGAGATGCGAAAAAGATGTAACCCCCCCCCAGAAAAGAGGAAGAAGAGGCTGAGCAATGTTCATAGATTTTGCAGGGAGTCGGTTGCATTGACCTAGGTGTGAACAATGCAAAAAAAAAAAAAAAATAGAATTAGCTGGTCATCGAAAATGACAGCGTTGAGTTTGTCGCTACCGCTGATGAAGATCTTACGCCACGCGGCGTCCTAGTTTATTTTACTCTCGTCCAAGTTTCTAACACAAACGAAAAATATACGCTTTGTTCTCGTTATTTGAGACCACGTTATATTCGAATTCGCTGACTGCATATGGGCACTGAGGACCACCAAGTATTATGTGAGAAAACTCGCTTTTTGGCTATTTGCAAGATGTGCGCTGGATGCAGAGCCCCAGGCAACAATTTACATTTATCACGGGAAAAGTGTTTTATATATATATTTAAATACTGTTACGGTAATGTTGTATTTAGCTGTACTTTAGGGCATAATATAGATTTGTTACATTTGATTTCACTGAAGCAAGCTTGGTAGAGTTTCACTGCAACCTCCCACTCAAGACTACACATATTAGACCATTATTCTAATAAAAAATGATGCGCTGAAGGCGAAGTTTTAGGTTATAGCCGTAGGAAACCCTAGTTGTAAGCATACTAGTCTGCCAAATTCAGCATTAAATAAATTTTGGTTGTTCATAACTGCACGTTATCTGTCACTAAAATATTCGCCCAAGCTGTATGTCATTAGCAGAACCCAAGATGCAGTAAAAGTGGGAAATTGGTTCAGCTATTTGCATGTCTTACGACTGCGTTAGCGGTGCTACTGCGGACCCTGCCATCAATTAACGCGATTGCTGATGTTTTTTTATATGACCGAGAAATTGCTCGAGTTTTTGCAATAAGTACAGACTTTTGAGTAAAAAAGAAAAGGGTATGTTTTTGTTATGAGTTTTGTGCCTTCTGGGAAATTTTTTATTAGAAAATTACTTCTTATATTAAAGGTATCGGCTTAAGCGAATCATAACTGATTGCGTTAGGGTAATGAGCTTAATAAATGAATATCTCAAAAGCTACTCCTTTCCAACGGCTGCAACCTATGAATTCACATTGACCGAAGTACCTAATATCGCTGTGCCAGAATACTGGTCTTAAATTATTTGGTTTGGGCGGGGGTTTATAAATAATACTTGATTTTTTCTAGTGTATGAAACGCTTATTTTTAAATCTAATAATTCAGAGGTTACCTAAGATGCATCTTACCATACAGTGCTTTTCATGCCTGTTGATTCTAAACACGCATGTTTCAACACTTACGCGCTCACATTTGAAATAACACTTCCAACTCGCACGTTTTAACTATGGCACGCAGATACAAAACGTACAAATTATTTATATATATGTTCAGAAAACGCACATCCGTAGCCGCTAGTCAATTTCAATCTCACAGTAAATGTCAGTCACAATATCATTTCCAAATTGCACCAATTCATCAAATTTAATTCCATTTATCACATGAAACAAACAATTAGCGTCACGTAAATCGGAAAGTTAGCCGTGCAAAGCTTATCTCAGAAGTCCCGTCCGAGGTAACCGACTTCCCTCAGTGACACCACAGAGCGCAACCGGCGACACAACCTCGTCCCGTCACGATCACTCTTCGAATGCCTGACCCTCGCGAGTCGTGACACCAGTCCTGGCCGAGTCGGTCTCCCACCGAGGCCCCCTATACTCTCCATGTAGGGCGTCCTGCTCGCTCATGCACCATTGGTACACCTTGCCGCATGCGCTCTGCAGCTCTCAGCGGTCAAATCGTAAAATATGTCTTTGGTTGATACTTCGGCCACTAGATGGCTGGACAAAGTTTTCGTCTCGTTAACAACCAGGCCAGAACAACTCCATGATCCGCAAGATCTGACAGTAAGTTGTCGTAACCATATAATTCTCACAAAATTCGTAGCTTGCTAGCAGCGTCGATGAAGTTATTTGAGATGTAAATGAAATATGGTTAACATAGTAACTGCTAGGCGTCCACTCGAACATTCTTTAGAGAAATGACTGTGTACGCAACGACCACTAGAGGTCGCTGGAGATTTGAATACGGAAATACTGCAAAAGTCTGCGGATAGACCGCAGTGCCGAGAGGCTACGCAGATGTGACACATGCACAAGTTGCACATCTCAAGGCGACCGTCACGTTAAGCAACAACGTGACGAGCGAGAGCAATAATTCAGTCGCATCTGTGGCATCTGTGGCATCTGTGGAGGACATCAGCGCAATGACTGCTGGCGATAACGATCGAATTTCCTGAATGAGTCGGCGAATCGCTGCGCCCTTCAAGGGCGCTTTTGTCAAGCGAAGTCAGCTCTTCGTCTTGCGTCGTGCGATGTGGCTACTGCCCACACGTCGTGCGATGTGGCTACTGCCCACACGTCGTGCGATGTGGCTACTGCCCACACCTCGTGCGATGTGGCTACTGCCCACACGTCGTGCGATGTGGCTACTGCCCACACCTCGTGCGATGTGGCTACTGCCCACACGTCGTGCGATGTGACCACGACCCAGGTCGTGCGATGTGGTCACTGCCCCACACGTCGTGCGATGTGACCACGACCCACACGTCGTGCGATGTGGCCACTGTGTTACGTGGTCTTGGGTATATATGCGTATCGTCATACATATATATAAAATTAATTAATTGATAGATATGTGACATATTTATGTATGCATAATGGACTGGAAAGTGTATATATATATATATTATGTATATGAAATGAGATGACACAAAAGGTTATACATGACGCCATAATTATTGGGAGGCGAGCCACCCCCACAAGATTATAAATGACAATCAAAGTAATGAAAACAATAATTAAATGCATGAATGAAGTCAATAATCAATGCTTTTAAAACTCTTTGGATTGCCGAATGAATGAAATCAATATTGTTAGGAATTTTAAGATTATTTCCTGTCATGCGCCATTTATTTAAATTATATATATATATATATATAAATAATATGAAGAGATATTATAAAGACACAAATTAATCTTGATCTAATTTATAATGACATGAAATCAATTAATATTTGACACGTAAGTTAACTGAACATTTGACACAGGGATTAATCAACACACAGTGCATAAAACGGCACATGACAGGTCCTAACACACACGAGGTGAGCCACGCCTCAACATATCCTACAGGTGTTCAAAATAACGCGGAGAACGCAAGGGTAGGAAAACACAGGTTAAAATCAATGATATATTTGGATGTCATATAGTGCACTGGGCGCGCCCTGGAATAAGGAAAATTATGGGACATCAAAATTGAATTTTGAAAGGCTCGGCCCAAGAAATTAAATGAATAATTGCAGTGGGAAACAAACGTCGCGCACTCGATCTGAGCATTATGACATACATGTGAATGCATGCATAAGGCTCATATCGAGCGGTTCGGCGACTCCGGAGAAAACCCACAGGTTATAGCAAAATTCTAGACTGACTCTCAATTGAAAATACTAACAGTTAAGCCGCGATAAGTCCAGACCTAATGGGCAAGTTAAGCACTAATAATAGTTATTTGGAATAGAATTTACAACTTAACCTGGTCTTACTTATTTTATAACATCTTATCAGCAACAAGGCACGAACGGGTAGACACAGACCGCTGTACACTTCTGCCTAGCTAGTAGCCTATATACACATTCCCTAGGCATCTTTGTAACACTGCGCCTGCGCCTAAATTCTTCTCACAAGGCGTCACAAGCGTCCTCGGTGCCCTAACTTTGCTATACGCACCACAACCTGGGACATCTTCTCTGTGACTCGAATCAGGAACTTCGGGGACGAGCCCGACGGCATCATAGAATTGACGGGGCTACGATCGCCGGCAACATGGAATCGATGGGATGTGGGTGTGCGCGGCGCAAACATGCCACTCAAAATCGGGATCTTCATAGATACGAACTTCGGGGACGAGCTCGACGGCAACATGGAATTGATGGGGCTACGGCCGACTGCATCATAGAATTGACGGGGTTGCGACCGCCGGCAACATGGAATCGATGGGGTGTGGGAGTGCGCGGCACAAACATGTCACTCAAAATCGGGATCTTCATAGATACGAATTTCGGGGACGAGCTCGACGGCAACATGGAATTGATGGGGCTACGGCCGACTGCATCATAGAATTGACGGGGTTGCGACCGCCGGCAACATAGAATCGATGGGATGTGGTTGTGCACGGAGCAAACATGCAACTCAAAATCGGGATCTTCATAGATACGAACTTCGGGGACGAGCTCGACGGCAACATGGAATTGATGGGGCTACGGCCGACGGCATCATAGAATTGATGGGGTTGCAACCGCCGGCAACATAGAATCGATGGGATGTGGGTGTGCGCGGCGCAAACATGTGAAACCTCACCACAGCACATTTGGGAAGTGATATCGTGCTGACAAACATTTACACTGGTCCGCGCGTACTCTACCAATTCGCGGCACATTGGTGGTCATAATAATCACACAATGGAATGTTCGCCGATGGGAGTTACTTGTCACGGAACACTCAGGGCAAACCGCCCGGGGATAAGACTGAGCATGAACGCCAAGTCGGGCGAACATGGAGCCGATCGAACCTTCCCAACAGGGAGGGAGACTCCGACTGACTCCCTGCTTTAAGGTTCCCAACTCACCCGCCTAGCGCATTGCCAGATAGCTACTTAGTTACTACATTAACTCTACAGCATGGTACTTATTTCCTACTCTAACTATCGGCATTCTCTATTTAACATGTACACCAATTGGCTTAAAGCCACTTCTCCTTATATTACGAGCATGAGAACATGCTTAAATGTGATTTTCTTTTAACTCTATGCGCGATCGGTGCTGTATGGCATCTCCATATGCCACGTCGCACAAACCTCTCGAAGCATCTCGAACGCAGTATGAAAAAAAAAACGACAAGAATATTAGCCCTTTGAACAATGGGGCCTACGCTCTGACAGAACCTTCGAGACTTTGCCTTCTGTGTTCAGATACAAAGCGAATGTGAACCGTTGTTTCTATAGTAATTTAAAAAAAATGAATAATTGTAAGACTGGAACTATAGTTGAAAATGAATGATTGGAATTATCAAAGATATATATATATATATGTGTTAATTAGCTTGTTAGGGAATTATCAAAGATACATATATATATATATATATGTTAATTAGCTTGTACACATTGTTTCCTAACAATATATGTCAATAGTGAGTCAAATAATTTAACCTAAGTCGATACGACATTCTGCGTTTATGAAAGTTAATGAAACACACGATAAGCAAACAAACATTTATTGGAATAAATATCACAGTATTCACTGAAAAGGCAAGGAGAAAATCGATGGAACACGTTATTGAATCTCTGTGAGGAAACGCAATTAAATTCGATTGACACAATGAAGACAGCAGGATAGAAATAGTCGTCATAATAAAAAAAAAATAAAATTCAAATGCCTCAAAGGTCTGCATATCTTAGCAAATATTCTCGCAAAATAATGATGTCAACAATGGAGATCTGTTCACCGAGATCGGTTACCGCAATTAATTTCTTCCGTGAGAAAATGAAAAAACAGTGCCTCAACCTGTCATGATGCAAAATTCATAATTTTCCATCATGATGGCTTTGGGAGGTTCTGGTTAAAAAACACATCTCACGTACCATATTTACGCAAATTGAGCTACGAAATAGCGTTGTACAGATGATGG
>LQNS02276498.1:4620121-4632611 GCA_001587735.2 Parhyale hawaiensis | reverse complement strand
CACATTTAAGAAGAATACCAGATAGACCAGCGGTCAGCGGTTACGTGCACTGTGGAGATAATTCGCTGCTGGCTCTCTCTTTGGTCGCAAACTGCGGCACCACAGAAGACACCCAACAGAGTGACTCCACACACGTGGGGTGGCGTGAACAACGTCACCTGGACTTCTTCCGAAGACTCTCAAGGTAGGTAGGTACAAGGTATATGACATGTAGAGCCCATGGCAGCGCATACTATAACCAAACGGAAGCCAAACAATGAATCGCAATACAAAGCAACGCGCGTATCAGACATGAGTAGTTGTCGCCTCCAAGCAGTAACAGAGTCATTTTCAAATTAGTAGAACTTATTGTTGAGTGACGGTTGCCATGCATAATTACCTCCGCAAAGGAGGTTATGTTTTCGTCGTGTTTGTCTGTCTGTCTGACTGTTTGTCTGTCACCAAGAGAACTCAAAAAGTTATAAACCGATTTGGATGAAATTTGCAGGGATTGTTAGGTATGTTAGGAGGAACAGATGATTAACTTTTGGTGAAGATATGTCCATCCGTTTGTTTGTTTGTCTGCCTCATTTTTCTCGACGCTCTAACTCAAAAAGTTATGGATGGATTTTGATGAAATTAACATGAGTTGTTAGGTATATAACAAATAAAAAATGACCAAATTTTTGTTATGATTCGCTTGTTCGTTCGTTCGTTTGTCACTGTTTCTAATTTTATGCTTGTTAGCACAATAACTCAAAAAATAATGAATAGATCTCTATCAAATTTATAAGAGTTGTTAGTAATGTTAAAAGACATAAATGATCAAATTTCGGTACAGATCGGTTAGTTAGTTTGTATGTTTCACTCATGTTTGTCATAACGTTTGTTAACAGTATAACTTAAAAAGTATGAACGGATCTTCAAGAAAATTGGACAAGCTGTTAATGATATGAGAAGGCACAAATGATTAGATTTTAGAGTTATACAAAGACAATTATGGTTTCTGAGCCAATTTTAATCTTTTGCTACCGTTGCTTCACTTGGCGGAGGTATGCGCTCTCAGAGTGCTCTAGTTGTACATGCAAATAGAGTTCACATAACCAGTTTGGGCTTGAAACACAACATAGTACGAAAATGGCTATCTTTGCACAAAAACAAGTTATAAAGTAAAAACTATACTAAGGCAAAAATCTAATACTAATGGAAGTCGACTAAATTTAAAATTTAACGTTTCGAGATTAGGAATCCCATCATCAAGAAAGGGAAGAAATTAGCCTAAAACCTATGAATAAAAAATTTTTCTTTATTGTCTAATGATATGTGGGTAGGCTTCAGAGAGGAACGTTTTCAAAGCCTTTACTGCACTAACATATGCTTTGTTGTAGAACGGAAACCAGTGAAAGAAGTCCAATTTACTGACTCAGGGTATGCTAATGACGGGGCCGAACATCTTATCTAGGAACAATTTGCAGTATTGGTCCAGAAAATGGTGCGGATAACCGTTATATTTGAAGAATGTTCAGAGAAAGTCATATTCGTTTGAAAATGCAAGGTATGAGGAAAACAAATGCAATGCTCGGAATAGTAAAGTTTTTATTGCATTGATTTTGAATTGATCGTAGCATTGACTGGAAAAGCTTGTCCCGAGGGCTGAGCATGTGGGTTTTCTGTAAATATCAGTTGTCAGTGTTGAGTCATGGTTGGCTAATAAAGCAGCGGGAAAAGCTAAGGAAATATACGATTGATTTTCGGCGGTGAATTTGCTATTTGGACTTCTACTACTCAAATATTGCAGAAATAAATCAGAATCTGCTTGATTGTTGAATATGAGGAAGGTGTCATCTACAAAACGATTATGATGGATGGGTTTGAAGTCCCATGAGCAGTCGTTAAGCCAGAGGGATTCGTGACGGCATAAAAAGTTATAAATTATTCCACTGACAATGGGTGTCCAATGTATCTCTATTTTCTAAACGCTAAGGTAGCATTTTCCAGAGTGCACCATTATTCTCTGTTTATGAATATCCTAGAGAAACGAATACTTCCTTACGTTGCAAAAACGTCGAACTTCTGGTTTCAAACCCAGAAATGCTAAGCAAAATGGACGTCTGAAATGTTGCCAGCGTTTGGCATGACTAATGGTGTACACGGAGGATTACTATCTCCCCTTTTGTTCAATATCTTGACTGACTGTATCCCCACCAAGTTGAATGCAGTTGAAGTAGGGTATCATAGTTACAATGAAGTAGTAAATACCCTTAGTTATGCTGCAACATGATACTTGCCAATCCCATCTTTCAGGATTACAAATGATACTCTCACTTTGCGAGAGCAAAGCGAATTAGATTTGTATCGAGTACAATGTAGTAAAAACA
Source organism: Parhyale hawaiensis (assembly GCA_001587735.2). Lineage (NCBI taxonomy): Eukaryota > Metazoa > Arthropoda > Malacostraca > Amphipoda > Hyalidae > Parhyale > Parhyale hawaiensis. The sequence continues at coordinate 4,630,254 of LQNS02276498.1, read as the reverse complement.
ACATGCATGTCAAATAGGCTAAGTAGAGGTAGCCTGCCTGCTCATAAACATTCTGTTCTAAGTGGTGTAGAGTTAAAGTACATATACATGTAAACAACGTCTTCTACCTGGGTCATAGAATCACTGATAATTTTTGTGATAACCTGTGCATAGAGATCTAGAACGCCTTGTGGGGTAAGACCGTCACCCACGGTAGGAGCAAATTTGGTCGTCGTCATTTTTAATGGTCAGCTAATCCTAGTTTTTTTTTTTATTGGTCACATCGAAGACTACAAGCCAGACTCCCTACAAAAAATATGAATATAGCTCAACTCCGTCTACCTGTTTTTGGGTGGACAGCCAATTTCATCGCCGTCATTTTTTATGGGCTGCAAATCCTAGTTTTTTGTCATGAGTCACATCGAGATTAACCTACCAGACTCATTGCAAAAATTATGGATATTGCTCAACTTCTTTGACCTTTTATTGGGTGGACATATAAAATATACACAACTAGAGCACTCTGAGAGCACATACCTGCACCAAGCAAGGCAACGGTAACGAAAATTTCAAATTGGCTCCAAAATCTAATCGTTTGTGCCTTTTGATAGTATTAACAGCTTCTGCAATATACCTGAAGATCCGTTGATAACTTTTTGAGTTAAGCTGCTAGCAAACATTATGACAAACATTAGTCAAACATAAAGGTAAAGTCAACTTAGACCACACCCTCACCTGGGAAACCCACATGCACTGGTTTGTGCTGCGGGTATAGGCCCACTGGCCCCAGACGAGCAAGTGTAGTCGCAGTCGCCTCGGGTTACGAACTATGGCGCCAATTTGACGGAAGGAACAAATAACCCGAGACCCCCCCCACATACAAACGAACCAATCAATCTACACCGAAATTAAATTCAATTATTTATGTCATTTAACATTATTAACAACTCCTGTAAATTTCATAAAGATCCATTAAAACTTTTGAGTTATTGTGCTAACAAGTATAAAATCAAACACAACGACAAACACACGAACGAACAAACAGATCATCACAAAAATTTGGTCATTTACTCTTCGTAATAAAGCTAACAACTCATGAAAATTTTATGAAAATGCGGTAATACCTTTTTGAGTTATATCATTGACAAAAAATGAGGCAAACCAACGAACAGACAGACGAACGGATCTTCACCAAAAGTTAACAATCTGTTCCTCCTAACATACTAATCAATCCCAGGTGATTTCATCGAAATCTGTCCATAACTTTTGGAGTTATTTTGATAACAGACTGACAAACCCGACGAAAATATAACCTCCTTGGCGGAGGTAACTAGAACGCCTCGTGACGTATGACCATCACCCTGTGGTAGCGGGCAAGTTCAATGCCTTCATTTTTATGGCCAGCATACTCTAGAGTTTTATAGCATTTTCGCACCTCGGTCAACCCATTTGACTTCCTGAAAAAAAAATATCTATATATTATGATTCAACTCCTTTTGTCTGTTTTTGGGTGGACAGACAACGAAATTCATCGTCGTAATTTCTAATGGCCAGCTAATTCTAGTTTTTCTTGCCATTGTTCACATCTAATTCAACGCACTTAACTCCCTATAAAAAAAAATTATAAACATTGCTCAACTTCATCTGCCTCAAAATGGGTGGAGTTATAAATTCAACGTCATCATTTTTTGATGGTGAGCTAACTCAAAATTTTTTTTCACATCTCAGACGACCCACCTGACTGCCTGAAGAAAAAATATTTTATTATGACTCAACACCTTCTGCCTCTTTTTGGGTGGACAGAAAACAAAATTCCTCGCCGTCATTATTGATGGCCTGCTAATTCTAGTTTTTGGCATGGGTCATATCTAGGTCAACCCACCAGACTCTTTGCAAAAAAAATTATAAGCATTGCTCAACTCCTACCATTTTTTGGGTGGACTGACAAGCAAACATACAAATATATATCTAAACTTAAATCTTTAACGAAACATCATCACCTCTCACTTCGTTCGCGGGCGATAAAAAAACGCGAATGCTCCATGTAGCTGGTTACAGTGTTGTTTGAAAACTCGGACACTGCTCTGGAAAAGTCAAATGCCAGCTGCCCCGGACCTACTATAACTCATTTGGTGTAAAGTTTGATTTAAATCCATAGAGCGCTTGGGAAATAACGTATTCAGCAATTTAGTCAATGAGCCAATGTCGAACAATCCAAGTTTCATATTTATTCATATGTAGATTGCATGTCTCAAAGTCGGAAATGTTCCTTGGGCTTAAAAATCAGGATTGAAATTCCAACAACTCGTTAATAAAATATATCCGTAATGGCCCTGACTACAAACGATCTAATCTGTATTATTATTATTAAAACTTCACGCCCCGGGCGCCACGGACAGGTAGTAGCTACAACCCAAATGAAGTAGTTTGCAACACCAGGAAGCCCGAAACGCTGCTGTTAAATATCCAACAAAAAGCCATTAACAGCTGACTTAAACGCCTGCAGGCCAACACGACCAAAAGCCGATGCAGGCAAAGAATTCCAAACCCCAACAGACCAGGGCACGAAGCACCGACTGAACTGACGAGTTTTGCTACGATGGCAGCGCATACTGTTGCCTGATGGAGACCAAGCAATGGATCGTAATGAGGTCCAGAATGTATGACCACTGTGACATGTCCTTTGTTAGTTTGGAACCTAGGAATATGATACATTGTCTTGCGTACTACGTAACATTTCAATGAGTTTCTTGTAATGTTTCTATGAGTACTAACGTAGATAGCAACAGTACTTGATTCTTAAGTTCAAGTGGCCTCTGACGCTGGCGGCCAAACTGGGAAAATTGGGATGTTCTCAATAGCTATTATGAATATGTCCATACACGGTCAAGCAGGCAAGCGCCCGAGTGCATCCGCGACGTATCCAAGATACCTTCTCCGCAAGAGAAATGTTGGGTACCTTGGAATTTTTTTTTTTCAGTATTAGATTAGGGGAAAAGAATAGCTCTTGAGAAAATCCCATTTTTCCGTTACCGACTTTTGGCCGCCAGCGTCAGACCTAAGAGTCAAGTACTGTTGCGGTCCATGGTACTAAATAAGTTTATTATTAATAGACAAGAGCAGGCTCTACATGAGCAATTTATTGATACGTGAACAAGTTAAATTTTAAATAAAGTAGGCAAAATATCACCTCCTCACAATAGATTCTCAGAAAGTAAACAAAAATGGAGTTCAGTAAGACTTTTATTAGATCCGGTATGCAATAGCTCATGTCCGTATTGTAGACCCATGAACTTTCGAAACATTTATCTCCACTTATTAATCCGCTGGCAGAGAAAACAGACCAAAAGCTAAAAAAACCCTAAACGACTAAAGAACTACTTACTGATTTTATACTCCCCGAAGAACATATTTTCGTATCATTTGTTGTAGGCTCACGCTAGTGTTCTAGGCTCACGCTAGTGTTGAATAACTATTAAGCAAAAACGAAGAATGGAAAAACAACACCCTACTCTCTAAAAACGAAATTTTAGATCTACTAGACCTTTGCCTGAATTCGACTTTCTTTTAATGGAATAACATCATATACAAACAAGTTAAAGGAACTCCAATGGGAAGTAGTGTCTCTACCGCCATTGCCGAAGCCACCGTGCAGCACGGCGAAGAGTAAATTTTCAATAGAGATCTTCAATTCCCATAGTATTCTGGAAACGATATGTCGATGATATCCTCGCCGTAATACCAAAAAATTGCCCTGTGTAGTTCCAAGGATTCTTGGACAGTACTAATGAAAATATAGAATTCACTGTGGAAAAAGAAGAAAATAACGCCATAGATTTCCTAGATTTCAAGATCAAATATGAAGAAAATCGTACTCATAAATTCTCTGTTCATCGTAAACCCACTCATACTGGGAGATATTTAGATTTTCAATCAAACAATCCGATCAACTAGAAGAAAAGGGTCATCAACTCCTTAGGGTCCAGAGCCTTCACCTTATGTAGCAAAGACGAAATAGCCTTAGAACTAAAAACTATTACCGACTAACTTCTTGAAAATGGTTACCCGAAAAAAATAATCACACAAACAATTAAACGTAAGAGAAGGACCAAGGACCTAGAGAAGAACCTCAAACAAGCAAGGACATAGATCAGTCAAACTCCAACGTTAATCATGTCAGCGCCCCTTATAATAAAGGAACTTTAGAGCGGCTTAACAGAATATTAAAGCCTTAAAACATCTACCTTGCAAAAAATAAGAAAATACCATCCGTAAAAAAATGTTAATTTAGAGATAAAAAGAAACCATGAATTAAGTGGAGTAGTCTACTAACTAAATTGTCCAAATTGTGATTAATCATCCATTGGAGAGACTGGCCGAAACATCAGCACGAGAACCAAAGAACATCAACATGAATTTCTTAAAATATACGATGACACCCAGGTGCATTCATTGAGGAGTTTTTTGAAAGTCTTCTGGGTTTTCTCATTTATTTGACCCAAAGCTTTCGAGCTATTGCGCATAGCCCGTCTTCAGGGGAACGAAACTTCGTTCTACAATCGCACTAAATATGAGCTTCTTCTCTATAATATAAATTTCAAATGGTGCAATAGATTTTTTAGCTTGTTCTTAATTGGTAGCTAGGATACAACTTCTCTATACTTTGCAACTTCGTGCTTCTGAAGGAATTTGAAGTTTCGTTCCCCTGAAGACGGGCTATGCGCAATAGCTCGAAAGCTTGGGATCAAATAAATGAGAAAACCCAGAAGACTTTCAAAAAACTCCTTTACCATCAACATAGTATATTAACATGTATGAGACACGGGCCATTCGATCAATTGGTCAGACTTTTAAATTATATAGCAACACTTCACCAATACCCTCGCCGTCTTTTGGGCTTCCTCATTTTTCCTATTTCTAATACTGAAGAAAAAGATTCTAAAGTACCCAACTTTTTTTCGCCTTTTGAAATCTGAATTTCCTCCTATCTTATTCCCATAGAGCGTGACAGGAAAGATATAAAGATAGTTATAAATAAATAAATAAAAACACGACGTGAATTATTAAATAGTGATGTTAACAAACAAAACAAAGAAGCTTCCTAGAATCAACTTTTTCCCAATTCAATCAAAAATGTTATAACAGATATCAACAAATCTCAAAAATCTATTGACCTGAGATAAACAGTGATAAACTACTTGTGAATTTTCGATCAGCCTTTCCAATTATGTATAGTGAATCAATTTTTCAAATGTATCTTTGATACTATCTAGTAACATATCATAAGTAGCGGACCAATGAGTTTGGAGTTTCCACCTTGACAACGACATTCGCTAACTGTGGCGAAAGCTTGGTAATCCAGATGAAGTATTACTTTATTGGAAATACATGGAATCTGGATGTCCTCTATTTTCATCAATTAGATACACGAACATGTTTATTATGCATGCACACTGTATGTACTCATCATGCACTGTACTGCCAAATTGTCACACGCACACGCATGCAAACCTGCTACTTCGTTCTCGAACTGCTCTCTTGTGGGGTGCATCCTCGCGTTGAAAACCATTGCTGAGTGGTATTCATCTAATCATTGCTTTAAAATCACAATGACTAGAAGTGCTGAAAATTTTTAGAAAATAAGATTGATTATTAATACGGAAACAAAATAGTGAAATAGTTCCGTCGTTCAGCCTGTATCTCGAATGAATGAGAAACTTTTTACTAGCCTACTGTAGATGAATGTTCAACAGCACCTTCTACTCGTAGGATTTAAAAGGAAGATAAAACTTTATTCTAATTGTCAGTAAAGCAGAACAACTTGTAAACAACAGTTTTGCATAATAAAAGACAATATGCGTCACTCTGTAATGCTACCGAAGGAATGGCAACAACTTTTCGTTTCAAGTTACTGGTTAAAATCATTTAAATAGATGATCAGAACGTATCTTCTTAGACGACTTTTCTGCTTCTTGAACGGTAAAACTATAGCAGAAGCAAGACGACAGGGAAACATCGAGAAAGTTTGCGACACTGGAACGCGATGCTTTGACACACGCTCGACCTTTTTCTCTCCATCGCGCAATTATTTCAACAATTTCCATTGTTGCCACAGCAGCGCCACGACCCTGTGAACGTACACTGCTCATTTGGTTGCCCGGGAAACGCTGCTAAGGAGTCTTGCTGTTAACAAGGGTACAGAGAATTGAAGATTTTGAATCTGATGCTTTGATCTGCAACTGGCACGAAGAATAATTTTTATTTAATTAATAGATTTCTTTCAGGTAGTGTCGAAAGCAGTGGCTATGTACCACAATGACTATTTTTTACAGCAATCTCTAACTTATGTGAAAATAATTAATTTTATTTAACTAAGGAATGAATAAAACTAGGTTAGGGTGACTAGTTTTTCGGACCGATGATGGCACAGCATTTTTTTGTCGTTTTTTCATCGCCTACCAACCTGATAAAAATTTGCTGTTTGATCTAGCAATTGTATTCAGATTTTTACAAAGTAATCAACGTGATCATACATTTTACAGACAGTACGTCGTGAAACCTATTTGATCACATGATATTAGTCAATAATTATTGTTTATCAAACGGTAGAAAATAGTAAATATATGGGGTTTAAATTTTAAAATTTTTATTGGTGAATATACTTTCAAAAGTTGGAGCAAATTGGCACATGACTTGGTGGATTCTTTTCTCATATTCGCTTTCAAAAGCTTACATTGAAACAGAAATTTTATTGCCACCCTTTGAATTTTCGTTGTTGCAAGCAGGCCAAGCATTCCCAACTTCTTGCACGTTCTTTCCATTTATCTTTTCTATCCCTGCATTCTTTAACCTTGACCTTGAGAAATTGTTCTTGCTCTTTTATGAATTATCTTTTAATTGCTCGTAAAAAATTTGTTTCAGTTTCCGCCATAACAGATCTGTCTGTTCACCATAAAGAGACAACTAGGAGAAGCAAATATTATGAACCGCTTATTGAGCATGCATTCATGCATGAGCATTTAGAAAAAGCATCACAGCTCCGTAACGCCGAAACCCCACAGAAATCAACAGGCGACGCAGTGCGATTTTTACGGGAATCGTGTTGCAGCAATGCACGGGTGTCGCGAGGCATCGCAGTTGCTGCGTTGGGGGCAGCAGCTTCGGTTACATTTAGTCGTGCAACGAATTGTCGCGTTGCACGTCGCTTATCTCGCCGTGGCCTTAAAGCCTCGTCTATACGATCAATTTTTTTCGTCGAAGTTTATGTTCACCGAACGATTTTGACTGACAATCACTCGCGGTGAGGCCTCGAATCTTCTGATTGAAGATGATCAACACGTTCGACTTTCAGCACAAACTCGCAGAGTTTCGCAAACACAAAGTTCGAATATAATATTTCGCTGTATGAATAACATAGGTGGCTTCATGCGGTTTCATTATAGTATTTAGTAACTAATGCATCATTTTCTTAAATTAACCCACGTAGCAAATTTTGTTTATATTTTATTACAATTCCGGACAGCTGGAAGCATTTGGCAACTATATGTTGCCAAGTAGAAAGTCAAGAAATTAATAGCTAAAAAAATAAGATATTATTGTTCTTACGTCTGCATCTCCGTATGTGACAGATGCAGGTGAGTGACTTTTTAGCTATACTTTTCGGCAGTATAAATGACGTTTTACTCCCCACTCAGCTTCTACAGCCAAAAAATTAATATCTCGACACCAAAGTGAGGCAGAAATGTCAATTAACAGTCATGGAATGTTGAATTCCCGCATCGTCACCTTAAAGCTTTCGCGGTGTCTCTTTGATCCCGTTTGGACAGAGAAGAGAAGTGTTAGTGTATTTGCTTGTCGTTTCTTGTGTCAGTGAATGGTGTAGATATTGATCGTGTAGACGTATCTTTAGAGACTGGGAAATGATGATACATAGAGATCAGTAGTGTGAGCTGGAGATGCAGAGCAGTGGTCGAGGCCACTTGGCCAAGGTCTGTATGGAGTAGTAATTCCCGATCTTTTCTATGTCGGGCTCGCCTTGAATACTTTTTACTGTGGTCTAGCATCCCATATCACATTAATCGCTGTAATGGTGATGGAAAATAAAATTTATACCAATATAGTGCGATTATTTGAGTCATTTTTGAGACACGTGTGAATAGTCTTAACTTTTTGCATCGCTTAAGAGGTCATCTTGCACCCTAACCAGGAGAAATTTCATAATCAAAAGACGGGTATACGGGTACCCCCTTGCTAAAAAAAAAGACTTTTTCGAAAAGTTATGCTCCCTTTCTTTCCCTGTTCCTTTGGCCAAAGGGAGTATCCACACCAAAAAGAGCTTTTTTGGAGCATATATGAAAGTGTCATACAAATATCGATTTTGTTTTTTGTTTTCACTGAAGAAAGAAGCAAAATTCACTGTTGGCTCAAACAAATGGCAGCAGGAAATAAAGAATTACGTTGTTCGTCATACACACTCGTGGTTTAATGCACACACTCGAATACAGATAACAAAACAAAACATTAAAAATGAAAAATGGAACATAGACGGCTGGAGGCCTTCATTTTCAGTCACAGTCAGATTATCATGGAATCTAACACCATCTGGCGCAGTATGAACGAGAAATGGAGACAAGAGGCTGGATTAGCTACTCAAAGTCAACGCTTGGCGACCCGTCTTCGTGGGGATGGGAAACTGCTGGAAGTAGTTGGTGACCGGGAACAGCAAGCACTGTACCTTCTCTTCATTCCTGGTGAGGCGCCAACGGCTCTCCTTGAGAAGAGCTATGCTACTCTCCCCCGCGTTGTTGATGACATAAAGACCGGAGTTTTCGCCTTGGAGGCAATGCAGGTCCGGCTCACTGCCCGTAGGGTCGGTTGCATCCGCAAGAAGGTCGCTTCCACCTCCTACTGGCCGTTCAGTGGCTGCTGACGATGGACTCGAGAAGGCACGGAGGTCGAAAGTGCAACCCTGAAACCGCTTGATGGACTTCGCAGCAGTAGAGTTAGGCGAGGTTTGCGACTATGGAGTCCATCTGCATCTCATCGCCAATGAGATCGAGACGCACCGAACACTGACTATCCAGTACAGTATAATAGCCAATTTTTCTCCAGTTAGCCTTGGGACAGAATACCTCGAAGTTTTGCACTCTTATTTCATGTTGGGCACAGCGTCCCATCGATAGAATAAATAGGTTTTGCTTGGGTCAATTGCTGCAACTGGAAACACAGTTGCCGTCCGCGACATCCCGGATGCGTTTGTGTCAAAAGCTGGGCGCTGCACCCCGTGCACCCGAGGGAGTGCGTGCGTTCGTGCATTCGTATAATGTACTGGATGCCCTTACCTGCTTTCTCTGTCACACATCCTTCCGCAGCAGTGATCTGAAACAACTTGAGTTAAAGCTATTAAATATGCGTGTGTCAACTAATCAATGAAGCTAGGTTTTTATTTTTGGATGCAATATACTGCTTTCGTTCTATATGATCTTTCGCTTTGAAGAGTCTCCATCGTTTACGTTTCGCGATGAAAATGATAATAATTTCCCTGATTTTAACTGTCTAGTTACTAACATAAATGACTTTAATAAGAGAATTGTAAATTTTTCTACTGATGCATTTTCAATTATTCTAGTTAATATTCGTAGTATGCGTAAGAATTTTGCTATTATGGAAGCTTTACTTCCGTCACTAAAGATTAAATTCGATATCATTGTGTTTACTGGAACTTGGCTTACACCTGAAATAAATCTCATGTTTCGGCTATCTGACTACAATCAAGTCATTATTAGAAAAACAAAACGTAAGTCTTTCTCTTAGTGTTGATGGTACGGTACTTCCTGACGCACAATCAGCTAATTTATTTAATGCGCACTTTACTTCAGTAGCTAAGTCTCTGGTGGAGGCCCTCCCTCCTCACGAAGGAAATTTTACAATCAATACGAATTACGTTGCTACAGATTGTATTTTTAGGCCTATCAGTCCCAATGAAATTGTTAAGATTCTTAAATCTTTCAGTAAAAAGCGTTGTCATCGAGATGAGATTCAACCTTCATTACTGCTTAAAGTTATACATTGTATTGCTGATCCTCTTTGTCATATTTTCAATTTATGCTTGGAGAATGGCATTTATCCTAATGTATTAAAACATGCTCGTGTCA
>LQNS02276498.1:4599407-4616162 GCA_001587735.2 Parhyale hawaiensis | reverse complement strand
TACAGTATTTCAAATTGCAACTCTTCTCAATAAACTTCCTGCGTATTTATTGGATCCCATTTCTGATAATGTCTTAAAAAAACGTTTTAAAGAATACGTCATGCAATTTTATTAGCTTTTGTTTTTTGTTTTTTATGTTGCCCAAAAAGTTTGTTAAACTTTCAGTGGCTACGCAGATGCATTATTCTATAGAGCATTACTACTTTACCAAATACTTGTAATATAAAATGTGTTTGTGTGTAATAAACCTATCAAACCTGTTTAAAATTGCCAGATACCGCCATTCTAGTGAACATTCTTTATCGAAAGGACGAGTTTGTTTAGATGAGAGGTATACCATGCTAACAGTTATATGGTTATATATTGCCCTCGTGTGGTCACGGTAAATAGAAAGAATGCGATTGGTATTTAATTGTATTGCGGCAATATAAAATATTATATAGCCCTGTGGGACTGAACAAACCGCTGTATGCTCACAGTACAGCGTTTTGCGTCTTCCACAAAACGTCTGCAACTGCCCTCTACAGCGTAGATATGATGCTGTGTAGCAGTCGGAGAAGAAAAGGTGCCTGTGCAATGTTTCTTTGAGGATTTCAAGACAACAGAAAGTAACAGCAATTGCATATCTACTCTTGGGAATTGTCCACGTAAAGCTACTGATATGGAGCAAGAAGTTTCCACACAGGATCCTGTGCTTTCAGAAGTAGACATCATTGACTCCCCTGCAACATACTTCTGAAGACACTCCATTATCTGAGCAGGCTTTGACACTAGAACTGTTGCATAAGACTCCAAACTTGCTCGATACATCTGAACTTAGAAGAGGCTTAAAGTGTTTTAAAAATTGAGATTAGGAAGAAATTAAATCAAATCCCAAATGGCAACTTTTCTTTACACTGCAGGCAGCACAATATTCAACAAGAGGACCGTGGGCAGAAAGATAGTGTGCCAACCGACAACCGTGGCAAGGAGGAAGGCTGGAGTCTCACGAGGAAAGGCTGCTCAATTGAAAGCCCGTAGAATTCCAACAAAAGGAATAGATGTTTAAGCAAAATATTCAATGAGATTCATAAAAATAACGAAAACTTTTCTAACATATTTTCCTTATATATATATATATATATTATGTATAAACTGCATTAGAGCTACGTATATTTATCAGCCAACAAATAGAAATGATATTGACGTAATTTCTTATGAAATTCTCATTCGGTTATTACAATTGCAAGAATGACCACTGAAGGTGCCAAAAACAGCAGCTTTCTTCTCGGTTGCTTTCTGTGTACGATCGAACGATTGTGACACGAAACGAACAGTTTCAAAATATGATACATTTTCTTGTTCTGGCTATTGATACACTCCAGTTAGCTTGTTCTGTCCCACAGGACTATATAATATTTATTATTTCCGTAATAGAATTAAATACCAACCGCATTCTCTCTAATTATGGCGAGACACTTACGACAGCAACATATAAGTATATAACATTTAGTATGGTATGCTTTTCATCTAAATAAACTCATTTCGATGAAGAATGGCCCGCAGAATGGTGGTATGTGGCAACTTCAGAAAGGCGTGGGCGTCCTTCAATTACATTATACGTATGCACGAACACACTCGCTCGGGTGCACGCCTGTAAGGCGTGCTGCACCCAGTTTTTGGCACAAGTGCATCCCGGATTTCTTCATCAGGTACGGGTCAACGAGCTGCAGCAAGCGGCGAGCGTTTACAACAGTGCCTATATAATTAGATAGTAAACAGAGGCAAGCGCAAAAGAAAGGCACGAAGACTGTAACGCGGGCGAGACCTTTCAGTTCGCGAGACAATAGGCAGAAATGGCCGTAGGGAGGATCATCAGGAAGCTGTTGATGATCTCCAGCACATCGCATGTGCGGAAGGGAGGGACGTGCGGCCTAAAGCTAAGGAAGGCCAGGGAGAACTGCAGCAACTCGCGATAGTCGTCCCTGACTTGACGCTGGTCGACGGCTTCTGGGTAAAAGTTCCTGGCATCCCCTCAAATCTCTGCGGGGAACAATGAGGTGTAATAGAGACGAGCGACTGGTCGCTGGTATCATCTGGGGTTCCACAAGGTAGCGTGCTTGGCCCACTTCTGTTCATAATTTACATCAGTGATCTCGATCTTAATATCCATTGTTAAATCAGTAAATTTACTGGTGATGGTAAATTATGCCATCCTGGGAAGAAAAGGGCTGAGCTCTAACAAGACAAACTTCTCATGGAAAGGAGCTCAAAGTGGCAGATGAACTTTAATGTCGAAAAATGTTCAGTAATGCACGTAAAGCCGGAGAACCCTTCAAGCCAATTGAAAATGAACGGGAAAGAATTGGAAGTTGTCATCCAACAACGTGACTAGGAAATAATTATTACAAACAAATTACAATCAGCAAGTTGATAAGAGTGTGAAAACGGCAAGCAAAGTTCTGGGATGTATCACCAAGATTTTCAGATACAAATCTCAGGATATCATCGTTCCCTTATAGAAGACGCTAGTGCGCCTACACTTGAGAATTTGCTGTTCAATTCTGGTCGCCACACCTGTTTATACACTAGTAGGCAAAATAAGAGAACGATTTTCATTTTTTGAAAATAAAGGTTAACCATGTTAATGCGGGCAAGACTAAGACCATGCTCGTGTCCAGGTCGCGTACAGTGGGACCTTCTTTTCCTGCACTCATGCTGGATGGTGTATCACTTCCTGTGGTTGAGGACTTGGTAATCTTGGGTGTCAATTTTGTTCCAAAGTTGACGTTTGATCCCCACATTCGTTCAGTTGCCTCACGTGCAGCGCAGAAAATTGGTCTTATGAGGCGTGCTTGGAGGGTGTTTGGCTCGGTAAAAGTGACACGTCGCTGCTTTAATTGCTTTGTCCTCCCTCTTCTGGAGTACTGCTCTGTAGTCTGGGGTTCTGCTGCCGATTGCCATCTGTGTTTGCCTGACAAAGTGGTTCGTCGATGTGCGTTCATGCTGGGTGGTGTTGTGCCTTGTGATCTGGCGCATCGTGGCAGAGTTGGTGGGGTCTGTTTTTTGCATAAAATCTATAACTGTCATAGTCATCCACTGTTTGAGTTTCTTCCGGATCCATTCGTTCGGGTGAGTTATACTCGGCGTACTTGTGCTCTTCATGAATTTACCTTGGAATCGTTACGATGCCGTACGGGCCAGCATTCCCGCTTGTTTTTTCCATCGTGTGTGGATGTTTGGAATGGTCTTGATGGCTCTGTCTTTGCTGGTGCGGGTATTGGCAGCTTTAAACGATATGTACTCAGAGCTATTCTGTGATCTCGGATCTTCTTTTTTTATTCTTTTGTTTTCTTCACCCGCTGGGCTGGTTGCGTTGGGGTTTGTTAACCTCATGCAGTTTCTCCGTTCCTACGTTGCCAGTCTGGTGTGATTTAATAATAATAATAACTAATATGCGATTGGTGCGTACGGCGACTGGCAGCTGCCACCCTGGAAACTTGCGCTTCACGAACGAGGCTCCTGGTTCCCTCCTTTCTGTTAAACCCCCTTGCTCCCAGCATACCTAAAGCGATTGCATGCAGCATTTTTATCGTCATGAAGCCGACCATTACGAGATCAACCTGCCCTATACCAATTTATACAAGCCATTCTTGACTGTTCATGGAGCGTTGCAAATGCTGATATCTACAGCTTCTCTTGGCGCTTTCACATAGTCTGATTTTTATTACTTTCTCCTTACACCAAAACTATAGTTGCTCTCAGCTTACGACGCAAAAATTTCGATGTACTGAAGTTACATCATGGCGTATACAAGATAAGCAGCGAGGAATATAATTAAATTCAGTGATGCTTCACTGCTTGACAACATTAACTTATTGTTTTCCCATGGGAAGGAGTGTACTGTTCAGATGAATTGAAAGAAAGAAAAATCGCTGATGACTATATGAGATGGCTATTGTAGCGCATCCATGGGAAGCATGCTACATAGTTACGATGGTATGATCAGTAGAGACCAGACATTTGCCTTAAATGCTTATAATGCCCCAAGTGCCTTAAGTTCCTATAATGCCATAAATGCCTGTATGACGCCAAAAATGCCTTTATATTGCTATATATGCTTACTAATGTCGAAAATATGTGTAATTACTAATTTTAGGGAACATTACGGTACTATAGCGCAATGAATGTGCCTATATAAAACTTTATAAGCTATGTAAACTGCATTGCATGCATAGATAATAACTATTATCTACAAAAGTTTTATGCTTACACTGTTTTTAGTAGCGTATAGTTAGCTACTTACAGTCCGAGCTTTTTAATGGAAATTCGTAGAGGAGTAAATGTTCAATGTGTTAGAAATCATTTACCGAGCGATGTAGCATGTATACATTTGTGACATCTGACGAAGTTGAAAGGTCTTTTTCAAAACTTATGAGCGCTCATATTTACCCTTTCGCCCAGTAAAGTTAAAACATAGGGGATGTTTTTTATTGCTTAATACGTCCAGAATCCCAAAATCACAACCATTTTTTTTTGTGCAAATGCTTACATTTCCAAACAATTGACTTTGAAGTTCTATTTTCCCCTATCTAATACTGAAAAAAAAAACAACTCCAAGGTACCCAATTATTATTATTTTTTTTTGTCAAACTGGGCAACAGCAATGTCGATAATTAAAGTAGGCTTTTTGGAGGTAACTAAGGTTAAGTCTGGCTAGGTTAGGTTAGTTACTCCCAAAAAACCTACTTTAATTATCAATAATGCTGTTGCTCTTTTTGAAAAAAGTTGAGAACCTTGCAATTTTTTTTTTTAGTATTAGATCGGGAGAAAAGAGAACTTCAAAGTCCAATATCTAAAAAAGTAAGCATTTGCACGAATTTTTTTTGTGATTTTTGGATTCAGGACGTGTTAATTTATAGAAAAAAATTCATATGTTTCAGCTTTATTGGGTGAAAGAGCAAATATTTACCCTTAAGCATCTACTTTTGGATCGACTTTTGAATTTGTCGCGTGAAAACGTTAAGAAACTTATAGTGACATCTTGTAACAGTGTCTTCAGTGACGGAAAGCTATGTCTGAATAATCTACTTTAGTTATTTCTATTCGTCATGTTATGGTAACTGCATTGGTTACCACTTGTTCTGATAATTCAGAATTGTTTTTAAAATAAATTCATTCCGTTTCAGAAAACTATTTTTATTTCATATACTCCCTGACTAAAATTACCTTTAGCATACATCATTGAACGATTTTATTTTAGTCACATAGCTAATATAAGTTTAGTTGATCTAAAATCCTCACAATTATCCTACTTAAGGGCGGTAGCTTGTCCACCTATTCCCTTCAAGTATATATGCGTGTGCTGTATATCATAGAGAAAATGCAGACAACGTGGCTTCAAAAACCAGAGTCCTTTCGGCGATAGTAGAGGTTTGTCTAGTTATTAGCAAACGTATGATTTGGTCAAAAAATGCGATAAATACCTGCATTAACAGCTACAAATGCCTACGAAGGCTGCCATAAATGTCTACTGAAGCTGTCATAAATACCTATCTGTGAGCTCCTTAACGTCCGGTCCTTAATGATCAGAGAAAAAGGTTAATCGCAAATTCCTCGCTGTCCTTTTCGACAGCACGTCCCTCTAGCAGCTTAGTAATAAGGGCTTGTTGTTTGTAGATGTCACACCGTGTTCACGGACTCACTTTTTGGTGGACTGCGAACAGTTTAGTGGAGACGCTCTGCAGTAAACGCATGTGTTTACTGAACAATAAATATATCGGTACTAAATATCAATTACGGTACAAGTAGTGATAAATTCAGGTACTAAGGCATCGCTCTGAGCGTGGAGTACTGCTATACCTTACCTTGATGATACTTCGGACGAGGTCCAGGTGGCGTAATGCACGCCACCCATCTTGCGCAGAGGTGATACTGCAGTCCGTGACCAGCGGGATGGCTAACAGCGAGTTATCCCTACAGTTCACGTAGCCGCTTACAGCAGGTTTATCTGGCACTTTCAGTAAGTATGGGTCCAGTAAGTTTTTAAATTTCGCATTCACTGTGCCGGTGACATTTCGGATGTGACGTGGCATTTTGTTGAATAATCTGCCCCCCCCCCCCGAACCGCGAAACTATTACTTACTTTGTGGCCATTGCGTCACCTCTAGTTTTGATCGAAATTCGCACTTCAAAAGTGGGACCAATACGGTCTGGGTGTCTGGTCTGGATTTGCCAGTTGATGTTGACAATAATTCCTTCTAGAATTTTCCAGACATATATGAACGCAAAGCGCTCGAATCTCCTTTGAATGGAGTACATGTAAAGTTGAGCAAGTCTTTCGTGATAGTTTAAATCTTTCATGCCCCGGATTTTGGCAGTAAACGATCGCTGGATACCCTCAAGGCGCTAAGTCTTTCCGTTTGCTTGACATCCAAAGAGATGTATAGTATTCAATCTTCGGCAGGATGAGTTGTTTCCATAAAGTGAACATTATGTCTGCCACTCGTGATGAGCAAGTTCGAAGCACCCATTCGCTCCACTTCTTGGCTATGGTAATAACTCGAGCCACGTGATCTTCAAAAGTGGCATTATATTGTATTCTCACCCGAAGATCCGTTAAAATTCGCTTGCTCTCGATTGCGCTCTCATCTCTCATCTGGTAGGACGTAGATTCAGTGAGGGAGAAGTTTTTTTTCGTACCGTATTAGTTCAAATTTTGATTCGTTCAAGGTCATGTTGTTAACCGATGTTTAGTGAAAGATGTTGGTTAGATCTAGTTTCACATTCAGTGAGTCTGCCATTGATTGTACCGCTGCTAATATCTGTGTGTCATCAGCGAACGATGAGGGAACGGCAAACTTGCATTAGTGCCCCATATCATTTATCATGATGAGGAAGAGTATTGGACCAAGCACGGTGCCATGTGGTACTCCACAGAGTACTGGCTGTCGTTTGGACACTTTATTATTTATAATTACACTTTAGGTTCGGTTTATAAGGGAAGCTTCCATCTATCTAAGACATTTTCCACGGATAACCCCGTTGAAGAGTCTGAGTAATAATATTTCATGATCTACTTTATCGAAGGTTTTGGCAAAATCTAAATGCATTACGTCCACATTTTTGCCGTGGCATAGTAGTTCTAGAATAGAGTTTTAATGTTCAAGCAATTGGTGAAAGCCATGCTGATTTGACGTTGCTAGGTTATTGCTCTCCAAAAATTGTACAAGGTGTTTCCTAAAGACCCTTTCAAACAGCTTCACTACGTGGCTAGTTAGGGATACAGGTCTATAGTTGGCTGGATCAAAGCTATTTCCAGCTATAGGAATAAGTGAAATAATTGGGTGCCTGTAGGTGAGTGGAACTGGTCCATCATCCATCGATTTTCGTCACATAAGGTATAGGAGGTAAGAGATGCTTAGCTCGCACATCTTAAGGATTTTTGCAGGCACATCATCTGGTCCCGCTACACTGTTACCGCTAAGTTCCTCAATGGCTAATTCAATGGTTAGTTTTGTGAACTCGAAGTCCGTTAGGTAGTTTGTAGTTAAATCAATTCTTAGGATTTCAGGATTCGGAATTTTGTCACTAAAGACTTTTTGATACTGCCGGCTTAGTATTTCGCTCATTTCCTGGTCGTCATCATCAGCAATAGGCCCTGTATCATTCACCATCGGCCCCATTTTCGATAATATCGAAGAATGATGTGATCTATGGGCAAAAACTATTTGCTATTGCTTTTTATTTTTTCAACGGCTTGCTTTCCTTGTTCCTGTTTTTCTTCGTTATGTGATCTTGCAAGCTGACGTTCTATCTTATCTAGCTTCGTTTTGCACTCGGTTTGTCGTTGTTGTAATTTCGTTGATTTTCGGCATTTGATGAGTTTTGCACTTTTCTTTAGTAGTCCTTTACGAAATTTGTGGTGTCAACTACTATTTTTTTTTTTGCTAGGCTAAGGTACTTCATGCACTTTTCTAATAAAATGTTTTCGAATATCTCATTGATGCCATCACTTTCTATTGAGTTATTTACCAGTACGTCCCAGTTTACTGAGTGCAGTTCTGCATTCAAGCCGTCCCAATTTATCCCTTTATCGTGCACGTTCAAGTCCCGTAGACTGGAGATGGAGTTTATTTGCGAATTTTTCTGTTGTCTATGAGAATCACATTCGCCAAGCTGAGTTGTTATTTTAATAAGCCTATGATCAGGTAATGTTGAATCCTTCATTTCAATATTTTTAATCAATTTTGCGTTATTTACGATGAGAAGGTTAAAGACATTTTTATTTCTTGTAGGTGACGAGATCATTTGGGTCAGTGAAAATTCATCCATGATGCGCACTAGAGAGAGGGCCAGATCTTTTTCATCTCTGGGGGCCGATGATGACCTGGATAGTACGAAGTTTCCATTTTCATCTGGTAAGTCTGAAGTTAGCCAATTTAAGAAGGGAAAGTGGAAATCACCAGTTATATAGAATTGATACTTACTCGGAACTTCTTTGCAATTCATGTTGATTACATGTAGCATTTCGGCAAATTTTTCGGTGGTACATTTTGGCGGTCGATAGCACACGACGCACATCAATCTAAGTTTTTAAATATTGAGAAAAGTAGAATCACACACTCCATTCGAGAATTTCTGCTACGTGTGTGAACCAAAATGATTTTTTACTTATAATGCAACACCAATACACTTCCCATTTTGCGGTCACTTCTATGTAATACATAGTTTTCCATTTGAACTTCTGCATCGTAGACTGTATAATCTATATGAGTCTCAGTAACGTCAAGCAGTTTAGAACTGGCATCATTTATAATATTCTCCAATACCATTTGTATTCTGCAATTTTTTGTTAACAGGCCTCGTATGTTTATAACATATACTTTGCTAAGTATTTCATCTTTATTTGATTTCAGGTCCTAGTGTTTATTCTGATTTGCCGTGATGGTATCGCTGTTTACGTTTTCAGTAGATGACGTGTTCCAGGATCCTAACTCCACATTTATGCAGGATTTTTCACTCTTGGTGGATTCCAAGGTACTCTTGGCTCTCCATGCTGCACTTTTTTCATATAGGTGTCCATGGACGAGATCTTTTCGTACAGTGTCTGTATTTTGCAAATATCTCCTCATATATTGATTGTACATGCTCATATCACGCTTATTCGCGGTAATATCTCTTTCCACATTGTATTGGTGATTATTTTTTCCGTACTTGTTGGTTTCTATGCGATTTGAGTCTTGCTATAAGATGAAACGTCTCTAAACAAGCTGGGGCAATTGGGGCAAACATTTCTTACTTGTTGAGCATCGTATTACATGTATATATCAATTGCAGTACTTGCACTGGTAAATTCAAGTTATAGGACATACCTGTGCGTGAAAAATACTACGTTTGACGGTACGATTTCTCAACATAGGCTTCGAATAATTTGTATAAGACTTTGTGTGGTAACACCTTCATGCATGGGTTACCCGTTTCTATCGACATACTATATGTACCTTACTCTTTCTTCTGTGAAATCATTCCGCTCGGAAACGGAGGCTTAAACATTCTGACTATTACTATCTATAGCAGACTCATGACGACAGACATAAAATATAAAAAAAGTTACGATACATATATGTTACTTTCTGCCATTTCTGACGGCGGAGCGCACTGATTTTCAAAATATGTACCAGTAGTACAGAAGATGACCTGCTTATATTGCAGATCGCCAAGCATATGTACCCGTAAGTATTAAATGTATTCTTATTATTCACTAATTATCGGACCTAATTACACAGGTACAGATAGTGTGAATCAGTAACTGTCAAACTATGCACAGGTAAAGATACCTGCCAACAAGATCTAGAAGACGAGCATACAGTGTCACAGGTAGCGAGTGACGTCGCCATGGGCACAGCATCACTGGAAGTCGTCCATTAGTTTGGTCGCTTGCATAATAAGTAGATTTCTATGATAAACGGTGCCACGTGTGACGTAATCTCCACACTACATTATCACCTGTGTTATCATAGAGAGCGTTACAATGTTTGGCACTATTGTACTTGATCGTCGGAAATGACGCTATAGGTTTTATGAACAGGAAAGTAAGAGTATAGATCTTATAAGTAAGTGGCAAATATTACGCAGGTACTAGTAAGTGACAAGAAAATGTCATTCATTGCCACATTCTGTATGTTTACCATAGTAGCCGGCCTTACGAAAGTGGCGGCGTAGAAATTTCATTAGCAGCTCTGATTTATTCAAGCCAAAGGCTTTATATTGCGCTATAGAGGCTATACTGCATCATTTTCTTGTTTAAGTTATAATCATCATTCGTTGAACACCGCCAATTCCATTTCAGCAGAGCAGTAGAGTTGGCTCTCCTGTCACTGCAGAACGCTAAATGAATATTAAATATCAGCTTTGCAGTTGGCAAAAAACTGCCGTTGAAAAAATGATGAATTCTGCCTAGGCGCGAAGAGAGATACAGTTAAACCGGATATACAAAACTTGTGTCCACGCAAAAACTGCGAATATTCCAAGCGTGATTAACGATCGACAGATCAATAACTTGATAAACAAGTCACCAAAGTACATGAGAACACAACGTCTTTACCACAGTGTTTGATAGTTGATCTATGATAGTCAGGAATTTCTGCCTCTGCCAAGGACGTTATGTTTTTGTCGCAGTCTGTTATTTTGTTTGTTATTTTCTGGACCTGCCACAAAAATTACACGAAAAGTTATGGGCTGATGTCTTACGAAATTTACAGAGAGTGATGTGTATGCCAGGAAGAATTCATAATTAACTTTTGGTGAAGATCCGTTAAACCCTTTGTTTGTTTCTATGCTTCTCAATGCTTGGCGACATAACTCAAAACGTTATGAACAGATCTTTCTGATATTCACAAAAATTGCTGGGAATGCAAGGAAGGGTAAATGTAAAAATATCTGTCATGGCCCGTTCGCCTGTTGGCTTGCTTGTCGTTACGCTTGATTTTTAGTTTGCCAAAAACAAAAAATGAAAAGGTAATGGACGGGCTATTCATAAATTGCTGCAATTCTTAACAAGCTTCAGTAACAAAATATAGTGGTGATTTGTCCGCCCCTTTATGTATGTGTTTGACTATGTCGTGGTATTACTGTTTGCCAAAATATAACGCACAAAGTTACGAACAGATCTTGAAGAAATTAGCAGAAACTGTCATTGATGTCAAGAGGCACAAATGACCCTACTTTGGTGATGATGGAAAGAACCAAATTTAGTTTTTTCATTAACCATACTTTTTTTGGTGGAGGCACGCACTCATTAAGTGTCCCAGTTTTAGCTGTAAAGGAGTTCTCCGATATAGTGCCGCAGAAACTGTTCTTCAATCTACTTAAATTTCAGGGTTATAATTTTCTTCCAGATAACGAATTCCCCAGCAGTTAATTTTCGCAAAGCCTTGTTCGCACTTGGGATCCTATAACCTATGAAAAATGAAACAATTTCTTTTATTTCTAAACCAGTGAGGGGAGCATGGATGTTGTCGGGAGGAGGTCTGAAATGCAAATGAACAGAGTAGCGTGGAGCGGCTGGATGTCAGTTTCTGCATAGTCGGCAGCAGTGCATGAGGCTAAATATGGACAGTGTGCAACGGCACAGCTGAGGCCATAATATGAAGGCTAGGTCAACTTCTATGGATGTGTAGGACTCTGATGTTGTGAGCTCGATTGGGTTAGAAAAATCTATGATGGAGAAGTCATTTATGCTGATGGGATGGTTGTTTTGCTCAGCATGTAGGCGGGGAACTAAATGTGAGGGTCTCGCAAGTGGTAAACTGGTTCGACTGGATACACCTAAATGTTGGTCCATGCGGGCTTTGAAGTGTTGTCCATTGCTACCGATGTTTGAAGCACTGCATGGCTGGCACTGGTAACGCTAAATAACACTTGACAAAATTGATGCTGGGGTTTTATCATGAAATTTGAAGTAGGACCACAAGGTAAACGTGTTTTTGTAAGAAAATTTGAAGTTTATATGTGCGTAGGCTTCAGAGAGGAACGCTTTCAAAGAGTTTACCCCACAAACGGAAGTTTCGTTGCAGTATAGCGAAAGAGGTCCAATTTATGGATCGAGGGTTTGTTAATGCCGGGATCGAACAGTTTGTCTAGGAATTATTTATATCATTGGTCCAGCAGGTGTGCATGGTAGGAGCAAGACAAATGGTATAATCGAAATAATAATGTTTTTATTGCTGTAAAGGGAGTATATTGGAACTATTCAATGTGAGTAAATTAGACACATAGCGATTTTATTGGGATGTCACTTTTTTTTTTTGTCTTTCGTAATACGTGACTATTACGCTTAACGACAATCTTTTGTCAGAGCGCACGGCCTTTGCAACCGCTAGGGTTTTATGTCATTCCTATTCATTGGCGGCCCTGCGCAAACATGTAAGTGTTCACTGTGTGTAACTGCGGAATTTTAGTCTGTTACAACCATAGTATTAGCTACCGTTAAGAAGTGAAATACAAAGTGGTAATACTAGGTCAACAACAGTGTACTTATTTAGCTGCAAAAATACTTAGTATGTTCTCTCTTCTCTTTGCAGTGCTGGGGAAGTCAGGGAGGACCCCAAAGTGATCAAGAGGGATAAAACTCCGTGCCTAATTATATTACCACCGACTTGCGCATGGGCCGTAGCTATTTGTTTTATACGAGCTGACTATAGTTTGTACGACCAGAGAAAAGGGTTGTTTTTTACTCGGAAATATCCTATGCTCTGCAACCAAAAGTAAACGCTCCTTGTATAAGCAGATATTGTTAATAATTAATTTTACGGCTTTTATGAGACTGCAGTTTCCTTTATACCCACCTGTTGATTGGAAAGTACCATTGGCAAGCTAAGTTCGGACCTGAGAACTGGAGGGGAGATCTTCTTAACCTACCCCAGTCTAAAATTTACAATTGCATTGTTTATAAATTGATCATAGCAGTGACTGAAGAAACTTGTACCAAGGCTTGAGATTTTCAATTTTCTGTAAACCCTAGTGGGTAATGTGGAATCTTGGTAAGTTACTAGAACATCTAGAAAGGCTAAAGAATTATTTGATTGATATTGGGTAGTGAACTTGATGTTTGTATTTTTGTTATTGAAATATTGCAGGAATAAATCAAAATCTGTTTGATTGTTGAATATGAGGAAGGTGTCATCCACGTATCGATTATAGTGGAACGGCTTGAATCTTTTGGGCTGTCGTTAAGCCAAAGGGTTTCATGATGACAGAGAAATCTATTTTCAAGCGACTAAGTGGGGAGCCCATGGAAACTCCCTCTTATTGCTTGTACAGTCTCTTGTTAAACATGAAGAAGGAATCTCTAATGGCAAGACTAGGAGACTTCTGAACGTAGATTTGTCCATGTTTTGGAATAGGTCCATGTCATCAAAGACTTTGTTGCAGATAATCTCTATGGTTTCGTCTCTGCGGATGTTGGTGAAGATGGAGGTGATGTCAAGCCAGGCTAAATAGGCATTGGGAGGCAATGGTTTGTTCTGGAGTTTGGTCAACAAACTATACT
This sequence comes from Parhyale hawaiensis, assembly GCA_001587735.2. Taxonomy (NCBI): domain Eukaryota; kingdom Metazoa; phylum Arthropoda; class Malacostraca; order Amphipoda; family Hyalidae; genus Parhyale; species Parhyale hawaiensis. The sequence continues at coordinate 4,602,631 of LQNS02276498.1, read as the reverse complement.
ATCGACCACACAAGAACAACGGGAACTAAAACTATGTATCGACGGGCAATAAAAAGAATAGAAAACTAGAGCAATCTTGAAGTGCATACCTCCGTCAAGTAAGGCAACGGTAACAAAAAATTCAAATTGGCTCTGAAACCATGATTATTTTTGGATCAACTTAAAAATCTAATCATTATTTCCTTTTATTAGTATTAACAGTTTCTGCAGATTCTTTCATAAATGTTTGAGTTATGCTGCTAAAAACATTACGACAAACATTGGTCAAACATACAAACGAACCAATCGATCTGCACCAAAATTTAATCATTTATATCTTTTAACTATACTAACAATTCTTGTAAATTTCATAGAGATAGATCCAACAGTTTTCGAGTTATTGCGTAACAAATATTATGACCAACACAACTCAAATATAGAAACGAATAAGCCGATCTGTACCAAAATTTAATCATCTTTATCTTTTAACATTACTAACAATTCTTGTTTTATAAAGATTCAGCGAAAAATTTTTAAGTTATTGTGCTAACAAACATAAAAAAACATACATGCGAACAAATAAACAGATCATCACAAAAATTTGGTCATTTACTCTATATGATATTCTGGTTCTAGATGGCGTACACATGGAAGAATCAGATCAGAAGCAAATAATTTAGTTGAATTTTATTACCCACGTATAATATACATACGTAACAACTCATGTAAATTTCATAAAAATCAGTCCGTAACTTTTTGGGTTATGGCATTGAAAAAATGAGGTAGAAAAACAAGCGGATGGACGGGTCTCCACAAAAAGATAGCCATCTGTTCATCTTAACATACCTAACAATCCCTGTAAATTTCGTCAAAATCCGTCCATATTTTCTTAGTTATTTTCGTGACCGACAGGCAGGCCGACAGACAAACGGTGAGACAAACTAACCCGAGAAAACATAACCTCGTTGGCGGAGGTAATCAAAAGGTCACGGCATAACATTTCCTAGGCCTTCGGGAGATCTTTCTATCGTGCTCCTTTGCTTCCGGCGTACTATTACTCTCGACTTTTTCGTGTCTCGACTTTTACGTTCTCTACTTTTACGAACGTAATTTTGCGGACCTGTCTCAACTTTGACGAAATGTGTTACCTATTCTCGAATATTACGATCTGCCCAGTATTTTAAACGTTTTTGATAAGTAATGCATTATGTACCATTGTTTATTGTATAACATCAACTTCTCGAGTAATAGTAATTATTAGACATGCCATCAATTGCTTTTTTTTATATATTTCCTTCACATTGTTGTAGAATAACGAACTATTTCTTCTGACTAACTTAACATAGTCTGTGCTTGAAATACATTTTCTTTGTAGATTATTGTGGCCCAGGGTTGCCAACTTAGCATTTTAACGCTAGATTTATTATTATTGTAACCAACCTTTCTCTCCTCGGAAACGAGTCAATATCTTCTCATTATTATCATGTAGGCAATGTACCAGTAGCTCTCAACAGACCAAATACTAATTCTCTGTTATGTTATTCTTTAGCATTATTCTTATGTTAGCATTAAGTAAGAAAGCCTATTGGTGTTGCGCCCTAACCTTGTTGGACACGGTATCCATAGGAGAAGTAAATGGGATTTATTTATTATTCATTTTTAGTGATTTAGGATTATAAATTTGTCTTTAGTATCTAGCAAGAAAAACTGCATCAAAACAGATTATTTGGCATTTTTTTATTTATTAGTAGTTAGTGCAATAATACAGATATTAAAAAAAAAAATAATCCCACTTTTACCAAAAATAAAAACCCTATGATTCATGTCCGTTGGAAACTTATGTAGCCATGGGTGTGATTTTGTTAAAGAAATGGAGTGCTAACAAGCTGTGCATAGTATAGCAGGTAAAACAATACCAACTTTTCTCAATATAACATGTACAACTATAAGAATAATGAATATTGCCTGACCCGTGATAATTTTGCCCCATTTTTATACATTTGTTAACTTAAAAATTCTTTAGGTGAACGTGTCTAAATTTTTATTGATTTAAAATTGGCCGCAACAGTACTTGACTCTTAGGTCCAAAGTGGCCTCTGACGCTGGCGGCCAAAATGGGAAAAATGGGATTTTCTCATGAGCTATTGTGAACATGTCCAGACATGGTCATGCAGGCAAGTGTGTCCCCGCCGTATCCAAGATACCTTCTCTGCAAGTAAAATGTTGGGTACCTACCTTGGATTTTTCTTCAGTATTAGATAGGGGAAAAGAATAGCTCTTGAGAAAATCCCATTATTTCGTTGCCGACTTTTGGCCGCCAGCGTCAGACCTAAGAATCAAGTACTGTTGCGGTCTATGACACAAGTAATAAATTATTTACAAAGTCTGAATAATTGTTTTACAATCCCATGTAAAAAGCCATCATAGTTTTCTAAAACCTAAACTTTGTCCAAAATATTCTGACTAGTTGCATCTCTTTAGAAATTAACATTACTAAAATAGAAATTAAGTACCTCAGTTTATTGCCGTAGTAGGTAGTTTTTTTAATAAAAAAAGTGCTAACGCAGACGCTGTGAAGAATATTGCAGGTAATAGACCCACATACTGAAAAAATATGGTTTGCCAGTAGTTTGATCAAAGTGTAGCAGTAAGAAGAAATCAAGAAATATCAAGAAATATAAACATTGAATTCATATTACCCTTACATGATTCTACAGAGTTAAATGTGTTGTATCAGTCATTTTGTTATGACAAAATTACATTGATATGCAATTTAAAATGTGATTTTTCTTCTAAAACATTGCTCTAGTATAACTTTGTGCTACATAAAGAGTTTCAGCATTTTTCACCATTTATTTCTTCGAGAATCTAGCAGGAAAACCCAGATTTCAGTTGGCGACACTATGTATACGTTACCTTATCTCGACTTTTACGAATGTATCTCGTGTATTACGATTTCATCCAGTCCCCATCTCTCGTAAAAGTCGAGAGTTGTATTTATTGGTTACCGTTACATATGATTATCTTTTTTGCTGCCCTTTATTTTCGATCGCTGTTGATGATGCTCAGCTGCTTATTTATGAGCTCCCGAATTTCATCTTAAGGGGATCGTTTACAAATTTTGGAAGTTTCTTTATTAGTGGTCCGATCTTACTGAAATTTTCACATAATATGTAAAATTAAAAAAAAAAACACTTTTTATTTGTGTAACTTTTTCCATTTAGGCCTTAGTTTTTTATATATAT
>LQNS02276498.1:4565446-4598136 GCA_001587735.2 Parhyale hawaiensis | reverse complement strand
AGTGCCGCTAGCCCCCTAAAAATTTGGGACGTAATGCCCCCATACCTGAAGACACTTTTTGAGCAAAAAACAGAAAATTGATAATTTTGACCATTTTCGCCTAAACGATCCCCTTAAAGCAGAAGTTCATTTTATTCAGCTGCAACTGAAGTTTTCAAATTTATTTACCTCCGTTTTACTCTACATATGTAGCTACAAGTAGCTCTAAGTTATTTCGTTTTTCACCATTCAGCTCATGTCAGCTCCATTTTATTCCCGTGATCACTTTATTACTCCATTTGACTCCATTGAATCTATTTTCCGTCAACGGCATGCTCCCTCAAAAAATTCCGTACTCGTTATTATTCTGTTGAGATCCATTCACCAGAATATAACCCCATTTAACTTTTCAAAATAGGTGAAACTCTAAAGTTTATGTATGGTCATTTATCTCTACATGCCCATTTACATTCTTATACCTCTATTTCATTCCATGTACCTCTAAAGAACTCCATGTAAAATATTACCATTCAATCCTTATATGTAAGTGCATTCAACCAAATATGACTCCACTCAGAAGCGTCTAGTTCCAGCTATTAACTCTGCAGAATTTCATTAAATTTCCTAAAACTCCATGTAGTTACGTATAACTTTATATTAATAGGCAGAATACAATGTCTTTCTTATTGCTCCGTGTAACTCCATACAACTCCCTATAACTCTAGGTAAACAACACTCAGTATTTACTTCCACACAATTCCAGTTAACTACCTTCATTTTCTCGAAATTGCCTCCAAGTTCACTTAGCTGCAAGTGAGAGAGATGAGCTTAATTCCACACTAATATTTAATTTTCCATTTAACTCCAGGCATGATAAACAAAGTGGCGAACAATAACACCGCGTCATCAAAGCTAGTGCTCATTATCGAGCATGGCACTGAAACGGATACAAATAACATCAGGAGGATATTTTCTTCAGACCCTCCGTTTGCTTGGCTCTCGAAATGTTCGTGGTGAGGATGCCTTGTGGACGAAGTGTTCACTACCTAAGTAAGGTCGCGTCTACACGATCCAACTTTTCGTCGAAGTTTGTGATCGCGGAACGATTTTGATTGACAAACACAGGCGGCGAGCCTTCGAAGTTTGTGTTATTTGTTGGCCAGCAGTGCTGGAAATCTTTGAGCACGATTGCACGGAGTTTGTCAAGAAAAAAGTTTGCAAATTATATTTTGCTCTGTAAATATATGTATAAGTTTTAATTATATTATGTCGTGATTAAAGTTTATTTTTTATATAACTTTACCCGCATAGCGAATTTTCATTATGTTTGATTCGAACTTCTGTACAGCGGGAAGCATTTGGCAACTTTATGTTGCCAATTAGTAATAACTGTAGCGTATTCCTCAAATTACATCTCTACCTTCTTTTTCTTCAATAGTAACAGTTACAATGGAGCAAGAGTTACGTTTCAATGGAAGAAACGGATGTACAGAGTGTGAATTGCAATGAAAATTAAAGAAATTCATAAATAAAAAATGAGAAATTATTGTTCTATCTTCTGCATTTCTGCATTTGAGAGGATGACTGTGAGTGAATATTTAGCTATATTTTTCGCCAGTATATACACTAGCTGGCAAAATAAGAGAACGATTTTCATTATTTGAAAATAAAGTTTAACCATGTAGAGTAGGTTAATGAATCTTTTGATAGGGCCCTAAGGAATGTATTTAAGATGTTTCTACAAAATATCAGGACAAACATATCTATATTTAATACATTAGAGCAATCTAACAAACAATAACAAAAATTGATCAGTGCAAAATAAGAGACAGATCGTCTCTAAAACATTCACACATTTACCTCGGCGATCTGGCAATATTCAATTTCGTGTACATGACTTCTAGATCTGCCACACTTACGATTACACTATTCTAGAAACATGGCACCTCACGTGAAAGTTACTCCTGAGCTGCGGGAAAAAATTTTTTAGCTCAGGTCCTCAGGAATGACTCTTTCAGCTATATCAAGAGAGTTAAACCGATCCAAGAGCGTTGTTTCTCGTACTTTGAAGCTCTATGATGAAAAGAGACAGCTAGAATCACCGGTATCTGCAGGCCGCCTTCGAAAAACCACCGAACGAGTTGATAGGATTATGAAACGCTATGCCCAGAAGGATCCTTTCGAAACTGCAGCGGGAATTTCCAAAAAGCTGAAGGTCAATAACAACATAGAAGTGTCTCGCTATACAGCTTCTCGTCGCCTCAATGCATGTGGGTTAAAGGCACGCAGTCCTGCCACTAAACCACTTATCAGTAAGAAGAATAAGCAAGGAAGACTTGAATATGCGGAAAGTCACATCGTTTGGAGAGATGAAGATTGGGAAAGAGTGCATTTCAGCGAGGAAAGTAAATTTAATTTGATTGGATCTGATGGCAGACGGTATGTTGACGTGCAACAGGTGACAGCGTGACCCCGAAATGTGTCAAAACATCTGTAAAGCATGGGGGAGGTAGCGTAATGGTGTGAGACATATTTTAATCTGAAGGAGTTGGACCGTTGGTGGCCATTAAAGAAACTGTCAATGATAATGTGTATCTCAATCTTGTACAGCAATATGTTATCCCATCTTTACGATCATCACCAAACCAGCCAGCAATTTTTATGCAGGAGAATGCCCCGTGCCATTCTGCAAAGAAAGTGATGGAATATTTTGCGGAAGAGAATATCGAAGTCATGAAGTGGCCTGCCCAAAGCCCGGACCTTAATCCTACTGAAAATATATGGAAAATTATAGGTGACAATGTAAGAGAACGACAACCCTCAAAAGTAAATGATTTGTGGACTAAAACTGAAGAGGAATGGAAAAAACTAACTCCAGAGTTTTGTAAGAAACTTGTGATGTCGTGTAGGTAATCGTCTCTGTGCTAAAGTTATTGAAAATAAAGATTTTAGTACTCCATACTAATTGTTCTAAACCTAAAATTGACCATCATTCTAAGTTATTTGTCTGTAAAATTGCATTCAGAGACGACCGTTCTCTTATTTTGCACTGTTCAATTTTTGTTATTGTTTGTTAGATTGTTCTGATGTATTAAATATACTTATGTTTGTCCTGATATTTTGTAGAAATATGTTAAACACATTCCTTAGAGCCCCATCAAAAGATTCATTAACCTACGCTACATGGTTAACCTTTATTTAAGAAAAATGAAAATCGATTTCTTATTTTACCCGATAGTGTATAAAGTTTTGCCGGCCAATCAGCATCTACAACTAAAATAAATATCTGACCGATAAAGTGAGGGTGGAATATCGATTGATCGTAATGCAATGCTGAATTCGCGTTTAGTGACCTTGAAGTGTTATTGGCTTCTGTTTTTGATGCCGTTGGGACAAGGAAGAGAAATGTTTGTGTTTGTCGATTCTTGTGTTTGTGATTGATGAAGTGACGGATCGTGTAGACGCGGCTTAAGTAATATGTTCTCCTTTAGGCTATATCTGTCCGTAGGCGAAGTCTCCTCCACGAAAACGAGTGGAAAGACATAATGCACACGAAAACAGATTAACCCGATTAAGCCTCACCATAAGGGTATTACTTTGATAGTTCAACTTCACGACATGGGTAGTGTTATAGCTCAGTTTCACAATATGAGTAGCATGATAATTCAGCTTTACCATAAGGGTAGTATTTGATAATTCAGGGAAATAGCTAATGGCATTTAAAAAATTCCACTATTATCAACGCAATGCTGTTCATAAGCTGGCCAACTCCCTTCAGCTTTGATGCATGATATCATGCTGATGGCCCCTAACTCCAGTACGCATGCTTCACGAAGGATACTTTTCGATTTTGAAGATTCGCTACACAATGCGTGCATCCGTGATTTTAGAGGAGATTGAACCATAATCGCCACTATGTTCTTCATGAACAGATCATTGTTTACTGTGAAACGAAAGCATTTTTCATATGATAATACAGTATTAGCGAAAGCGGAAAACATTAAACTTTAATGGAGGCTGAAAAAATTTAGCGTGTGAACTTTAATTAAACCACGATATGTAATTTTTCATTTTGTAGTATCGTCTTGTCTACTATGAACATCCCTATCTATCTATAACAAGTCAGCATTGTAGAAACAAAACTTGACACTGTGTATTTTCTACGAAAAAGAAATTAATATTCCGATTTATTTCTCGTTTCAAACACTACATTGCTCTCCGCAGATATCATTTCCACTGGAATGGATGCAAATTGGAATGAGGAACAATATTGCTGTGTGGATGCCAGCAGAACTAAGAGAATTAATTCTTAAGAAGCACACGCTTCTCAAACTCCACAGACGTATTTTAATCTCGAAACGATCTTATTCTACTTTCCTCAATGTTATCAATCTCACAGGTAATCAGGTAATCCAAACAAATTTTATCACAGGCAGTTGTCAATGCCTCTACAGATGTCAGGAAAACCTTGGGAATTATGAATCCGTGGATTGGTCGTGATAAGTTCACCAGCTTAGCGAATAAGACTGTTGGTAATGAGACCCTTTCTGACAGTCTGAGACGACTTTGTCTTTTATATAAATTATGTTAATTTCTCTAATGCTACCCAGCGTCTAAATAATTTCATCACGGAGCTCCTACGTTGGTTAAATGACACCAGACTAACTCCCAATGCAGCTAAGACTAAGATTATACTCTCTACCTCAGGACCAATCCCAGGTAGCAATCATATATTATATTAATATTATTATAAGTTGGAATGTTTTTTCGAGTCGCATATTATTTCTGGTATGTTATAATCAAGTTATTTTGAGATTAGAATGTAATATTTCTTTGTTGTGTTTATGTCATACACTATGATAATGTTATAATAATGTTACTAATCAATATTTTCTCCTAACATTGATTTAATGTTCAACAAAATCTTGATTTAACGTTATTCCAAATTCTAAACTGATGTTTTAGACTAAAAAGTAGAATATACTTCCTCAATATAAAAAATATTAAGTATAATATTAAAATAATGTTTTAGACTAACAAATAAAACGTACCGTGCACGCCCGTAACTTGGTTGAGTCACCGCTCCAATTCGTATTTCCCACTTATGTTTATTTTCTAATGTTATCCACTGTGTACGAGAGATAGTGCTTGAATGTGTAATTTTAACTAGTATCACATGAAGTTTACATCAGTAAACTCGTTTTTGGAAACCTGCTGTAATGTATAGAATTGAGTACTTATCTTGAATCTGTCCATCCGTTGCTTGATGTCTAAGGCGGAGTCCAATCTACATTTACTAATACGGTCCGAGATAAGACTGGCAAATAACTTGAAGTATGCCTAACCCTCTCTTGCCACGTTTTTCTCGGACAGGTTACACCTGAGTGGGTAACTTGTCTCAGGATTCTTCCGCTGCAGCCTTAGCGGAACCACGCGGCAGTTAACGGCTGCACCGTCGATCATTCCAGAGTCTACCATAGTCTGGCGTGATTGATGTATTGTGATGTTGGTAAATATTAATAAAATAACATGGGCATCATAACAATAAAAAATATAACTAAAATGTCATGGAACATTGTTTCAGTATTACAGAATAACTATAATTTGACTGTTTTTAGAAGATAACATTTTATTAATACTAAAATATTATTAGAAATATTCTTTCAACATCAGTTTATTATTTCATCGTAACAGCTAACTTTGCGCAAAAATATAATTTTAGTATTTCGAAATAACGTTATCCTAATATTGAAATAATCGTGTAAAAGATAATACCATTTCAGCATTGTTGATAATATTACCAAATGTTACATCATATTATTATTCTAATATTAACATAACAATTTTTGCTACCTGTGATGGCAGTCTTGAATGATATTCAATTTTATGGAACTCAATTAGAATGGGTTACTATAATTAGGTACCTTGGTATCGAGATAGACAATAAACTTACATTTTCGTACAATATTGAAGATGTCTTCAACAAAGTTTACTAGGCAAAAGGTACAATCTATGCAGTGAGAAAATACTTGTTAATAAATTCGCTAACTCTTTTGTATTATGAACTGGCATGCTCTCTTCTAACGCAAGCTATTGTGATCTGAGAAGGATCATCACCCAAACTTCTTACGACACTTATTGTGGCAGTCAATGACATTCTAAGATTAATACTGCAGGTGAAGAGGAACAACAATTATGTACCTCTTGTGGGTGTGAATCTTATGTATGCTCGTCTAAAGTTGCTAAAATTCCCGGATGTGCGCAGTTACTCTCTATTGAAATTCCTGCGCAGTGCAATGCATAGCAACATAAATACACAGAGTTTTCGAGCAATACCTTGCAGATTTAGTCACAGTCCATGAGCACAACCCTGGCGGACAGGGACAAAACTTAACCTAGCACTCGTTTAGAAGTACAAAGGCGATCGATGCCTTCCAAAGCTGTGAAATGCTACAATTCCTTGCCGGATTTTCTAAAACAAACCGATGTCTGATTGTGTTTTTCAAATTTAAATTTAAAGATTATAACCTGGCAAGATGCTTAGGAGAAAATTAAACAGCGAGTCACAGACTGGTAAGTTATAATGAATGAACGCAAAACTGGTCCCAGCTCTGGTTATTGTAGCAATGTATCCTATAGGGAGAAGAAATGATACCATGAACTGCGTAAAACTGGTCACATATCCAAATTTGCATTGTTTCTTCACGTTAGCACAGGCAAATCAGGAAAGAGAAGCTTATATGAAACATTTTTTGGTAGTATTTGTAAGGTGCATCATTACGATGTGTTGATTTTTCAATATTTTTTGCAGTGTCTATGCGATAAAGTCAGTCTTACATCATCTTGTAGTACTTGTAGTACATCTGTGTAGTACTGTGCTCTAGTCTACGAATCCAGACATATAGTGTCATTAACGATTTCTAGTACCGATGTGGGGCCCATAAGTGTTCCTACTTTCAGTAGGAGTGTTTTCGAGCAATATGTCTGATAAGTTTGTTTTTAACTGTTACTTTGTTCTCTCAGAGAACAATAAACGAGAAAACCTAACTTTGTATTCTGAGAGAACAATAAACGAGTAAGCCTAGTTAGAGCAATGGAAAGTGCAATAGATTGATTGCAGTAACTTTCGTTGATGTAAAAAAAAACTGACGATGCATTTGAATCATAGTCTCTTCTATTAACTCCGCCAACGATTTGAAGTGTTTGTCTGTCATTTTGTTTATCCTCTGTATGTTTGTTTGTCTGTCTCCAAGATTACTCAAAAAGTATAGAATGGATATTCACGGAATTTACAAGGATTATTAGGCATGTTAACAGTAACAGATGATTAACTTTTGGCGAAAATCCGTTCTTTTGTGTGTTTGTCTGTCTACCTATTTTTTCTTACGGCCATAACTCGAAAAGTAACGGACGGATTTTCATGAAATTTATGTGAGTTGTTAGGTATGATGCGAAAAGTAAATGACCAATTTCTTTAATGATCTATTCATTCGTTTACTATGTTTTTAATTATATGCTTGTTAGCATATTAACTCAAAAACTATGAATGGATCTTTATGAAATTTACAGGAGTTGTTAATTATGCTAAATGAAGACATAGATAATTAAATTTTGGTGTGTCGGTCTGTTTGTGTGTTTGACTTTTGTTTGTCATAATGTTTGTTAGAAGCATAACTCAAAAAGTTATGAACGGATCTTCGAAAATTACAGGAATCGTTAATACCATCAAAAGGCATAAATGATAAAGATTTTGGTGCTGATACGACGGAAGTCATGGTTTCAGTACCAATTTGAATTTTTCGCTACCGTCGCCTCGCTTGTCGGAGGTATGCACTCTCAGAGTGCTCGCTATTTTTTTTTTTATGTAAGCAAACCGCCGAAAATACTTGCAAGGAAATTTCATAATAAAAAAACGTGAGTTTCAAAGAACTTGGTAGCTCGATTTTGCAATGCCTTTGCTACCGTTTTTGTATTGATTAAATACTGCACGCTCCCGCGGCCGCGGGCTGCCTTCGAATTATTGTTCTCGAAGATTCTATCTTTTCTTCAACAAGACGCTATCTAGATGTCCATCTGAAGCTGTTGAACAAAGGGTATCGGCCTGCACAGAACTTCCAACAATGAAACACATGCAAAGCTTTGTTGCATTCAAAGATGTTACTTTTTAAGGTTTTGCCGAGCACGTCTCGATGGATTATATTCACTGTCCGTTAGCTGTCGTTCGCTTGTTCACGATATTGACTGTCTTTCCTCCGTGGCTCACAATCTCATTACATAGGCATGCAGACTGCGGCTCTTTACGTGCCACAATGTTTAGGGCTTGTTCGACTGGGCGCTAAAAACTGGACGTTAGATCAGTTAGCTGACTCACCGCAATAGTACACTTGGGGTTAAATCAGATAGTTGGCTCACCGTAATAGCTACACTTGGTGTTAAATCAGTTAGCTGACTCACCGCAATAGCTACACTTTGTGTCAGATCAGTTAGCTGACTAACCGCTGTAACGCGACCTTCGTAGGGTACACGACGAATGCCCTCATCAAGCGATGTAGGAACCAGATACAATCCTAGTAGCATGAAAGCGCACTTTTCCAATGACCATCACATGAATGTGCCTTCAGAAGAAACCTTGATCTCAAACTTTTCTATAGTGTTCAGTCATCATAGCATCACTGATCTAAAAATAGCAGAAGCAATCGTCATTAAACAGGAAAATCCGTTTATAAATGTCAAATACGATCAGGGATTTAATATTCTAAAGATGTATTAGGAGCATCCTCAGAAGACTGAGCCTGTATAAGACGGCTCGATCGCGCGGGCGACCGCCATTTTGATCGTAATGCTGGTGGTGTTAGGATGCATGTACCTGAACTCTGTCCGTAGTACAAATTTATGCAATGTGCCTGTCCGTACTAATTACGTGTATTTTGTGCAATAGTATATTAATTAGAAATCTTAATTTTATACAACTTGCGAATTACGGGTTTTTCGTGCAATATTAGCATTTACCTCGCAGATTTTGGGCAATAGCATTACACTTCCAAATTTTAGAATGAGAAACTTGCAAATTAGGTGTATTTCGTGGAATATCATTACCTTCTGGGAACCCAGTCATGTTTATGCTATAGACTAATGATTATTTGGTATTTTGCCCATGACAATGCTGACTTTTAACCCTGATGATGGCCAGTGTTTCAGGCCGAAACGTCGAGCCAATTTTTAATTTAGTGACTCTTGCAATAACAAAGTTTTATTCTCGCATCATATTAAGAAAATTGACCAATGAGTTTCTTAGTAACTTCAGGAAGGTGGAGAACGTTTTAAACTGAACTGCAAAGTAAATGCTGATATACAATTCTTAGAATAGTAGTATACGGGCGCAATCTGATTGCTAGCTGTAGGCACTCACTAGCGTCGCTTACTGGGTGCTGTGTTCTAGAGTCGCGATGCAACTGCTTGGTCTAGTTCGACATAAACAGAGGAGGTCCACAATGCGTGATACTGTAGACTTACGAAGCTGTAACTGTGGAAAGAATCCTTTCATCTTAAATGATTACTTAAATTGTCGTAACATAGAAAATTGGGATTTTGCAGGCCTAACGTATCTACTTCATAATAATACATAGTTGTTGGACACTTGCTCCGAACTTGCTCGCTATGCGGTTGGTGCTCCCCTCCATCATATTGTTATGGATTTAAGTATGAGAAAAATACTTTACTGAAAACAAGTTGAGATGCTATGAACTTTCAACCCCTGATAAATATAGCTTCTGAAATATATGCTCACAAATGGAAATACTGCCCTTTTCTGAATCTCTCTTCGCTTCCAAAAGTAGCTCTTTGCAATTTGATGTCATGATTTCTTCTTCTGAGTGTGTTAGATGAACGGCAGTATCTTTCACAGACTTTTTGATCCTGTCGGGCATAAGCTGTATCACGTATTTTCTTACGTGAATTTCTTCTGAATAGTTTGCGAAGCTACGCCGTGGTTGGAGTTTTTGTTCCTTTCGTGTATATTCTATTTCGCTTATGCTTTCTCTAGCTAAATCTCTCTGTGGTAGTTGAAACTTCAGGCTGAACATACGCCAAATTATAGTGAATTTAAATTGCTTCCAAATTTCGATTGTCGAAAGTTCAACTAGAGCACTCTGAGAGCGCATACCTCCACCAAACAAGACACGGTAACGAAAAATGAAAATTGGTTCTAAAACCATGCCCTGCATCGGCACCAAAGTCTAATCATTTGAACAATTTGTGCCTCTTAACAGTATGAAGAGTTTCTGTAATTTTCTTGAAGATATGTTTAGAACTTTTTTGAGTTATCTTTGTGACAGACAAATAAGAGGACAGACAGGAAGAGATGCAGGCGGACGGACAGACAGAGACGCAGACAAACACCACGAAAACATAACTTCCTTGGCGGAGGTAACTATTTGCTGGTATTTAGGTTACGTGGGGCCTTAGCAGTTACTGTGAATTCTTTTGATTAGACTGTAATTACTTTCTTGGTGCTTCTCAACTTTTGAGCATTTGCAAGCTGATATTCACTCCTTACCTCATAGGAGGGATATTTTGATCTCGTAAAGTCATGGTGGTACAACTTGCGTTTCTTTAATGGAAGAGCACGCATGCAGGTATAAGACCTCGTTTTTACAGCACAGCCTATACTGGGAGCAGGAAAAATGAAAAAAAAAAAAAACAGAGAGCGCATATTTGCGATAAGCAAGGCAACGATAACGAAAACTCCAAGTTGGTTCTGAAATAAAGATTTTCTGATATCAACACCAAAATCTAATCATTTGTACCTTTCGATAGTGATGCTTGTATAGTTTCTTGAAGATCCGTTCATAACTTTTTGAGTTATGGTGCTAAAAACACTATAACAAACATAAGTCAAACACACAAACGAACCAATCAATAATCGCCAAAATGGAATCATCCATCTCTTTAGCATTGCTAAAAAGTCCAATAAATGTCCTAAGGTCCATCCATAACTTTATGAATTATTGTGCTAGCAAGCATAAAATGAAACGAAGCCATAAGCAAACGAATGAACTGACAGAGCAATACAAAAATTTGGTCATTTACACTTCGTATTTTACCAAACAACTCAAGAAAATTTATTGAAAATCAGTCCATAACTCTTTGAATTATAAAAAAAACGAAGATAGACAAACAAACAGACGTGTAGAATTTCACCAAACATTAATCATCGCTTACTGTTAACATACCAAACAGCCCCTGTAAATTGCGTAGAAATCCGTTCATAACTTTTAGAACAATCTTGCTGACAAGCAAATATACAGACAAACAGTCACACAAACACGTCAAAAACATAACCTCTTTAGCGGAGGTAATTACAAGATAATTTTCGTCAGTTTTGACAGCTGAGCCTTCTAGTGTATAAACCTAAGCCAATCTAAGAAACTAGAGTACCCGCGCAGTCAAAAGTCAGAGCAAAGATTTTTGAAGACCCGTTCCGTTACTAATACATTTCTGGAGAATATATACGCTACAAAACCCATTTACAATAATTGTCATAACATATGAATTCTTTCTCAGCTAGTTCATCTGTTGCAGCATAATCTCCCCCGCCCCTTAGAAGTTGTCTAGAAAAGCCTTTACAGTAGCAAGTAGTAAAACATTACTGAATTAATTAAATTGATTCTCCGTTGCGCATCCTAGGTACCAACGGATGAGTCTCTAGGGCATATAAGTTTTTCTGTGGAAGCGAAAACTCTCCGTCAAAGAAAGAGAGCAGGCTAAAAGAAATTATCGCATCTTTTGTCCCGTGAGAAGCACAAAGGAGAAATTCGGTTACCCAAGATGTACGTTTTGCTGCCTTCAGCTCATCAGGCGGGAGGGTCGAAGATTGTAGAAATTGAAATAGTTAAATTTGAAAGAAATTTCGGCAGGTCAACACAGTGAGATGTTGCTGTGATACCAAGTATTCCAAAGCTTAAATACAATTTTCAAGCTAGCAAATGTTTCTTGAAATTTTCAACATTGTCCGCTGCGTTGGCTCCAACTTCTATACATCTGTGTGTCTGCAACGTGCAGTAATTGGAGTTAACGCAGTTGACTGTAGTTGAAAATTTACAAAACATTTGCTTGATTGGAAATTTCATTTATACTTCTAGAACAGCCGGTATCATAGTAACACCTTTCTATGGTAACCTCTCTAATTGTCGCAAGATTTCAAGAATTAAATATACCAACTTTGACCCTCCCACCTGATGAGCTGGAGAACAGTGAAGTGCGGGTCGTGGATATCAAAATTTCTTCAACTGCTTCTAATCGATATCTACATTTATGTCATCTCAAGAAAATATATACAGTATATAGAGCTACATATATACTTAAGTCTTCAACGAAAACATTATCACCTCTCTCGCTTCGTTCGCGTGTGTTGATGATTTGCCATTGAAGTCCATTGTCGTTAATTCTAAAGCACTGACAGCACTGACACTACATGAGCATTAATAATGCTTTTTTTAATTTAACTTGCGTTAGCTTTATAACATGGTGCCACACGTGTACAAATACCTCAATATCGTAAATTCTGCTTCAATCAGCTTTATAACATCGTGCCACACGTTTACAAATACCTCAATATCGTAAATTCCGCTTCAATCAGCTTTATAACATAGTGCCACACGTTTACAAATACCTCAATATCGTAAATTCCACTTCAATCAGCTTCATAACATAGTGCCACACGTTTACAAATACCTCAATATCGTAAATTCCGCTTCAATCAGCTTTATAACATAGTGCCACACGTTTACAAATACCTCAATATCGTAAATTCCGCTTCAATCAGCTTTATAACATAGTGCCACACGTTTACAAATACCTCAATAACGTAAATTCCTTGCCATGAGTTCTGTAAATTGGATAGCATATGTTAATAAAATGAAGTGCATCGCTGGTTATTCTTCGCATCAGCACAAAGCTATTCATGCATTCTTTGCAGTCATTACCGATTGCACGGGTGCGGCCTAATGTCATGTATGAAGCTCAGACAAAGGATTCATGCCACCAGAATATCTGACTCACGAACAGCCTCTCATACGGGGGGACCGCAGGTGCATACTTTTGCTAGATTATCTGCTTCCTTTGTCCAGTAAAAGCTGTCATTTTTAAAAATGCATAACTTCACTCATGCAGACATGTGTACCGCAAGGCTTGGTTCCCGAAAAGCCTAAATTAGACCCCTGAATTTACGAGGACATCCGCACCTTGGCTATTTGTTGAAAAAAATGTGAATCAACTTCTGAGAATACGCGGCATTCCTCAGAAAACATAAAAAAACATCTGAAAACGCTTCTTCCGAAACTCCCACCGCTGGCGATAGTTTCTTGGAATAATTTCTTCTAGGTTTTCACAGTATTGCGTATCATATAACCAGTTAATTAGGCAGGCTATAAATGCAAAGAGTAACTGCGTGCTGCGAGTGATCCAGGTATCTATTGTATAGGCGAAGGGTGGTATGCCTTCGTATGTTTTATAAAGAACAGTTCAATAGAGGTTATTGGTGGTATTTTTCTATCCCTGCCCCAAGATCCTCGGTAGAAGTACACTTGCTGCGTCTTATGCTCACTCTTTCATACTGGAGAGACTGTTTGGCGCTAAACTCGCCATTTCAGTCCGTGCTCTCGGCCCTGAGCTGGTGCGCTTTTGTTTGGATTCATTGCCTGGATCCGTTTCAGACATGTTGGGCAAAAGGCTTTTCAGTCAGCTGTTAATGGCCTTCTGATGGGTTTTACGTGGCAACGCATCGAGTTTCCCAATGTTGCATATTGCCTCATTTGGTTTGAACTACCCTGGAAGCAAACAGTGTAATGGGAGGACTCATGAGAAACTAGCAACAAAAAGTGGCGTAATCAATGGCGTCACATCGACGAATCTATGGCTGAGCAGCCTATGAGTATTTTAACTAATATTGTCAGAAAAATCGTCGTAAATTACGAATTTTATCTCTTAAGCGTTTAAATAATTTAAGAGAATAGATACTAATTGGCCGCCGTGGCGTAGTGGTTAGAGCTCTCGCTGCTGCATCAGCAGGTCGACTCCCGCAAGCGTCATTGGTTCACGGCTGGAAGGGCATCTGGTGAATGAAGGGCCTAAGCTACAGCAAAGTCCAGGCATTCGCTGGGCACCGTCCAAGCCCGATATCCTTACTTGGGAGATGCGGGAGATCGTGACGTAATACTGATTCATACTAATTGAGCAATAAACAATTATCTATGAAATGCAGTGGGGGCTGGTGGAAATTTTCACAGCACTAGCGGCGAAATTTGGGCCGACATGGCCACCTGATTTAACTTCTTTTTTTAAACTGAAGCTTTTTTACACTTCATATTCAGTTCACAGAGCTTTCCACAGAACATATATGAACATATCGCCGTATTTTTTTTAATTAATTCTTTCAATGTTCCTCTCCTGATTTGCCAGTTACTTGAGCTGCACCCAAACAAAACACGGTAAAATGTAGTCATGAAGTACAGAAAGTTCGAGCAATAACTGTTAGGCTGCCGCCCCACAAACTAGACAACACAACAAATTCGTTCACCACAAAATGTAACGGAGGAAGGGTACAGCAGTCTGGTGCCGCCCCCCACCCCCTCCGCCGTAACTGCGATGCCTCGTGGCACCCGTGTATTGATGCAACACGACTCCTGTAAAAATTGCTTTGCGTCGCCTGTTATTTTCTGTGGGGCCCCTTGCCTTACTGTGGGTTCTTTTGCGTACAGAATATAATGATGCTTATATATGTTGGAAAGGCTTAAGAACCCAATCTACTAAGGACTGAGGTCCCAAACTCAAATTCTTCAACTCGTTGATGTGACGCCATTCGGCTACATATGCAATCACGGCTAAGTTTCATTTTAGTCCCATTTAGTCCTCCCGTTACACACTGCTTCCTGGGACTAATTGCCCGTGGTGGCCCGAGCGTGAAGTTTTTATGAAAAATCTGCAGTCTAGTGGACCCGTGAGGGAAAGAATTCACTCAATAATCAAGGGGTTTGCTTAATATATGCCTGCGCGGAATCTTCTCTTCTCTGGGTTACTTCTTCATTGATCCTTTATCGTTTTCTCATCCTTAGGTCCTCTTTCTAGCTTGCCGTTTCCACATTTTACCGCTCACGCCTATCAGCAGCTCTTATTCCCTTCTGTAACCTTTCTGCTTCAAGTCTCTTGACGCCGTGTCGCATAAACGCTTCATCTCTCCTCATTGGTAGCAAGTCTTGGTTCTTGTCACTGTAGTGATCTCGTTCTGCTTTTACGTTCCCTATCCTCCAGTCTTCTTCTTGAATGTACGTCTTCCTTAGTGAGAGATAGAAGTAAAATCTTGAGTAAGACACTGCAATAAACTTGAATGCAACTTCAGTCAGCTTATATGCATTGTGAGCGCACCGTACCCATGATACTGTCTTTCAATCCCAATAACTACTTCGTTGAAGTGTTTAAATTTTTACTAATGACGCGAGAACTGCTCCGTCATAGGAAAAAAGCAAGCTAGAAGAAATAATTGTCTACTGCCCGCGAAAAAACATCACTTCGTGAATGTTTTTTACTCCATAGTATGGTCACTTTGCTGGTGGCTTATGACATTCTTAATAAATAGGGCCAAATGCTTAGCTAAGATACGGTACGGGAGCCAAAAGCGCGTCGTTTTAGACATTTTGACTCTTAAGTATATTCTGATCGAAAGTGCGTTGTCTTAAGGCAATCTACAATATTGAAAAGACCGATATGTATTTACCCGTTTGTTTATTGATCTGTTTAGTTGTTTGTCCATTTTCTGTCACGCCTTAACAAAACAGGTAGGCCGATACCAATTAGCCCAGGTTGGAAGCGCTTCATGATCTTCCTGCCAAAGTTCATTGAAGATTGATTGGTAGAAAACAGGATAGGTTGCAGATGATAGCCGACTTATCTTTATCATCGACAGTTGAAATCAAAATAATGAAGATATTAATGTTTTTCCTAGCGCTGCCTTGCCTAGCACTGTCATGGTATCTTATTCGTATGAGTATTACCTTCTGAATACATCGAATCTATGTCAAAATATGGAGCGACATTTGAATGCACTTCTCTTGCATTGCCGAAGTTGAAATCAAAGCACTGAAGAGATCTGGAGCTTCCATTAGCACTTTCATGCATCTTGCTTCGTAGTTTCCTCCCACAGATAATTTCTTTGTGTCAGCTATTCTTCCAACTTTGATGCAATTGTCGACGAAATGGCTTTAAACTATCGGACAAATGTGATATCCAAGGTTATCTATAATACCAAATCGAATCAATTATTTTCAGTTTTGCTGAACTGCTTTCAAAACTAATTATTTTTTTTCAAGTCAGAGGAAAAAAATGAGAGTGTTAATGGTCAGTTATTATGAAGCCGTGAACCCTCACCTGCATGATCTTTAAAGTTGGCAATTGTATGAAGGAAAGCATGATCAATGAATCAGGACCGACACAATTTCTTCGCTGTCATCTTTGACAGTGCGAGCCCTCTAGTCTATATTATAATTATTCTGCTTGAGTCTATGTCCGTGTGTCTGTCCATGGCTCTGTACGTAACGCATTTTATTAGTAGCTAGGGGAAAATTTAACTTGCCAGAAGTTCGCTGGAAGGACGTTGAATGATAGCTGTCTACTTTTCGCCCGCTCTTGAATACATTTTCAGTCAGTTTCGATGCAAAGACATGAAGTTCATTTTACACGTATCATACATACCGTACCGATTTCATATCTTGTATTATTGACGTTGCTGTGGTCGCGTAACAATCCAAATAGGAAAAATTCCTTGCCAGAATACGTGCAAAGTGAGCTGTTCTGAACTGATTCATCCTAAAGCATTGTTGAAGTGAAAGTGCGATGCTTAAAGAAATCAGGCATTAACTTGTAGAAAAGCTGGATTCAGGAACAAAAATCAATTATTGAAAAAACCTGAGTCTGGTGTACATTGTGGCAAGGCTATCGTATAAAATAGAACAGAAGAATGATGGGATACTATATGAAACAGCCACGGGTCATGTTATAAAACTGAAATCAACAGATTTACCGATGGAAATGGCAACGTTCAGAATGCGAAAAACTGAATACCTTAATTAATGTTAATTTCAGAAGAAAAGAAATAAAGCTTAGCTGCGGCAAATACTGTACATATAGATGAAGAGTTATGAGAGAAGTACCTCCGAGGAGTGAGACTGCTATATATGTACATATATTGTGGGTGTCCTTATGTTTCTATCATGATGTAAAAGTGCGAATCCTTTTTTAGTAGAACATTTGCAATTTCAACCGGCGATAGAAAGTGGCTAGATAGATTGTATGAGGTGACTTTGGATAGACGGGCTACGCTGAACCCGCTGCAAACAGGTCGAAACACGGAAGCGCTTCACGTTCTTGGAACAGATGTTTCTGTGCACGTAATAACGACTTGATCTATGAACACACACGTATTTCAAATAGGAACCATTTACAATATAAGTGGAACTCAATAGAAATTAAGAAATATTTAAAACTAAGCAACAGGTCCTAGCTGTGGCGGAATAGCTGCCGCGGGGCTCAGAGTTTAAGCAGTTTTCGTACACAATAATATTAGACGAGTCGAAGCTGCATTCCCGGCAACCTAATCGGAAGGGTAGGGAGAAACATTTTCGTGTGCATGCGAATTGAGGGTATGCGCGCTTCGTTAAGTTGTCGGCAGATGTTTTTATGCTTTTTTGCTGCTTGTGTTAGAGTATTGCTCCCCGGTCTGGGCTTCAGCTGCTGATACTCACCTACGTCTGTTGGACCGACTTGTCAGTTCAGCCAGCAGGCTGTGTGTTGATAATGATTTGGGGAACCTGTCCCACAGGAGAAGAGTAGCTAAGCTATGTATGTTTTATAAGGTGTACAATAATGAGAGGCATTGGCTGCATTCTTCTCTCCCTGCCCTCAAGGTTTTTTGGGAGAGAGACTCGTGCTGCGTGCGGAGCGCACTCTTTCACTTTGGAGGCTGTCAGATGTCGAACTAATCAGTTCTGTCGGTGCTTCGTGCCCTGGTCGGCTAAAGNTTTTGCTGGATTTCCTTTAGCAGCGTTTTGGGCTTCCCGGTGTTGCAAATGCTTCATTTGGGTTGTATTACCTGTCCGTGGGAGCTCAAGCGTGAAGTTTTAATAATAATAAGTAACGGGTGTTGTGCATAGTTTGGTTAGGTTGGGTCAGCAGAGCTGCTTAAAGTAAAACTCAAATAAGATATAATAGCTAAGCTTAGGGTTGCTCCGTTTTAAAAGTGAGAATATTAATTAACCGGGGAATTTTTACGGACCCCGCAAGCACAATAATATCTTGAGAACAGAGGGTTAGCTGCCGTGACTGAAGAAATTGGCCGAACTTTGTTCTACTTTATTCTATAGCTATCGCATAAAAAAAGCACACAAATAATGGGCTACCGTCTTGGAGTAGTCTATAAATTTACTCCATGGCTACCGTTCACCATTCATGGGCCCTGTAATAGTGTCGAAAAAATCGGATAGGCAGACAAAAAGTGGAGATGTGTAGGATTATGGAGAGCTCAATTATCTGTAAACTGTGGCAAAAAGAGCTTAGAACAGACGTGCACTAAGATAGGAAAATACCGCAAATAGAACCGTCGTGTTTCTGTGTCTTAATCACGATGCAAGTGCGAATTTTTTGCTAACAGAGCATATGTGAGATTCACAGGTGAAATTAGAACACATTTTGAGGATACACGAGGTGTGTTAGGAGTTAGGGAAGACGGACTGCGTTACGGTAGAAACATACCTAGAACTTCAGCAACCTATGTTCTTTGGTGATCAGGGCTTTTATTTCCTCCGTCATCCATTGAGCAGTGGAGCGACTTACAGGACGATAATTGACAGGAAATGAGGCATAGTAAAGTTCAAACAATTTAGTTACAAGTGCTGCCAGTGCATCACATCATTCTTCAGTAAAATCGAAAATAGGGCCGATGGTGAATACAGGATCTATTGTTGATGATGACCAGTGAAATACTAAGCCATCAATATCAAAAAGTCTTTAGCGACAAAATCTAAATCCTGGAATTCCAAAAATTGATTTAACTACAAACTACCTAACGGACTTAGAGTTCAAAAAACTAAGCATTGAATTAGCCATTGACGACTTAGCGGCAATAGTGTAGCGTGTCCAGATGATGTGCCTGCAAAAATCCTTAAGATGTGCAAGCTAAGCATCTCTTACCTCCTATACCCTATGTGACGAAAATCGATGGATGACGGAGCAGTTCCACTCACCTACAAGCACGTAATTATTTCACCTATTCCAAAAGCTGGAAATAGCTTGGATCCAGCCAACTATAGACCTGTCTCCCTAACGAGCCACGTAGTGAAGGCGTTTGAAATTGTCTTTAGGAAACACCTTGTACATCATTTGGAGAGCAATCACCTGCTTAGGTCAAATCAACACGGCTTTCGCCATTAACGTTCAACCACCTCGCAGTTGCTTGAGCAATATGACCATTCTAGACCTACTATGCCAAGGCAAAAATGTGGACGTAATATATTTAGAGTCTGCCAAAGCCTTCGATAAAGTAGATCATGAAATATTATTATTAAAACTCTTCAACATGGGCATCTTCGGAAAATGTCTAAGATGGATCGAAGCATTCCTGAAAATCCGAACCCAAAGTGTAATTATAAATAATAAAGTGTCCAAATGACAGCCGGTACTCAGTGGAGTCCCACAAGGCACCGTGCTTTGTCCAATACTCTTCCTTATTATGATAATTAATATGGGGCACTAATGCAAGTTTGCCGTTCCCTCATCATTCGCTGATGACACATGGATATCAGCAGCGGTACAATCAACGGCAGACGCACGGAATGCGCAACTAGATCTAACCAACATCTTTCACTGGACATCGGTTAACAACATGACCTTCAACGAATCAAATTTTGAACTATTACGGCATGGACAAAAAACTCTCCCTTAGTGAATCTACGTTCTACAAGACGAGAGATGGGAGCGAAATCGAGAGAAAGCAAATTTTAAGAGATCTTGGGGTGAGAATACAAGATAATGCCACTTTTGAAGATCACGTGGCTCGAGTTGTTACTATAGGCAAGAAGTGGAGCGGGTGGGTTCTTCGAAGTTTTACTTCACGAGAGGCAGACACAATGCTCACCTTATGGAAACAACTAAAATACTACCGAGGCATTACTGTCAATGTCAATGGACGAATCCAGGCCAGACACTCACGCCGTATTGGTCGCGCTTTTGACGTGCGAATTTCGATCAAAACTGGTGGTGTTGCGATAGCCACATAGTATTCTAATAGTTTCGTGGTTCGGGGGCGAGATTATTCAACTAAATGCCTCGTCATATCCGAAATGTCACTGGTACAGAGACTGTGAAATTTAAAAAGTTACTGGAGGCATACTTACTGAATGTGTCAGATAAACCTTCTGTAAGCGGCTACGTGAACTGTGGGGATAACTCGCTGTTAGCCATCCCGCTGGTCACGGATTGAGCATCACCTCTGCGCAAGATGGGTTGCGTGCATAACACCACCTGGACCTCGTCTGAAGTATCATCAAGGTAATCAAGGTAAGGTAATGCAGTGCTCGGATCGTCGTCACATTCGTTCTGAAGACTTAGCTCCCTCAAATTATTAATGAAATTATCAGACCCCAATCGAAAGCTAATTCGCAGCGGCCTTTGACGTTGTTCTGTATTAAAGATTATAAATGCTGACAGATGATCAACGATATCATTGTCGACTACATCCGACTGGCGAATGCCATTTAGGTGGCCATTGCTCCAAATATGGTCGAGCAAATAATGTTGCGTAATCGGGTTGTTGGGCGCATATCGAGTCAGCACATCTATAATAGGAAAATATGCATTGGATCCTAGAATGCGGATCAAGTCCTGAATGCAATTCATATTCAGGTGGTTAAATATATTTATGCTGAAATCTCCATAGATGACGGATAGCGTTGAAGGGGGACAAGTGGCAGGTAGTCATTTACTAAGATATCATGAAAATGAGTTATTCAAGACATGGGGCCTACAAAAACAAGATAAAGCAATACTCAAGTTCTTCACTGACACAGACAAGGTAAGAGTCTCAGCAGCATCAGACATACTACAAAGATTCTCGAGTTTTTTAACAAGCCAATTTCTCCGCACATAAACACGAATACCACCACTGTTCCTATTTCGGTAAATACCAGATTTGTTGTAGTCAGTGAGTTCATTGAAATCAGTGTCACCTGTGCGCCGCCAAGCTTCAGACAATACTATTGCAACAAATGTTATATTGTAGTCTGACAAAAATGTTTCAAGTAAAGGAAAGTTTCTTCTGGCACTTCTTATGTTAAAATTAATAAGGCCAAATGCCTCCCTAGGGACAGTTATACTGTAGAGGAATATGCGTCATAAGAAATAAACTGACAATAATTGCAGTCAGGGACATCCTGTAGCTCACTGTCCCTGAAAACATATTTAGGAGCGTTCATTATTTGATACAATTTCCCTAGACATTCCAAGAGAATAACCAAAGTTAAGCAAATCTTCTTCGTGATAAATTGCGACGGAACGATGGGCCTCTGAGTTTCTAATTTAATTAAGGTAAATCGAACTAGCGTGACTGAGCTCGGAGGTGCATTCGTAAATGGTGTACCGCATGTCATCTTTGAAGTATCAATTCCCTGTGCCCGTGTAAACAAGACTTGGAAGAGCGGAGGTTGTCTACTCAGAGGCTCAATAAAAATGCGAGGTAATGTTATGAACTTGGTGGAAAATCGCTTAAAGGTTGGGTCAGAAATATGAGTAATTTGAAATGCATGTCTTTAGAGCCCGACATCAGCTATATATAAGTTAAAGTAAATGTATCGTGAATTCGTGTTGGCCCTTTGGCCACGACACTAAGTTGAACTGTGGTTTTTTGAGAACAGAGGGTTACACTGATCTGATTGAAGAAAAAAAAAGACTGAGTTTGTTGATGTATAGCTATCGCATCGAACAAAGCAGAAATATGATGGGGCACCGATCAATATGCACGGGTACCGTAGTAGTCCAAAAAATCGGATACGCTGACAAATATTGAAACGTGTAAGGTAATAAATTTTTATCCTTACTGAAAATGAGCGAGAAGCCTCGAGAGTAAAAGGCAAGTGCCAAAGAACTCAAGGTGTTCATGCCACACAACGCCCAAAACAGAAGAAGAAAACTCGTGGCAGAAAAATGAAGAACGACATGGGGTATATGAGTATCAATCATGGGAGAGGAAACGATTGATTCTGCGTCCAATTTCCCATCCAGAAACACCAAGCTATCCAGCGCGTTTCATTGCTGGATAAATAAATGACCGCTGGTACTGGGTAGTGCGCGCCCGAGGCAGCAGAACAGCAATTTCATAAAGTGCAACAGCTCTGCAAGTGCGCCGCTGGGGCACATGGAGGACTAGCACGAGGGCCCGAGAGGGGGCTTGTCGTTGTGAAAAATACTCAAAACATGCACAAGTCAGCCCCCCTGCGCTGGTATTCAAAATTACAATTAAATAACCCAGCGCTCAAATCAGAAGCGCGAGGCATTACTCTGTCAAAGAGCCGCAAATGAGACGCAGCGGCCGAAGCCCACAGAGGAGAACAATATTCTACTATAGGTAGGAGGAAACTCCTGCAAAACTTACAAACAAGACTAGGGTCCGTAAAAACCTTCGATGCCTTTTTCATAATACCCAGCATTTGAGAAGCGGATATTTCAATGGTAGTCATTCCCTTGTAAAGCATTGATGTGATTTTCAGTTGGTATGAATCAGTTAATGCAGTTTTTCCCTATTTATGAACACTTGCATAGTCAAGCCGGACACCTAAAAACGCCACTTATCTCAATTTTCCTAAAAACAAGATTATTTGACTGGATATTGCTATGTATTCCACCTGGAAAAAGAAGGAAACATCTTGATGAAATGAGCTACATCTGAATTTCGACAGTAAATTTGAAGAACAAAAATTTTATTGCAAAAATACGATTTGCATAATCAAGCCGCACTCACTACAGTTAAGTTAGCTGCAGGTCGCTATAGTACCAACGAAAGGTAAATGGGTATGGGGCTTTAGGCACCTATTGAGTGACTCGATAGAAGAAATCCTTATATGAGTCATAAGTGTTTTTTTTTTACAAAGACACGCTGTATAGATAGAAACATAACTTAGACAGTCTCGATGACAATATCAGCTCCTCGGTGGAGGTTATAAAAAATAAGAAAATGGACTAATAAGCAGCGCCGTCGTTGCAAAGCTGTGAGTATCCTATACGCAGCACTCGTTCGAGTGTTCGCTCACGCAGTGGAGCACTCGTTCGAGTGTTCGCTCACGCAGTGCAGCACTCGTTGGAGTGTTTGCTGTACCAGTGCAGCACTCGTTCGAGCGTTTACTCACGCAGTGCAGCACTGGTTAGAGTGTTTGCTGGGCCAGTTCAGCTCTCCAAACGCATTTCATTCTGCGCCAGTCAACTTTCTCCTTTTCGTCCTGCGATCCCAGTTCTAACATTGAATAGCAACATCACTTTTCTCGTTTTAACATGTAGCTCTGGGGCCTACTTGATAGGAGTGGGTCGTCAAGGATAGTGTGATCAACGGTATATGATTTTTCCTTGACTTGAAGCAAAGCCTTGGATTTGATAAAGACCTTATAATACAGGCTAAAATTGCATCTTTCGTGGC
The DNA here is from genome assembly GCA_001587735.2 of Parhyale hawaiensis. Lineage (NCBI taxonomy): Eukaryota > Metazoa > Arthropoda > Malacostraca > Amphipoda > Hyalidae > Parhyale > Parhyale hawaiensis. The sequence continues at coordinate 4,574,432 of LQNS02276498.1, read as the reverse complement.
ATTTTAGCTAAAGATTTCAATGTGATAAGTAACGTTTTGTTTTCCTAACTCTTGAACTTACCGCAGCGTTTACGAAAGTGGTACATGAGCACAGGAAAATATGATGAACTTACTAGACATGAAAACGAACATCTCGTCATAATAAAATTATACCAATGAATGACGTTTCCATCGCTTAAGGTTATTGGTTTTAGGTTGAAAATAGTTCATAGCTTACATAAAACTACAGTGTTCATGATGATTAGGTAAATAAAAACAGAAACCACCATACCAAGCGCGTATATTGTGTCGCAAAGCAGTGATATGCACTAAGCACTATGCCAGTTGTAACGCCAAGCATTAAGGAGAAGAGACTCGGGGAAGCAAGTATCTTACAGAACCACTTGAATGCCTAGGTATTGAGGAAGAGTGAAATATTTTCTGCCGTAGTAGACCTTGCAAGTCACCGTAACTACGTTGTACGGAACTGTGATGAAAAGACTGATTGAGATATGCTTCAATACTTATGCATCGCAGTTAACCACAGCTCGTGGAGATAAAGTTCCTGCCTGAACTGCGAGATAGCTATAGATCTCGCATACTTTAACCACGTTAAATGAAAAAAAGAAAAAAATTATTGACATTTTTCCTTAAATAAATAAAAAAAAATAAATGATTGACATTTTTAACAAGAGGTTGGGTAGTTTACTGCCTGTGTGGTTACTGATAAAAAATCTACACACATATATATATATATATATATATGTACCTGAAGTCGAGATAATTTAGCGAACTACAGTGATGTGGCGCCACTATAGGACAGTAGAGAAATACATAGATTTTCACCTAAAAGGCTTATTGAATAACAAAAATATCCAAGATAAGTTTAAGTAATTGAAAATTCGTTTGAGGTATCAAAATACATAGAGTCATAATAAAACAATATGAGCAAAGTTTTGTGAAGAAAGTATTTCATCGATGGCAGTGTGGAATACAATCAGTTGTGTTGGCTTTTGTCGAGAGTGCGTACACTGTTTAACTAAAGGTACCGTGCGTGATGGAGTTGAAACATGATCTTCCCATGGGTGTCCGCGTGAAGTTATGCTAATGTGGTAAAAATGCATCTTCACCGTATACCTAACACGTAATTCATCACTTGGTCTAAGCTTCAGTTAATGCGATTTAAACCGTACGTGACTTCTCAAATCAAAATAACACTGCGCAACCGCATGTTTTCCAAACGTACATGTAAGTGGTAAAGTAATAGAAATTACTGGAAATCAACATATTTTCTTCTATTCGTCAGTCGATGTTATGAAGTATATATTCGAACTCATATTATGGCCGGCCCAGCTTCAGCTTAGTTCGTCCACATTTGTGTCTGCGGATTGTGTTTGGTTGGTCATAAAATGCGAAGTTGACCATTTTAAGTTACTTTGTGTTGAAAAAATGGCTAAGGAGGATAATTTCTGGGCTGATGATATTTTTTCCTTTGTTATCAATTACGGGTCTAGACTAGCAAATTAAAATAATTTACAGACACTAAATTAGTAAATACTTCTTACCTCGAGATCTGAATGACATGGGACGAGGCTAATGCCATCTGTGGTGAGTAAGGATAACATTCTTGAAAATCAGTCAATATAAGCATATGCTGGCCTACTTTAACTTAAAATGCCTTCCAATACGAAATATTTGATCACAAATGACAAGCTACTCCATTTAAAAGGTTTAATTCTTTGCTCATTAGCAAACTGTTCTGTCGAAATAGAAGCTGCAAACAAACCTACTGGACTTCTTTTGGAAAGTTATGGGAATTTGGGATGAAGAAATGGGTGTCGACTTACAAAAGCCCTTTGATAAAATTCCTCATCAACGGTTACTGAAAAACTTGGAAGCCCATGGCTCTAGGGAGACTATGTACTCTGGATCCGGGCATAGCTTACGGATCGGCAGCAGTGATCGAGTGAAGACGGGCGACTAGACCCATTTATCATTTGGAGTTCCTGAAGATAGCTTGCTTCCTCACTTTTATTCATAATTTACATCAATGATCTCGATCCTAATATCAGTAATAAAATCAGTAAATTTGTGGATGATACTAAACTACCTATATCATCCTGCCAGGAAAAGAGATGGGCTCCAGTAAGACTTTGACCTTGAAATGGAACACAATGTGACAAATGAGCTTTAATGTCAACATATGTTCAACAATGCACGTAGCGCCGGCGAAACCAATTCCTCCCCTTCCCCTAAAAAACCCAATTGACAATGAACGGGACATAATTGGCAGCTATCACCCAACAACGTGACTTGGGAATACATATTACATACTAAAACACGGTCAGCAGGTTTACAAGACTGTGAAAATGGCAAGCAGAGTACTGGGATCTATAATCAGAAATTTCGAATACACATCCAAGGACATCATCATTCCCTTGCATAAGGCACTAGCGCGCCCACACTTACAATTTGCTGGTCACCACATCTGTGCAAAGTTATCGATAACATGGAATGAATCCTATGCAGAGAAACGAAATTGATAAGTCAGCTGCGAAACAAGCCGTTTGAATGCCGCCCACAAGAACTGAGCCTGATCTCTCCCGAGCATATACGACACTGGAGGCAACTAATATAAACATTCATGTATTTGAATGGCTTCAACAACGTGCCTACAACGGGACTTTTTGAAAGAGATGTAAATGATTGCCTGCAAAACAATGGTCAAATAATCAATCATAAAGCTCAAAGAACAGTCTTAAGCCAGCAGTTCTTTCCGTATTTCATGGTGAGCATTTGGAATCGACTCCCCTCCGACGTTGTCGGTTTGGAGACGGTCAACGCGTTTAAAAATCGTCGTAACAAATATTGGGAGAAACATCCTCCACAACTAAGAACCCCTCCTCCAGGAGTCACAAACTTATGGACCAAGGCTTCAGAGGTCACCTCAACCTATAACCTTCTCTCTTCTGCCAACTATTGTAGCAAGATGTCTTTAAGCTACGTAGGTCAGAGGCCATAAACTGTTCTTGCTTGTACGCATGGTTGTCTTTGGCTGATATTCTGCCCCTTGTTTTCTTAATTTTTCCTCAGTTATCTATGTCACACTGACATAATGGCAATAGCTCATAGAGGGCTGGGCGCAAGCCCGGTATCTCTCTGGGAATGAGCCTGTTGGTCCGTCTTCTTCCGTCTATCTAATCTAAATGATTACCTCCGCCCAGGAGGTTATGTTTTTGTCGTATTTGTCTTCCTGTCTATCGGTAACCAAGATTACTCAAAAAGTTAGGAACGCACCCTTACGAAATTTACAGGGATTGTTAGGCATGTTAACAGTAACAGAGGATTACCGTTTGGTGCAAATCCGTTCATGTGTCTGTCTGCCTATTTTTTCTTATGGCCATAGCTTGAAAATTAATGGACGAATTTTTGTGAAATTTATATGAACTGTTAGGTCCGAAGAAGAAGAGTAAATGACCAATTTTTTACGATGATCTGTTTGTTCGTTTGCTTGTCGCTATGTTTGATTTAATGCTTGTGAGCACAATAACTGAAATAGTTATGGATGCATCTTCATGACATTAACAGGAAATTTTACTAATGTTATAAGACATTAATGATTAAATTTGGTGATGGTCGGTTGGTCTGTTTATGTGCTTGACTTCTGTTTGTCCTAATATTTGTTAGCAGAATAACTCAGAAAGTTATGAACGAATCTTCATGAAAGGTATAGGAATTGTTAATATTATCAAAAGGTATTTTTGATTAGATTTTGGTGCTGATACGAAGAAAATCACGGTTTCAGAATCAATTGGAATTTTCTGTTTCCGTTGCCTTGACTGGCGGAAATATGCGCTCGCAGAGTGCCCACTAGTTGATAATAAATTGGTCCTCCCAATAAACGAATCGATTTATAGCTTTCACTATGGAAGACGCACGTGAAAGAAGAAGGAGACTGGATAGGGATCGTAAAAGAAGAACGAGACTGGTTAGGGATCGTAAAAGAAGAACGAAACTACTTCAGTCTCAAGAACAAAGACGTGCTACGAAGGGAGACGGAAGACGCATCTATGCGAGACAGGATCGAGCCTCCTCCACACTCCACAGGTCCACAGCCTCCGCCCGACACTTTCGAATCCTTCCGCAACTGCCTATATTAGGCAAACATATCGACTATCGGATGAATTTTTCCCCACACAGGTCCACTCGCATTATACGTAATATTCGTGGGCTGAACTTGATAGACTGTAGGCTTTCTGCAGCTAATATCACAGTGTAGATTTTAATACTGAATATTTTGATTTGAATATAGGTTGCGTCGTTATTAGTTAACTGAACTGAAAGCGCGCGGAACAGCCAATAACCTACATAAAGGTTGAGTCACGTTCTCAAATGCGTGGCAGAAGCGATACTAATGCGTTCAGAACCATACACGTGCTGAAACAGCACCCACCAGTGTTTAGTTAAGTTATGCGTTCTTCCGTTCACGTGCTGAGTTAGATATGGAATAGGATGGAACTGCCAGTAAGTTCAGATCGTACATAGAGCTATGGAACAAATAGCTTAAGAGATGTCAGGGTAGCCACATGTACGTTAGCGTGGGTCGTCATACTTGGCACCTTAATCTCCATACAAAGCAACTGCGGCAATAGCAGCTCCCGGATGTGGTACGGCTTAGACCTGGCTGTGACGCACTGGACGTCTCGAACAACAACAAACTATATCTTGACGAAGTAACCGAACAACATCAAATCATATATTGACGAAGTAACCGTTCAGTGGGAGCCTGGGAGGAAATACATTCGTAATCCTAGTTGCAAGATTGAGCGCTAGGTAATAGTCAGGAAAGATTATTTTACATCGTACGCATGAAAATGCAGTGTTCCGCAAGGTTTCGTTTCCAAGCTAGCCACAAATAAACCCTATTCTTAGGCTCGTCCGTCCAGCATTGCTGAACACTGAGAGTAGTACAAATGTAGCTGATCAATAAAAGTGATATTTTAAACTCCCCTACAGCTGGTGGGTCCTCTAACGTCTTTGTATTTTCGCTACTGTACGGTCTTCACTCAAGGATGATGACACTTACAAGGTTAGCGCACAAGAAGGGCCTAAGCTGCAGTGCAACATGGTTAATGCGTTTTGATGTCATAAAATCGTAGGACGGTAATAAGTATCTATTTTACACTGTTTGTTTGTCACATCATTTGGATCAGCACCTGAAGCTCAGACCAGTGAGCAATACTCCAACGCTGGCAGCAAGAAAACATAAAAGCATGCAAAGATAACGTCGCCGTCACCTAACACACAATTTACCTTACACAGGAGTCCAATTTTCGTGGAAGCATGTAACACCAATCACCTAATATGCGGCTCAAAAATAAGCTTCTAATCACAGACAACACCGAGAATCTCCAAGAAGCCAGCTTCCTGAAGCAATGTGTCATCTATCTTCAGATGTGAACGCAGTGCTTAAAAGTGTCCGAGACCGACTGATAATCATGAACCCGGTCTTACTGGCATTCAGCTTCATACTCCAAGCTTAGCACCATGTACTAATGCGCCACAGATTCCTATTCAGATATTGGGCAACGACATTACACATGCAGGGGGTAGGTATCACTGCTATCAAAGTGGAATAGTCAGCATAGTTGACTATCGTGTTCTAAAGCATAGACAGTAGGTCATCAGTATGCACAACGAACAGCAGCGGGACAAATACGCTACCCTGAGGGATGTCAGACTCCGGGGGACTGAGACACTCATTAACACCATCAGCAGACACACTCTGCGTTTGCTTAGATGCCTAATCACGAATGCTTGACAGAACCCTACTACCCACACCAAACGACTCCAGCATATACAATAGACCTCTGTGTTGGACCCTGTGAAACGCAGCGCTATAGTCCAACTTTACAATGCGTTCTTCAGACCTACTGTTCAGCACAGGCGGTAAGTGGTTTGACACCGACCACAATGCATCACAACAACCCAAACCAGTTGTGTACGCAAAATGGCCAGCTGGCAGCAAACCCGTCGCCTCAACAAAACGGCCAAGCTTCCAAGCGACCAATTTCTGGAACACCTTCAATGAAATGGGTGTCAGCGTACGGGGTCGGTAGTTGGTGACATTGGGCGACACCTGACTTTTGAGAATGGGAGTAATATTGCCAGTACGCCAACAACGCGGAAAATTTCCTAGACGCATCAGGCGCCGGTAGATCACCACGAGCATAGAGGCTAGAACGCCAGCAAGCTGCTTATAAAACAGAGGAAACGTACCCACAGGGCCCCGCAGCACCTTGATTGTACCAGGTCTAAACGCCAAAGAGGTTAAACGAGATTCAGGGTTACATCCATCAGGCAATGACATTACATTTCTACTGTACCTACTATCAAAGTGAGCCGATCAGAGATCCGCCTTAACCAAGGGATCAGCGATGATACCACCACCGTGACCAACAAGGGGAGGCAACGAAAGTTCAGCCCTTTAGCTCACTCCACTAATGCTGTGGATGATCAATACTCAGCAAAGATTCCGCGGAAAGCTGTCTCTGATGATGCTATGCCCTCTCATAGACGGACATACGCCTGTCACAACGAGCAGTCACGCGAACGCTGCCAAGCTCGATAAGCTGCTTGTTTATCTTCGAAAGCAAACCAATACTGGAAGTCAAACCAGGGCTTATCCCGAGACGTTACAAGTATGGTCCTCTTCGGGACAAACCTCTCCAAAACAGACCCAGTCCCGTCACTAAGGTCAGAGATAACATCCCCACTGCAAATAATCTGACGCTAGGGTAACGCCTTTACTGCTCCAGTAGAAGCATCCCAGTTAGACTGGCTCCTGGTATTTGCTACAGGAACAACCTGGTTCAGGTCCAAGTACACAACAAGATGTGAGTGGCCTGAAGTGCCAATAGGGGAGCCAATTGACACAATCACCAAGTCAGGGACATAAGTCACGACGTGGTCGAGACCATTGCCAGCAATAAGCAAGAGCCCACAGACTAGCTGCACGCAATTAGATAAGGTGCGAAAGTCCTACGCTGCCTCGCCTTGGCCATCAGTCGGTGACACAGATCTCAACTAGTCCCTATGGTTTGCATTAACATCTACACAAAAGTAAACTATAACTTAGAATCCGTACTTTGGATCGAGGTCATCGCCGTCAGCAAGCAGTCATACAGAGAATCATCAGTTGTAGGACTCCGATACAACGAGAATAAATAAAAATTATTTAGACGGCCATACTCCCTCACAACCATGATCCCATGACAGGGGCATTTGTACAGCGATTGCCGGTAAGCGCAGAAACGATTCCGGACATAGACGGCCTTTCAGCGAAATCCAGGCACCGATGCCACTGGCCTACAAAAGGGGACTGAACCCCCCAAGGCAAGCTCCGCGTCGTGCCTCCTACCGGACACCAGCGTCTCAGAACAGCACACGACATCTACACAACGGAACACAAAGCCATGCTCAGCGAGGTTCGCATACTGTCCTCTAATATGTATTGTATTGCAATAAATGAGACGACACACCCGAGTGTGACTCGGTCCAGGCTTACTCTCCACATCCCTACAAAGAGGTTAAAGAAAAATTGGGCAAAAAGGAGAAATACGGCATACAAAAACAAAGCGATAGAAGAAGGAACAAAATCCCTTAAATAAATGATTAGCAGAGGCAGACGTACTGTCCACTCCAGAGCAAAGCTTATGGACCCCCAGCTTCGCCAGGTTATGGGGGATGACAGTCACGATGGACACGTGGGTGCCTCCACCAACCTCCCATGGCCCTGCCGCTCACAGCACGGGATTAGCACAGAAGAGGGAAAAATGAACAAAGTAGAAGAAAGAAGAGTCTCGATTGTTCCATCGATAAGCATGGAGAGGAGCTGACTTTGGAATGCCGGGCACAAGGCTATGGCAACAGCCAAGTGATCTCCTCTATGGTGGCCGTTGGCTCATGGAGGTCACCCGCCTGTGTGTAGTAAGCATTTCCTCGCATGCGAGTTCCCGTACCCCTCTTTCTCCAGGCTCATACGCCTGCCAAGCATTAGCCGGTGGCCAAAGAGAAGGAATACAAGTTTAGTCTCATGGAAACGATCCCGCGTTGGTCTCCTCTCACGCCACGTGCAGGACGGGAGGGGAATTTTAAAGCCATCACTCCTGGGCCCAAATATCGACTGTCGCTAAGGAATTTTGAGCCACGGCACTCGTATAAATGTCCATTCAAATACTAATATTGCCGAGTAGCTATAACCTGGAATTAATAAATACATAGGGCCTAAAATTTTACGATGCGGCATTTTCTCTATGCACTGGTCATCTCGACATTCGACAGCCGTTGAATATCATGCTCGAATATAAGAGCCCTCGTAGTACCGCCGAAATTGACAGGGCACTCTATCACATAATCGAAAATGCACTGATTGCTCAGAAAGAAACAATTCTAATGGGAGACTTCAACCTTCCCCAAATTGATTGGAGTACTTTGCGCAGCCCAGTTCAGGCAGTAAACTACTCGAACTCCTCAACCACCACCACCACCACCCGACCCAGCACGTTAATGAACCCACGAGATACGGTAATAACCTATATCTGGTATTCTCCACTCCTAATTGCGAAATTGTTGACCTAGCCATCCTAGACTGGCTTGGGGACCATAACATGGTTGAATTTACGCTCAAAATTGTAAATGAATTTAAAACTCATGCGACTCGTCTCAAGCTGCCAGACTACCGACGAGCGAATTCTCAGGAAATGGCAACTGAAATAGAAACAACTGACTTCGTAACCCATGTGAGAGACGCCAGGGTTGAACATTGCTCACATATTTTGAAGACGAGCATCCTGTGTGCAGCTGAACGATACATCGCAAATAAACGAGTTCGTATCAGTAATGATCCCCTCTGGATGAATCGGACTGTGAAATGCTGCATTGCAAGGCGACAAGTGCGTTACAAAGCCTGGAAGCGTAATCCAACAGAGGAGAACAGGTCCAGTCA
>LQNS02276498.1:4550030-4565018 GCA_001587735.2 Parhyale hawaiensis | reverse complement strand
CCCAGCAACTATCGACCAATCAGTCTTACATCGGTCGTCAGCAAAACCATCGAACGCCTATTGAAAAAGCGCATCACTGATCACCTGAGGGTGCAGCATCTCATAGCCGACACTCAGCATGGCTTCCAAAATGGAAGAAGCTGCTTAACAAACCTACTGGACTTTTTCTCAGAAGTTACAGATATTAAAGATAAATAAAAAGGCGTAGATCTTGTGTATCACGACTTCCAAAACGCTTTCGACCAAGTCCCCTATCTACGGCTAATGAAAAAATTGGAAGCTCATGGCATCCGGGGAGGCTATTTACGATGGATCAGGGCATGGCTTACGGGTCGGCAGCAGCAGCAGCAGCGAGTAAAACTTGAAGGAGAGACGAGTGCCTGGATGCCAGTTTTATCAGGGGTTCCTCAAGGTAGCGCACTTGGCCCACTTCTGTTCTCAATATACATCAATGATCTCGATCTTAACTTCCGTAGTAAAATCAGTAAATTTGCGAATGATACTAAACTATGTCATCCTGCCACCAAAAGAGGCGAGCTCCAATAAGACCTTGACCACCTCATGGAATGGAGCAGAACGTGGCAGATGAGCTTTCATGTCGACAGATGCTCAGTAATGCACATATAGGGCTGATAAACCTTTCGCCCCCACTGCAAATGAATGGGACGGTATTGGCTGCTGTCACCCAACAATGTGAATTGGGAATCACTATTACAACCAAGCTACAACACAGTCAGCAAGTTGACAAGAGTGTGAAAATGGCAAGTAGAGTACTGGGATTCATCACAAGAAATTTTGAATACAAGTCCAAAGACATCATCATTCACTTGTACAAGGCGTTAGAGCGGCTACACTTAGAATTTGCTGTTCAATTCTGGCCGCCACATCTGTGTAAAGATATCTATCAAATCGAAAGACTCTTACGCAGAGCAACGAAATTGATACCTCAGCTGCGAAATAAGTTGTATGAATGTCGCCTAAAAGAACTGGGTCCGATCTCTCTCGAACAAAAACGTCTCAGGGGGCAACAAATAGAAACATTCAAGTATTTGAACGGCTTCAACGACGTAACTACAACGGGGCTCTTTGAAAGAGACTTCAATGATCGCTTGCGTAACAACGGTCAAAAACTCAAGCATAAAGTTCGAAGAACGATCTTAAGTCAGCAGTTCTTTCCGTATTTCATAGTCAGCATTTGGAATAGACTCCCTTCCGGTGTTGTTAGTGCGGAGTCAGTCAACGCGTTTAAAAATCGTCTTGACATCGCAGCGAAGAACTCCTCCTGTAGGAGTCGCAAGCTCTTAACGGCCAAAGCTTCCGAGGCCATCTTAATCCGTCTCCTTCTCTCTCCCGCTCCAACTTTGTCGCTTTTCTCCTGTCCTCTATATCCTACTAACATAATGGCAATAGCTCATAGAGTGCTGGGGCGTATGTTCCGGTGTCTCTTTGGGAATGGGCCTATTGGTTCGTCTACCGCCGTCTATCTAATCTAATCTGGTAAATAGAGATAATGCCTATAGCTCTTTTGATTCACATTGAATCTACTAAAGTGTCGAAGGAACACATGATCTTTCTATTGGAATCTCCTAGAGGCAAGCATTCAGTGTTTTGCGTCCGTTCGTCATTTTGTCTACTCACTCCTTTTTGCGCTCAGGAGGCATATGATGGGCCAAAGGGCTGGATTAGTTAGGTCTGCCCATTCCATGTTACAAAGAGCAATGATCCCAAGAGGAGCTCGTAGGTAACCTTAGCCATTAGTTATAGCTAGACCTTCGCGATGGCTGTTTTTCGTGGCCACTTTTCTTCATTCCAGTTTCTTATTCTTACTGCTGATGCTTTATTCTGTTCTTCTTCAATCCCGATTTGCTACCCTCATGGGCAATGGGCATTGATCGTGCATGGGAATACCTTCGTACCTGAGCTTCAAGTTTTTTATTGTGTCAAAATACTATGTGCCCCTGCTTCCTCCTTTTGTTTAATAGCCCGCTGTAGTGAGAACGGAGGCTTAAATTATTCAATTTAATAATAATAACCATGTTCGTCATAATAAATGGGAACTCTCTGGAGTATCACAAAGCTCTCCTTTAAGAGGAATACACTTGGTTGCTGATCCTCCACCAATCTTCTACTCGTCCCGTAGACAATTGACTATGGACATTGTAAAGTCGCTTGCACACTTACGCAAAGGTTGCAATGTCACACAATTCTCTATTCAATTGAGTTGCAGCGCACAAGCCTTCGCGCTTGGACATTGCTCTGCCCCCCAAAAAAAAGAATATCTAAGGTATGCGTCGTTTCTCGCAGTTAGTACGCTATGAGAAGCAGCAATGGTCAAGCTTTGAGAATACCTCCTACATCTGAGTTAGTTAAAATTGCACTAACGCATTGTTTTAGCGTGATATTAAAGCGCTGTAAGTGACAGTCACGACAACTTAACTTCCGAAGCGAAAAGTTGAGTGACTGAAAAATTTTTCGATAGTGTTCCCACGCTATTACACATCGATTCAGCTTGCGTAATGATATAATTCTCATCAAGTCTACCGTCGAAAAGAAGGTGTCAATGAGATACGAGCGTCAACCCAGAAATTGCTTCGAAACAATTATTTTAACGCACGGGAAGCTTACTGTGTGCTTTTTCTTCAGTGATAAATTATCATACATCGTGTCTTTGCTGACCATCGCCTTTTCAAAACGCTGGTAGTCATAATTTATGTCTATGTTATGATAGACAATTCTTACTCCTCAACTTGACCACGATTGCTGGGCCCCGCTACGTCACTGCTAACCTGTTGCGTTATATCTTTATTGTTATACAACAGTATGGCATAGAATATGATAGTGATATTAAACACTAGTGGACCCGTGCGTGAAAAATTCACGCAATAACCTATACGTTAGCCTAATGCCTATATGCCGGTACGGAATCTCCTCTTCTCTTAAATTATTACCTCCGCCAAGGAAGTTGTGTTTTCGTCATGTTTGTCTCTTTGTCTGTCTGTAAGTCTCTTTGCCTGTCTGTCACCAAGATAACTCAAAAAGTTATCTATCGGTTTGGATGAAATTTACAGGGATTGTTAGGTATGTTAGGAGAAACAGATGTTTAACTTTTGGTGAAGATATGTCCATCTGTTTGTTTGTGTGTCTGCCTCATTTTTCTCAATGCCGTCCTTCAAAAAGTTATGAATGGATTTTAATGAAATTAACATGAATTGTTAGATATATAACAAAGAGTAAGTGACCAAATTTTGGTAACGATCCGTTTATTCGTTCGTTCGTTTGTCGCTGTTTTTAATTTTATACTTGTTAGCGCAATAACTCAAAAAATAATGAATGTATCTTTATGAAATGTTGAAAGACATAAATGATTAAATTTTGTTGCAGATCGGTTTGTTCGTTTGTATGTTTGAGTAATGTTTGTCAATACGTTTGTTAACAGTATAACTCAAAAACTCATGAATGGATCTTCAAAAAAAATTACACAAGCTATTATTACTATCAAAATGCACAAATGATTAGATTTTGGAGTTTATACAAAGAAAATTATGATTTCAGAGTCAACTCGAATTTTTTGCTACCGAATATGCCTTACTTGGCGGAGGTATGCGCTCTCGCAGTGCTCTAGTTTGCCTCTTAATCTTCATCTTTTCTTCATTGATCTTTCGTCGTGCTGTCATCCTTAGGTCTTCTATATAGACAGGCAGAAGTAACATCTTGAGTAAAACACTCCAACAAAGTTAAACAAAATAGCAGCTTATATACAATGTGTCCACTCCGTAGCAAATATACCGTTGATACCGTCTTTCCATCTCAAATATCTGTTTCATTTGAGGTGCTCAAATTTTGACCTATGAAGAGAAAACTGCTTCGTCAAAGGAAAACAGTAAGCTGAAGAAATAATTGCCTACTGCCCTTGAAAACTTATGTTTCGTCGGTTTCGTTGACAATTGCATCAAAGTGGGAAGAATAGCTCATGCATCGAAATCATCTGTGGGAAGAAACTACGAATAAAGAAGAATGAAAGTGACAACGGAAGCTTTAGATATCTTCAGTCTACGATTTCAACTTCGGTAATGCAAGAAGTGCATTTAGACATAAGGTCGCCCAATACTTTGCCGTAGATTCGATGTATGGAGAAGCTAATACTCGTACAAATCAGACTAAGCCTGCGATGTCTTCATTATTGGAATTTCAACTGTCCCTGCTTAATAAGATACGTTGGCCATTTTCTGCAACCCGGCCTATTTTCTGCCCGTCACTTTCAATGGAGCTTGAGAGGACATCCAGAGCCTCCAACCTGGGCTAAATTCCGCCTATCTATTTCGTTAAGAGCGTGACACCGAACATGTAAATAAATATATAAATATATATATATATATATTTATATATAAACACACGACGGTCATTCTTAGTATTAGATTAGATGTAATGCTTGCTAAAATATATGCGTTAAGGTGGGTGCACACTAGAATAGGAGTTGCTCAGTCGCACAACTTCCCAACGCCGGCGGTCACGTTGCCGTTGCTCCAGATTATTCATCGTACAGATGGAGCGATGTTGCCCAGTGAGTAGCAAGCCCCTCCCACGCATGACGTACGAGCCGCCATATCATTTAGAGTGAGCTTGACAGCTGACCTTGCTCGACATCCCCTTAGTTTTGCAATTATTTTGCGTTACTGAACCGCTATCCATAAAGCTCCAGTGATTTATTGTTCACTCTCTAAGGGAAAAGAACGTGAAAAAGTTCACTTTGGGAATTGAGGTTTTAAAATAGCCCAGGATCAACCGAATAAAAGGTTTCCATCAAGATTATGCAGTGAATTCAATTGCAGTAACAGTAGTAGTCGACACAGCGATAAAAGGATAGGAAACCCTGTAAGATTCCTCGCGTTTCTTGATCCTATAAAAAACAAGAACGGTGAGCATATAGTTTTCAGTGTTGATGTTATTGCTTAACGTCAAGTTCTAATACTTTGACTACTCTACTTGATCTATAAAATTGTCATGAGAATACGCTTCATCAATTCATCGTTAATAGAGGGGTTGATTGGAATGCTATTCCTGGAGCAGTAAGTGCGTTACCCTGGCGCCAGATTATTCACAGTGAAGATTCTATCTTTGAGCTCGACTACTTGACTGTGTCTATTTTGGAGAGGTTTGCAAGGTCTCGGGACAAACCGTGGTTTGATGACCAGTGTCTGTTAGCTTCTAAAGCTAAACAAGCGGCTTATCAGGCTTGGCGGCGTTCACGTGACCGCACGTTGTAGCAGACATATATGGATCGTAGGGCCGAAGCTAATCGTGGGTATGAGAGGACAGCATCGTCAGAGGCAGCGTTCCAGGGAGTCTTTACTGAGTATTGACCATCCACATCGTTGGTGGATTGATGCTTAGGAGTTCCGTTTTCGCTGGTGAACTTCGTTGCCGCCCCTTGTTGGTCCTGGTGGAGGTATTATTGCTAATCCCTTGGCTAGGGCGGAACTTTTGTCGGCTCACTTTGATTTGAAGCAGAGAAGAGATGTGTTGTTATTGCCTGATGGCTGTCACCCTGAACCTCGTTTAACCTCTTTGGAGTTCAGATCTGGTACTATCAAGGTGATGCTTGAGTGTCTGGATCCTTACGGAGGTGTGGGCCCGGTGAGTATGTTTCCTCTGTTATATAAGCAGCTTGCTGACGCTCTCGCCCTTAAGCTTGGAGTGATCTTGCTCCGGCTGATACGGCTAGGGAATTTCCCCATTGTTGATGTACTGGGAATATTACTCCCATTCCCAAGAGTCAGTGTCGCCCTATGTCTCCAACTATCGACCTATTACGCTGACGCCATTTTGTCGAATGTGTTCCAGAAACTGGTCACTTCTATAAGCTTGGACGTTTTGCTGAGGCTACGGGTTTGTTGCCTGCTGGTCAGTTTGCATACAGAGCTGGCATGGGCTGTTATGACGCACTTATATCGGTCTCACACCATTTGCAGTCTGCGTTGGATTGTGGGTCTGAGGCACGCCTAGTCCAGTTGAACTTCAGCGCGGTGTTTGACAGGGTTAACATAGGGGTTTATTGTACAAGTTGGAGTTGTTAGGTGGTAGGGTTCTATCAATCATTCGTAATTTTGTTTCTGAGCGAACGCAGAGTGTGTGTGTTGACGGCGTTTTGAGCGCCTCAGTCGGGGTGGTGTCTGGCGTCCCTCAGGGTAGTGTGCTTGGCCAGCTGTTGTTCGTTCTATATACTAGTGACACGTTCTCTTCGTTTGAAAACACTTTGATCAACTATGCCGACGATTCCGCTTTGATAGCAATGATGCCTACCCCCTGCATGTGTAATGTCGTTGCCCAGTGTCTGAATAGGGGGCTGTGGCGCATTAGTGCGTGGTGCTTGGCCTGGTGTATGAAGCTAAATGCCAGTAAGACCAAGCCTATGATCGTCAGTCGGTATCAGACACCTTTACCGCAGCATCCACATCTGATGACAGATGGCACTTTGTTTCAGGAGTCTAGCGCCTTGGACATTCTCGGTGTTGTCTTTGATAAGAAGCTTAGCTTTGAGCCGCATATTAGGCAACTGGCGTCACGTGCTTCCAGTAAGATTGGGCTCCTGCGTAAGGTGAATTTTGTGTTTGGTGACAGGGAGGTTAACCGCATGCGCTTTTTTGCTTTCTTATTGCCTGTGTTGGAGTATTGCTCACCGGTTTGGGCTTCAGCTGCTGACGGTCACTTGCGTCTGCTGGACCGACTTGTTAGTTCAGCAAGCAGGCTGTGTGCCGAAAATGATCAGGTGAACCTTTCCCATAGGAGAGAGGTTGCTGGACTCCGTTTGCTTTATAAGGTTTATAACAATGAAAGACATTGGTTGTATTCATCTGTTCCAGCCCCCAAGGTCTCAAGGAAGATTACACATGCTGCGGTTGACGCGCACGCTCTCAGACCAACACGACAGAAAGCCGATGCCAACAATGAATTCCAGGCCAACATAGTAGTATGAGTATGAGTAGTATGAGTATGAGTGGGCTACGTAAATTCAGCCTAACCAGTTCAGTCGGTGCTTTGTGTCCTGGTCTGTTGGGATTTGGAATTCATTGCTGGCATCGGCTTTCTGTCGTGTTGGCCTGAAGGTGTTTAAGTCAGCAGTTAATAGTTTTTTAATGGATTTACTTTAGCAGTATTTCGGGCTTCCCGGTGCTACAAACTGCGGGTTGTACTACCCGTCCGTGGCGGCCCGGGCGTGAAGTTTTTATAATAATAATTGATGTGTGGATAGTATGAGTGGGCTACGTAAATTCAGCCTAACCACGCAGCACTGTTATATTGTTGCTGCAGTGTCTATATCTGCTGAAATATTGATAACAGTAACGCGTTGCCTAGTTGGTTCATATATGAGCTAAAAGAGTACAGCGAAGGAGCCCTTTTCAGGACTAGTGAAGCTGTTTTAACCCTTCTTCATTCCATTGAGAATCGCTTCCAAATGCTAAGTGACCTTCACAGTCTTCCTCAACCTAATATTTTCCAAACTATCCTTAACTAGAGCTCTCTGAGAGCGCATACCTCCGCCAAGTGAGCAAATGGTAGGAAAAATTCAAATTGACTCTGAAACCATAATTTTCTTTGCATAAACTCCAAAATCTAACCATTTGTGTCTTTTTTTATTAATAACAGGTTGTTCAATTTTTTTGAAGATCCGTTCATAACTTTTTCAGTTATACTGTTAACAAACGTTATGACAAATATGAGTCAAACATACAAACGAACCAACCGATCTGCACCAAAATTTGATCATTTATGTCTTTTATCATTAATAACAACTCCTATAAATTTCATAAAGATCCATTCATTAATTTTTGAGTTATTGTGCTAACAAGCATAAAATTGAAAACAGTGACAAACGAACGAACGAACGAACAAACGGACCAATACCAAAATTTGGTATAGATTACTACCAGACTCTTTTGCCGAAAGCAATCCAGTATTTGGCACGAAGTTCAATGAACAAATAAATCAGCAACCTGCCATTCCATCATTGTATTTTGGATGACCTTGGTTGTGGTATGCAAACAAATTTTTTGTGCTTAGCTGACCAGCAATTGCATTTTCTCCGAACACAAAAATTTTCTCCAACTTCATTAGTTCTATGGATGATCTTACTGTTATTTTGCTGATGAACAATTGCCAAATTTTTTCTTCTTCGACAAATACCTCAGTTTCTCTTCTTTCTACTTTAGAATAATTTGTAAGTGGTACGGTGCGAATTCTATTCTCTCTAGGAGTTCATGGGAGGTTGATACCACAGATTCACAACCGTTCTAGGAGCGGCAAGGACGTGAAGTAATTATCAACTAAACCGCTGCTACTTTGGCACAAAGTTCACGACCATCACAGTAACAACTAGTTCTCCAACTCCCGTGGTTCCATCTCTTCCCGTGTCTTTTATCTCGTACTACTTGAATCGGATCAGAGCTTGTTTACGAGAACACAAGTGCCAAACTTTGTAGCTGAATCTATCTGACTTACCTCGGATAAACTGTTTCAAACGGTGAGAACCAAAATAAGGCTTCATTGCTTCATCTACCACCCAAATTTTTACAAGAGGTTCCGCCATTTCTTCGAAAGGGATTTCTCCAGAGTTTTGAAAAAGGAGTCTCACTTTGAAGAGCCAGGCACTTGAATCAATGCTTGTATTACCGTAAGCAACTCGTTATTTGTTCAAATCCATTTCTATTCATCCCATATTCTGACACAGGAATGTTCCTTGTATCTGATATTATGAACCAAAAAAGATGACGATTTGTTGCAGCTAAAAAGCAACACCATAAATCTCATGAAACAGCATTCTGTATTACTAAAAATCCACAAAATATATTCATAAAAAGATAAATTTTATTAAAAAAAAACATTTCAAAGATTCGGTAAACATTGCTCCTATTACAGAAAAGTGCATCATTATTTAAAAACAGCGGACGTTGCCTCTCATTTAGAATAGCAGTTCAAGCTATGTAGGAAATTTTCCCGGGTTATGGCGGGGGGTCTACCCAGCGCCCACTAAAATGAGCGGCAAAGTGTAAACGATAAAAACTAGATAAATGCGCTTAAAATTTCACGAAAATTAGTGAGATCCATTATTGCAAGAGAGTTGTGAACGAGGACCGAGGACCGGCTGTCTATTCTGCTGCAGCACGCTCTTTCATACCTTCGCATGGGAATGCCACATTATTGGCTGACTCACTGGAGCACGATGCTTGTCCGCGTGTTCAAACACGTCCTATTAAGCCTTCAACTAATTGTGCAGTCACGAGTTGATTGTGCAATCGCAAGCTTATTCCAATGAAATGTGAACGTAGAATAACGCATTCTAAGAAGTTTTCATGAAAAACGTTTTCTTTGGAAACTTTGAAGTTCTTTTTATATACGTTTTTGGAACACGACCAGCTGGCCCACATTATTGGAACGCGTATTATGTCGTTTTGTTCTGCCGGCAGTGGCGGTATTAGGCTCTTGCGTTGTAGAATAATTTTGCCAGTATTTGCTTTTTTTTACGTGAAAGTTAGTTTTTGTTGGCAAATTTAGGTAGAATTAAGGCATTTTAAGACTTTTCCGGAATAGGGTTTTCATTGCATATGCTTACTTTTAGAGGTATTTGACTTTAAAAGTTGTCATTGTTTCTTCTGAAAGAATCTAAGAAGCGCCATTACTGCCTTGGCGAGGCGTCGAGAATGAAGCCTCGTAAAAGTTTCTTAGGGCACAACGTTGCTCTTACTCATCAAGGTTAGGCAAGTAAGGACTGGTTTTGCTAATACCCTGTGTTAATATGTATAAATATATAAATAGTGTGAAGCGAAATCGTGCTAGTCGTCATGGCGAATCTTATTCAAAACATTGTTCAAAACAATGAGAAATTCAAATTCAAATATCTCGAACACTATGCATACGCGGCGATAATGTTATTCATGAAAAACGTCTTAGAATGCATTATTTTACCTAAATATGTCAAAATACATACTAAATGTCATCACTGACCTCCTAGGAAAATGACCGTTTATTTTAATATATTCCCAGATCTAACAATGTCAACTATTATTGTTTTGAAAGGTCATTAGATTTGGAGCATATTAGCTACTAGGCAAATAATAATTAAACTCTATATAGCTAGGCCTTAATTAAAACTGAATAAACTGGGCTTTATATTAGGCGTAAGGGGATCGTCTGCCCAGAAAAACTTTCAAATTATCAAAATTCGTTTTTATCACTAATCAGTAGCTATTCATCCGACAGGCAAAAAATTTGGATGTACTCATGTACTTTTTCCAATTTTAACCATAGAAAACGAGTTTTTCCATGAAAACTGGAAAACATTTTCTTTTAATAACTAGTTTTCCATGCGAAAATGGGAAAAAAGTACATGAGTACAACCCACATTCTTTTCCAATTTCAGATATCTGTCCCAAGTTTTATTCAAATCGGTACAGAACTAAAAATTTACTCTCAGCCGTATTCTTTAGTTTCATATAAAGAAATTCCCGCCACAGGGTTCAAATTTGATTTTTTTATTTTTGTTCCGATTTGAATAAAACGTGGTACACATACGTAAAATCGGAAAAATGAGAGCTTTTGACTCAATCACTTTTTCCCATTTTAGCCATAGAAAGCGAGTTATTCGTAGAAAACAATTTTTAGCGGGAAAACGGTTTTCTTTGGATTACTCGTTTTCTAGGGCGAAAATGTTCACAAGTTCATGAGTCTAACCCACATTATTTTTCGGTTTTACACACGTGTGCCAAGTTTAATCCAAATCGGTACAAAGATAAAAAAGTTTTCATTACCGTTGTGTTCTCGAATTTCACAAAAAAAATATATATATCTTGCAACCGAAGCGTTCAAATTATAGCTTTTATATATGAATTGATTTGATTGAAATTGTCTCATTTTATATATACAGTATGCCTCGACAGAAGGCAAAGTAATGTCAATAACAACTGAAAATCTGATTGCTATCTGACGTCCCATAGCGCATGCGTTTGAGTGAATATCTCAAAACTTAGTTATTGATCTTCAATTAAAAGCCATTCTGTGAATAATGCACCAAATGTCATGATTTTCTATATCAAAGGAAAATAGATTTAGAACAAATACATGGATTCATTTAAAAAAAATATGATGAAATGATGAAAAATTAAAAAATATGTTTTGAAAATTGACATAAATAAATATTTATTTTCAATTTGAAAACTAAAACTAAATTCAAAAATCTGTTCAAAACACTTGAGCAAATATACCACACCTTGTGTAACCTAAAACCCAGTAACAACGTTCATTGCCGCCAGCAGCCTAGAAGCAACTCAGTTAATCCGTTTACGAAGCCGCGGCCAGCTTCAACTTGCGCGAAATTTATCTATTAATAAAATCGAAAATCTCAGTCGCTATTACCCCACAACAAGAAGTAATGGTGACCTTCCAATTATTGCTCCTAATTAAAAGCAGTTTAAATATACAGAGATTAATATTTCAAGATTATGTGAACGATGTTCACCGACGGCATGCTGAAGTCACGGCCACGACTACGCAGTCGGATTAGTTGAGTTTGCTCTAGACTGCTAGTGGCAACGAAATTTGTTCCGTTGGCAACGAGTATTAAAACGCTCATACCACACTTCGTCTTACTTGATGCAAGCTCTATATGAATATTCATGGCAGAGTAGATAACCTGATTATTATTTACGTCCCACCTAGCGCACCTCATCCAAAGCACCAGCTGTAGACTGACACGTGCACCTTGTCTAGCCTATTGACCTTTGTTCTATGTCCTATTCACATGGTGCACCAGTCGTATATAACTTAGATTTTGTGGCTATGTCTCTCGCTCCTTGTATCTTTTTCTTACACAGTGAATGGCAAAACCCATTTAAATTCTACGATAATCAATTTCTACTCTTTTTTATCATTTTAATATAGCAACAAACTTAATCACACTCGACCATTTTTTTTCTTTTCTAATAAACATCTTTTGTTGCTAAGCGCCCTGCATTCCCTATTGCTTATCATTTATTCCCATTTCTTTTCATTGACGGAGTATATCTGTCTGAACTATATAACTGAAACTGCTAGGGATTTACAAGAACTTTACGGGAACTGTTAGAAATGTCTCAACAAACACCATTAACTTGATGATAATTCATCCACCAGCCCGTTTGTCTCTTTGTCCGCTTTTCTGCTCGTCTCAGATCTTGGCTGCATAACGTAAAAGTCACGGGTAAATCATCATCAAATGAACGGCACCTGTTACAAATGTGAATAAATTTTGGGTTTTTATCTGCCGTCTGTCTAAATGTTCGTTTGTCTATCAGGCTTTTTTTGGGAGAGGCACTGCTTTCCTTGACGGAAGTTTGTGCTCAATAAATGCAGCTTTAATTAGACATCATTCTCTGGTTTCATAGTTTTAAAAAACGAGTAAACTTAGTCGTTATTTCTTTTATACCCTTGTAAAAAATCTTCCACGAAACCGTCACTGCTTCGCTTGCATTATGAGGTTGTAGACAGGATACCAGCTTTTTAAACATGGGTCCAGTTCCTGGAAACTGCGATGTTCTGTTGCGATGAAGTTTGAAAGGCTAGAAGAGAGCTGGAACATGCGGAAATTCATCAGGGTAAAAGCGTTGTTTTTCAATGGTATTTCAGACCCGTGTCACGCATACAAAGCAGCGTTGGCATTAAAAAACCCACCTAATACCGGGGACACACTAGGCATTTACACAGACAACTTGATGCAAGAATGCGAGACTCGGACGTCATTTACGCCACGGTATCCAAGATACCGGTTTCAAATATCTATCAAAACGGCCCTCGAGCTGTTCGTCCCAGCAACCAGTTGGGCGTAGAAATGCATATGTGGTCCCGGCATAAGAAACACCAAACAAAACCCTCGCACTGGGATTTATTTCTTAGGCAGCATTTTTTTTAGCAAATAAAAGCTGAGTAGCAGTGAATAACAGTTTAAATATACTCACACTACGCTACTAAATCAAGTATGGCATTATACTTACTTGTACACTTCAAAAATATTTTCAGATGCCCTCTGCAAAATGTACTAGAGGGCCAAATTAGCTCAAATCAAAGAAATGTATTTATTAGTTAAAACCACAACTATCAAAGAATATCATTGTGGACAGATTGATTGAATCAGAAGTAACCTAGGTAATTATCATGGTGTATTACAAGTGTGCCATCGGAAGTTTCAACGCAACACAGGCTACACAGATTGATGTGTTAGTGGGTCTGCAGTAATGAACTCAATGGTTACATCTGCTTCAAGTTTTTATTAGTAATAACTGAAGTACTAATGTTAATTATAAACTAGTGTTTTGGTCTCCTGTATCTAAAGTTCTAAATCACCTAAAGGAATCCTTGAGAAAATGCCATATTTCATTTTGAGTCAAGTCTTGGGTAGTTTATATCCTAAACAAAGTACCTATTTGCACAAACTTATTTAGCTGGTTCTTACTCATGAATCTTTACTGTCCACAACCTTCAAGAGTTCTTTTGCAAGATAATTTATTTGTTAGCAAAGTAGTTCAATATAACATCTCCTTTGATAGTCGAACTGAACTACATAGTGTTCTTGCTTTTTTTATAATTTCCCTTTTTTATCACCATACCTTCGTCATATGACGTGATAGAAGCACTAAGACTCAGCTTAGAATGTTGCATCAGATCACGAATGCATTTTATCTCAGCATTCCGGCCGGAAATGGATAGGGCCCTCCTGAATATACCCCCCAGGGCAGTGCTGCTCATGTCAACTTTGCTTAAAGTAGAAGGTTGTGACTTTTAGTTTTCTTGAGCTCGCTGCTCCAGAGTCTAAATGGCATAATTTATTGGTTAACAAAGTAGTTCATCATTAGTTTCTTTAACAGAAAACGAACTGCTGCTCAATTTAACTTTGTCTAAGATAGTAGGTTGTGTTTTTTTTATTTTTGAGCTCGCTGGTCAGGAGTCTAAATGGCATAACTAATGTTTCACCCTACTCTTTTGATAGCATTGCTGGAAACATGACTTGGCTTGCCAAGCGTTGCACTGCCCAGAAAATGTTTTCTCCAACATAGAAAACACTGATAATGTACGTAGATCCAATAGTTTTTTTGTTTCTGAGCAAGTCAGGTTCAGGAGACGTACATTTAAAACAAGTGTTTAACATATTTAATTCAGTCTTAGTGAGTGAGACTATAGTCCCAAGAATGTGAAGCATTTTGCCATTCACTCTCCGTGTGCATCAAACTTAAACTACTTCAGTGTAGTTTTTTGGGGAAAGTAGGCTTAGTGGCAGTTTTGGCTGTCCAAAAATGAAATGACTCTCTGAAAGGCTATATGGGAAGATACAATGAATAAATTTTGTGGCACATTTTGCTACTCAATAGCTAATGAAATCACTGCATGAAAGGCTGCCTTTGCAACTACTTTTAATAGTATTGTAACCATATAATTAGGTACTTAAATCTTTACAAACTAAACTTATAATGGTAGAGTGTTAAAGATTAACTGCAGGTATGCCCTCTCAATATGGTGGTTGATTAATTAGGCTTGGAAGTGCTGAAAGTGTCAACCATTATACCATGTAGAGGGTATTACACAAGACAAGGTAGCAGTAATTTCAAGAGTAGAGTGAACAAGAACGCTTTGTAGTACCACCTGATGCTCTTTTCGTATCCTTTCTCTTCTTCTTCTTTTCGGCCAAAGCCTGTACTGGTGACTGCAGGGTCAGAGGCGCGTAGATAGCTGGCCGCTTTCGTAGCTATCTTTACTGTCAATTCTTCTTTTTTGCTTTATTATGCTTGAGCTTACATTTTGTCTATAGGATATTTTCTTACTCTATTGTATATTTTTGTAATTATCTATAAATTTCTGTATAGTTATGTTCTTCTATTTTTTCTTTTCTTTCTTTTACTTATCTGTGGGGATGTTGAGAGAAACCCGGGACCGGGTCGGGCTCGGGGGTGTCGTCTCCTCTATTGCAAT
>LQNS02276498.1:4535452-4547445 GCA_001587735.2 Parhyale hawaiensis | reverse complement strand
GGCTTTTGGTCGTGTTGGCCTGCAGGCTTTTAAGTCTGCTGTTAATAGTTTTTTGCTGGATTTCCTGTAGCAGCGTTTTGGGCTTCCCGGTGTTGCAAATGCTTCATTTGGGTTGTATTACTTGTCCGTGGGAGCCCAAGCGTGAAGTTTTAATAATAATAATAATAATAATAATAAGAATCCTTACCTAGAGGGGGGGTTGAAAATTTTAAGTAAGCAGTATTGGCATTTTCCACAGTTAGGTCAACCAAATTGACTACCTACAAGAGATTCTGGTAATAATTCAATTCCTTCTAGCAATTACCGGGTAGAAAGATATGCACACAATTATGCACTTATGCAAACAGATGTAAAGATTCTTAGGACAACAACATTATCACCTCTCTCACTTCACTCACTGGTGACAATCACCTTTCTCATTTTGTATGAGGGTGATAAATAGTCTAATTTGATTCCTTGACAAGCAAAACACTTGCAACTTCTTTGGGTCTCAAAATATTTACACTGTACTTAAGTACAGTGGCTACTTACGTATTAAAATGTAAAGTAAATTTAGTTTAGTTGAAACAAAATTTACAGTGGGGTCAAACGTAAAAAGCAATAACAATAAAGGCTGGAATGTAATAGCAATAGCTATCTGGAGCTGCATGATATTCGCTTCATACTACTATGCATAAAAAAATTATAAAAAATATGATTTGCACTAACAAATATTGACATTTTGCTCATATCGACTTGCCATAGAATTTACTGAAGTTTTACCTACTACCTTTTATTATTTTTACGAAGTGTTCATATAAGCTAGCCAGGCTAGCCTAGCCTACACCTACTAACTCTCTAGGTTTAAGCCTGACAACTTTAACCAACACCCTGTATATGTCAAAGGATTTTCATTATCTGAATTTTTATGAAATTTTCCCAAGAGCTTTCTCTCCCTGCAAAATGTTTGAACTTATTATTGTTTTTCTTTACTTAGTTTGTGGTTTGCATCAGGCTAGATGAAGAAATGCGGAGAAAACTTGTCAGTATAAATGATGAACTACGTATCAACATTTATAAATCAGTCATCAACTGTCTCTCATTTGAGATAGCAAATTAATATCTCATTTCATAAATTGTCACCAATATTTGATTATCAATGAGTTGTTGGAGGAATAAGCTCTTTCAAAGCAGTTAAATCAGTGCAGAACAAAGAAAAAGCATTATATTTATCTTTGGGAACGTTTCCCTTATCAACTCTCCCCCCCAAAAAAAAAATAAATAAATAAATAAATAAATAAAGTAAGGTAAAGTCAACTGAGACCACACCCTCACCTGGGACACCCACATTCACTGGTATGTGCTGCAGATATTGGCTCACTGGCAACAGAGAGCAAGTGCAGTCACAGTCGACCACGGGTCACTAAGAACTATGGCGCCAAATATGACGGAAGGAACAAAAGAGCTCGCGTGCCTGGGTTGGCCTCGTACCAGCGAGCGATACAAGGTGTTAGAGCTGCCAACGTAAGCATGCTGCTACCGTGGCAGCATGCTTACCGCTAGTGTGGCTAATATATGAAACCCCCATAAAAAAACACTACCCATCGTTTTTTTTTAACCCTGGGTTTTTTTCCAACCCTAATACGAAGTGCAAAAAATATGTTCCAAGTTAGACGGCAAATCTTTTTATGATGACCTTCAAGTAATAGCAGCTTAGTAACACTGGCTCCGGCTCTTTCTTTCCGACATGGTATCCAAGATCTCCTAATTTTCCCATATCAAGTTCAACAGCGTAAGGATCGTACTAACGCAGGAACGATTGAACTATAAGGCACTAAGGAGCTAAGAAGAAGGAAGGTAGGGAAACATGCAGAATTATAATATGATTTTTAAGTATATTTCTTACCCGAATACGGAACTAAATGCTTTACGTTTTAATAGATATTGCTGACAAATACAAAGCGGAGATGAGTTTGACGACGTAGAAGTATGAAAACAGCGCAGTAGTTGTTCAAATCTGCCCTCGGTAAATACTTCAGTCCTGACAGGGTTTTAAGGGATCGTCACTGGAAATGATATTGATGATATGATATCGTCCCTTTACGAAGGAGAATGATATTGAGTGCCATCGAATAAAATTTTTTATATTTTTCATAGATAGGGTGAATAGTAAGCTGATCGATAAGCTTCTGTTAGCCATTTTTTTAACAGCGTGAATGCTGATGCGTTACATGGGTGAATGATTAATATATGCAAGTGAAGGTTGACGCAACAATTTTTTTCTGCTCATGAAGAACTGAAGTCGGTCGACTTTAAACTTGGGAAGACGAAGTTTCTAGAGATCAAAAAATGTGACGCTATGGCATTGACGGATAAATCAAATTACATAGCTATACTAAAGTCATGTATTAATAATCGCTCTAATTCCATTTGTAGTCCTACTCTTACTGCGTGACGGGATTTAACAACCACTCGATTTTTGCAGTAGTCAAGTTATAGCCATTATCAAAACCTGAAGCGTTAGCGAATATCGATAATTTTCAAAGGTTTTATGCTGCCCATATCAGAAATTATCGAAGGAAACATCTATGATTATGGTCGAGCTTGGATGCAAATCATTTATAATCACCGGCATTTATTAGGTGTTTTCCGACCTACATGGTCGGGCTAATTCCAAGATTTCCAACCATAATTAAGGGATGGAAGTAGTCCTTAGTCAAGGATGTTATTCAATCATGTTTCCTTACTTACCCATTTTTCTTTCTGTCCCCCGTATTCGCCAATAGCATTTCTTCTTTCCCTATTCACATATATTGCGATCTGTTTAATATTTGCGTTCAAAATTTTGTCAACAATGGATGCGCGCTTCTTTTTCTGATGATTAGTTGCTTTTACAGAACAAAAACTTTAAATTATGCGTGCGCGTTACGCCTGCACTTCATTCAGTATGGTCAAAAGTTCTAAACTTCACAACGAAGCTAGAGCAGGAGTTTGAACGCGTCTGTGCAGTTCACGCACGTTTATATACAACTTCTTTACTAAACTCTAAGCCGGAATAGAGCCTTACTACCCAGCTTAGAGAAAGTTACAAGTCCAATGATGAATTTTGGCCGTGCCCGTTGCCAGGGTATGTAAGGCTAAATACAGTGTACCATAAAACTTGACATCATTTTACATAAAGATGATGGCATTATTTTCTTGATAACACTTTACAGATATAAACTGACTAAACATGAAATTAGATAGCAATATTTGATCAAAGATTGTAGCACTGTTAAACAGATAATACAACAAACAAGTAATAATGAGTAACTACGCTAAAGTGACAGAGCGTTGGTAAAATTAGGAAACAATAGATAAAAAGGAAGTCAAGACGGTTAGCGTTCATACAAACCCTGCAAGTTTTTTTTTTTTTTTCAATTCACGGACTGGAAAGCAAAAAAAAAAACTGAAAATGTGCATAATTTTGGCACTACATGTATTAAGCCTACATGTATTTTTAGCTTTTTCGCATTCACCCTTATCGCCGACGCCATGCAATATTATTTTGCTCGATTATGTTGGGAATTCTAGCCATATTCTAATCCATGCCAATCCATACATATTCTTCCCCAAATAATGGGAGGAATTCCACCTATGCTTATACGGACAGAAATACGGTGATGACCTACCATGGTTATTAAAAGAATTTAACCCCTAATCGTATCTGAGGAATTTCACTTATAGTTTCCTTTGCTTTTGTGGTTGCAATTCCTCTGAAAATTCGTTCGTCCGGAGAGCACATATATTTGACTATAATTCAACCTTTCCGCTCATAGCCATCGGTATTTCCGCCTAAAATTTCTGAGTGGGTGATACTCTTGGATATGGATGGTACTACTGATAATTATAGTGATAAATAATCTCCGCATGAAAGCAAGACCACAGTTTACCAGCAGACATGTGGCTGAAGAAAATAGTGTTTGAAGCCATGCCCTGCGGTCACTTATAACAAAGTTGTTCGGCCACAGTGGTGTGAAGTCTGTCCGGAAGAAACGGAGAAATGCTTGCTTCCTTAGCAACACCATTGTTGCTGCAAATCATGGACAACAATAATGCTATGGAATTACTTTGCTGTGCCTGCTGCCAGCACGCTCTATCGTACAGAATGAATTATTAGAGACCATCACAAAAAGATCTTTTATGAAAACTTGAAAAAACGATGCTCGAAGCGTTGGACAACATCGCAACAGCTTACTTGAAAAATGGGACTATAAATCTTGGACTTTGACAGACATGATGGATCCAACATCGTAACGGCTTTAAGTAAAAGCTAAAGCGGGGACTCAATGATACACAAAGAAAAATATTCAGGTTTTTTGATGACTATTTGACAATCACAAGACATCAGTCCCATTAAATATTTGTGGCGAGAGCAGAAGCTCCACGTTCCTACGTTACACCCAAAAATGTCGACAAGCTGGAAACGATCTGTAGATGCAATTGGGCTCAACTAGCACATATCTCTATGAAAATAGTTACCTACCACCCGCGAGCAGAGCGAAGAACTGTGAAAATTTTCCCGTCGAAGACCTAAGTATATGTGCATTGGTTTATTTGTCCTCCCACAAAAAGGAAGGAGCTGGGAAATGTTCAATTTTTTTTTGCAAGGAGTAAGGTGGGTTAATGTAGAAGTGATAAATGCCAATACTCTCAAATAAGCTGGCCATAAAAAACGACGGCGTTGAGTTTGCCCCCCACCCCGCGGGTGATGATTTAACGTTACAAGGCGTTCTACTTCTAAATTACAACAGACTTTTGGTGAATGCAATTCAACAGAAAGAGCATGCAAGCGATTATCAATAAAAAATGCGGTCAGTATGAATACTTTTGACAGATATGAATACTTTTGATCGTCTCTGAGCGAAGGCATGAGCGATGATAATGTATACGGTGAGGATTTAAGTATATAAATATATTAGTTAGTCTGTCAACCCAAAAAGAGGGAGAAGGAGTTGAGCAATGTTCATGATTTTATGAGGCAGTCGGTGAGTTGACCTAGATGTAAAAATTGCCAAAACTCTAGAGTAAGCTCGCCATTAAAAACTATGGCGTTGAATTATGTTGTCTGTCGACCCAAAAAGAGGTAGAAGGACTTGAATCACAATAATATTTTTTTTCGGGTAGTTACGTGGGTTGACTGAGATCTAAAATTTTTTTTCTACAGTTAACTGGCATAGAAAACGATAGCGTTGAATTTATCCCCACCGCAGGTTTGGACATGCTTTATTGTTCTTTAGACACATATGAGTAATTTTGAGTGGATTTATGTCATATACTGTTACTATTGAAAAATATGAAAAGGTTTAATGACTATGATGTAACTAGTTTTTGAGCCACAGAAACAATGCACTGGTAAAAAAAACGCCTTGGAAGGAATAGCATTGGGGTAGAGATCGTACCGTAAGCCTTGTAATGAGTTAACGTCAGGGTACAAATAGTTTCTACCGGCATTGTGGATGATGACATGGATTTGCACTATGGAAGTTTTTCGCGAGCTTGAAATGCTGATTCAGCTCATAATCTGTTTCTGGATCATAAATATGGCGAAGTGCTTTTGCATCCTAACAGAACAACCTGAATCTAAATTAATACCGGAGATGATGCCACTCGAATGCACTCTACCGTAATTACCTTCGCATAGGAGGTTATGTTTTGTTGTGTTTGTCTGTCACCGAGATAACTCAAAAAGTTATGAACCGGTTTGGACGAAATTCACAGGGATTGTTAGGTATGTTAGGAGTAACAGAT
Source organism: Parhyale hawaiensis (assembly GCA_001587735.2). Lineage (NCBI taxonomy): Eukaryota > Metazoa > Arthropoda > Malacostraca > Amphipoda > Hyalidae > Parhyale > Parhyale hawaiensis. The sequence goes on along the minus strand of LQNS02276498.1, from coordinate 4,541,676 downwards.
AATTAACTTTTGGTGAAGATATGTCCACCCGTTTGTTTGTTTGTTTGTCTGCCCCATTTTTCTCAATGCCATTCCAGCTAACAATTTGCTATGATTTTACGTCGGTAGCACGTCGTGTTTTGGTGGCTCAACGTGCTAAGCACGTCGATCTGTGGACTCCAGATAACGTCGCTACAACGTTGTGCCCGGCACATTGTGAAACAACGTGCTGAAAACGTTATGACAACGTTCATAGTTATCTGCCATAGTCAACTTAGCTCCATATAACGTTATTAGCCTGTTGTGTCACAACGTGCTGAGCACGTTCTTAGCACGTCGCATCACATCGTGCTAGCGACGCATCCAGCACGTTGAATCACAACGTACCAGGGGACCGCCCAGTACAAGGTGCTAAGGACGTTGTCAGCACGTTGTTAGCACGTTGTGATACGATATGCTAACAACGTTATCTGGAGTCCACAAATCAACGTTGATAGCACGTTGAGCCACAAATCACAACGTTGATTCTACGTCGTGTGTTGGCGGGGATAACTCAAAAAGTTAGGGATGGATTTTTATGAAATTAACATTAGTTGTTATGTATAAAACACAGAGTAAATGACCATATTTTGGTGATGATCTGTTAGTTCGTTCGTTCGTTTGTCTCGAGTTTTAATTTCATGCTTGTTGGCACAATACCTGAAAAATAATGAATATGGATCTGTATGAAATTTATATGAGTGGTTAGAAATGGTGAAGACATGAATAATTGAATTACGGTGCAGAATGGTTCATTTGTTCGTACGTTTGACTCATGTTCGTCATAACGTATGTTAGCAGTATAACTCAAAAAGTTATGAACGGATCTTGAAGAACATTGCACTAGCTGTTATTACTATCAAAAGGCACAAATGGTTAGTTTTTGGAGTTTGTACAAAGAAAACTATGGTCTCAGAGCCAATTTGAAGTTATTGCTACCGTTGCCTCGCTTGGCGGAGGTAGGCGCTCTCAGAATGCTCTAGTTTAAATATGACTTAGGAAATAAAGTCTGGAGTGCGATATCTAACACGTCTTATACCGTACATGTCTCCTACACATAGGGACGGCGAGCTCCAATAGGCGTTGACTCAAGGCAGCTCCGAAAAAGCTAGCTATGCTGCTGATGGAACGATTAGAATTTTTCTTCCAAAAACAAACTTAGCTATGAAGAAATTGCAGCAACAATGTGCAGAGCAATGCACAAAGTGATGAAGCATTGATGTCTTTCGGGAAGGGTGCAGAACTTGACTCAATGAACATAAGTTCATTCGTCTTACATCTGTGAATGCTGCCTCAAAAAACCTTACGGTGGTTCTCCTTCTGGACTTCTCAAGTCGACGGTGTGCACTACTATCGTTTTAATTATCTTTACTGGACACAACAAAAATAATTATAGGTAAGAACTTTTATAATCACTGCAGAATAATCATTATTGCACAAATACCGCCTTTGCACTTCTGGACATCAGCGACACAATCACGATAGCTTCTTGAATTGTCCTACTCAGATGCTATTCGTTTGATACCAGCAGTATACTTCCATTCGTACAAAGCAGAACAGATGCAACATACAAATCGCACGAACGACTCACCGCATAAAGAAACGATGATGGTATCGGTAAAAAGAAAACCTCCTTTGTGTCGAGACATGGCCTTGCACAGATGGAATTCATTGAGTTCAAGACCTCACTAATATACTGAAACGCATATCTTTACAACAAAGAGATTCTGTCACGTTGATGTGCCTCGGTTCTCTCAGGGATTGATGAATAACTAAGCAGAATGCCTTGGTTCTGAAAGTGAAGTTAAAAAGATTAAATCTGATGTCTGTCTGTCAGTTGTCGCTCTGGTATGACCATAGGAGCTTGTGAGGTGCAGGTGACTCAGAACGTGCTCCTGCTGGGGCTCGAAGCAATGCACACGACAGATAACTGGATGCTATCCAGGGTATAACAACATGAATGAGTTTGCCAAGCAGATGAATAATGATATTGCCAGTTTGGAAACAACTGCATGCTGCTAAATACTATAATGTTACAGGAGCCACCAGGATATAAGAGCACAAATACAGACGTACATTCACCATCAGTTGCAGGTGATTGCAACAGCTGGATCTTAGTAAAACTGACTTAGTGAGTGATCGAGCAAAAGTGCTTAATCCTTTCGGTTCCAAAAGCTTTGCTCTTGTGCTCTTGCTATGATTTTCTAGAAGAAGCTCATAATTAATAGACACTCTCATTGTAGTCACTTGAGCTCCACCTCTTGTTTTATTCAGTCGTAAATAAAATCCAAGCACTGAACTCAAACGGGCTGTTAAATATATTCTCCAAGTCTCCAGAGCGAGAAACAACGCGCTTGTTTCAATAATAAACTCTTTGACGAGGCCAGTTCCCGTCGAGAAAGAAAATTTATAGCTGTGGGTTGACTGTCAAGCGTCCAAAAATCTAACCGCAACTTACTATTCCTCATACCGTATATCCCGCCATTTTTTTGTTGGAAAATCTGTTAGCCATACGAAAATTGCTGTCACACCAGAAAATAGCAATAAAATGTTTACTGTACTTTATTTTCATGCAAACAATATATTTTTGTATTTACATTCACACTGAATAAAAGCTCTGCTACTCTGAAATGACCCAAATTATTTTGTCTCAAGCAAAACTGTGACCAAAATAATTACAAACTATTTTATTGGCAAATTTTTAAATGCCAAAAATCTTTCGTCAAAAAATATACGCCAAAGTTTTCTCATCAAAACTTACTGAGCACAAAATTTCAGCCTCAAACAAAAAAATCCTTTAAATACGCTTCGCCAAACCAACTTATCGCTAATCGTCAATATTTTAAACAAAATTGTTTTAGCGATAACTGTTTACCATAAAAAAATTGTCGCCCAATTGGAATATGGAGAAATATTTTATGCTCCAAATATCCTCTCCTCAAATATGTAGTCCGCACATTTTTTTCTTCCGCAATTCTGATTTTCCATCAAACAGAGATATCCTCAAATTATCTAGGAGCGAAAATTTAAGGTCTACTCCCGCGGCCAGTGTCAGCGTTGACATATCGTGAGTACATCGTCTCCGCTAGTTTGTAATAATTTAGTGAGTGTCAGTTGCGTGGACCTCAGAATAAAATCACCTCGGGATTGAGCAGTGAAGAGCTGTTTATCTACCTTCTCAGAGGTCATTTTCACCGGCGAATCGCACTTCTATTCCATCATTTGCCTCAGTAAAATTGGCTAATGGCCGAGATGTCCAACACTACCCATGTTTAAGCTACACATCTGCCTTACTAGGAATGTCATCTACTATAAGAGCAAAGCCAGTATAATTAAAGATTAAAAGCGGCAGATATGATACGGATGAAATTATTCACATCTCAAGTAAGATTTCTAATATCCTTCTTTCAATTAGCAATGAGCGTCACATGTACTAGCGTTTTAATATATAGACTAGCGGGACGTGTGGAAATTCCAAGTTAGTGAATAAAACGTTTTCTTTACTTTATTTAACCTGAGTTAGCTCTTTATCTTAAAGCCACCCCGTCTGACCTAACGTCCGACGCTTAATCCTAAACGTCTTTCGTCTCGCGGTCCGTCTGCCATACATTTTGCCCAAGTTTTCTAGTATCTCGATTTCACCAGTGGATAACGCATTTGTTCTGTCAGCAAAGAATTCTTATCTGTGTCTTTATAAAAACATAGCTATACAACGGTACTTCTTGCACTGTTCTATTTATTTACACACATTTTCTGACTTCTGTTTCCAAAATATTACAGATAATTTAGCCCCTCATAATCTTAGAGACTTTGATTTTTTGTCGGCGTATCCAATTTTGTCTCACTATTTCGGACACGTGGATACTGATCAGTAGCCCATCATTTTTCTGCTTTGTTTAATGAGATAGCTATACATTATAAGAAAACATATTCAGTCTATTTTCTTACCTGCAGCCGGGTAATTTTCTGTACCCAAGCTTTCATTGTATTTGTTCAGACATCGCACAGTAGGGGCAGATGCTTTCCCAGCAGTACATTCGCTTAAAAAAAAAATAATTTAGAGCCGATATGTCCACCAGTAAAAGTTCTGTTTTCTTGAAGCTTATCCTGGCAACGCATCTGGCTCTACAAGGAATGTCATCCGCTGCCAGTAAAGCGAGTATAATGTGAAAAACCAAAAAGTGGTAGCTATGATGTTGTTGAAATGTTTCACATTGGAAGTCAAATCTCTAATTTCCGTCTATCTATTATTGAAAAGCGTGACACAATAGGTAGGTAGGTTGGTCCGTAGGTAGGTACGTACAAGCGTATTTATGTATACCGTACGGCGGGGTAACTCGGGACACCCGGGGTAACTCGGGACAGCACTCTAACTCCACATATTAAGGTCTGTAGAAACCAAACTAAGCAGAGTTTCACCAAAATAAAAATAGGGCAATAAACTTCAACATTTATGCTATAGGTTCAGCATAGAAAGCATTAGATTCAGCTCATGCAAATACTAGAAAAAAATTCTAGAACAAAAATGGTATTTTTTTCAAAATTCCCCTGCTAAGGTCTTGTTGGAAATATCTAAAAGGCAGAGAGCAAAAAGTTGCTGTGATGGAATGTAGCCTAGAGTGTTGGCTATTTAATCTCACAATCAGAACTTAACTACCTCTTCTCAAAACAAAATGGTGGCCATTCCCGCAACTCGGGGTAATTCGGGACATCTTGCCGGGGTAAGTTGGGACACCCAGTAAAACGTTTCTATCAATATTTTCTATTAAAAAGGTCTGATTTCACTTGAAAATGATGAAAACATTCATTGTTGTTCCCGGCGATATGTATTAGTAGGTATTTACATGAAAAAAAACATACTAAGAATGTCAAATGCGGCACTGGATATTACTTTGCACTAATAAAGACAGTGCGGCATTATAAACTAGTTTTTAGTTGCATTTTATTGAGGAAATACGTCAAGAAGGACATGTAACAGGCATTGAGAAGTGTAGAGAACATTAGCTGGACTCTACATCATTGCAAGGAATGCTTTGTATTGTAATGTTTCGTCAGAACGTCATACAGAGGATTCACTATCGCGGCATATACTTCGTCAATGACAGAGTTTTTGGGCAGTTTTTCACCATAGAGTACCTGTCGATGACATTTGGCTGTAAATCAGGCATGTACTTACGTAGAATAGAGATGAATAGAGAAAATTTTAGAAATTCGTGATAGAATGCGATAGTAGAAATACAATTCAATCTTACTCCACAGGTGTTTATGACTTCAAAAACTCCGTCCAACATATTAATATAGGTAGTGAAATAATACACGGTGGACATGAGCAGTCATCATTAAAGACATCTGAGCTTCTAAAAATAGTCTTAAAGCATGTTTCTAATGCCGGGGCCACACTAGGCATTTAAACAGACAACTTGATGCAAGGATGCGAGACTCGGACGTCATTTATCCCACGGTATCTATGCTACCGAGTTTCAATATGTATCGAAATGACGCTCGAGCTGCCCATCCTAGCAACCAGTTGGGCGTAGAAGTACATATGTGGCCCCGGCATAACACTTTTTTCACAGGTGTCCCGAGTTCCCGCATACCGGGGTAACTCGGGACGCTCGTTTTTCGTTCATTGCTTGCTATGGTCAAAAGCTAGAATATTTTATATGTACACCATTCTGTAGCTCCCATTCAGACCTACAAAATGACACCCAATTTGTAGCAAAAATCATTCATTGTAAGAAGTTATTAACAAAAAAAGTCAAAAATCGTCCCGAGTTACCCGTCGTACGGTAGACTAGCTGCACCTGTGAAACTTTCACGGTATGGCAAGGCCTTTCAGATGGGTCAGTTAAGCCTGCACAACACCGAGACTCGATGTATGATATCTTACGGCCAACCTCTTGGCTGATAATAATTCTTATTAGCTATCCTGTCGAACTGGACCCGTGCAATTCAGTTTGTAGCAAACCAAAACGGTTTAACAGGACCCTCGGAATTCCCGTGGTAGCAAATTACGATACAGGTTCCAATACGTTTATAATTAAAAGTTCAGGTGCACAATCTATACTATAACTAGTGGCCCATGCCGTCATTATAAATGACGGCAAAAAATTAACACTTCACCAACACCCCCGCCGTCTTTTGGGCTTCCTCATTTTTCCCCTATCTAATACTGAAGAAAAATATTCCAAGGTATCCAACTTTTT